>CM075977.1:282349027-282429423 GCA_038087875.1 Malacoraja senta | reverse complement strand
CCAGGGCAGGCCGCACCACTCCACGTTGTAGGCCGCAGGGGGGGGCGGAGAAGCGACACGGTGAAAAATCGCATCTCCGTCGAGATAAGTGACTGAAAAGGGTTTCCTCCGACCCCCCCCCCCCTGCATAAAAAATACCATAAGACATTAAAACAAACATTCAAGACATACTTAAAATAATAAAAACAGAGAAGGGACAAGACAGACTGCTGGCGTGGCGGCCATTACGGGCACCAACCGGTGACACGCTGCATCTATAAAGTCTAAATTGAAGGGAAGAAAGATTGGCATCAATGTAACGGGCAACAGTCTCCAGTGTGTTCTCTTTCTCACTGCTTGCAATGGCAATGAAAACTGATTATTGATCCTGAATCCAATTGAACGCATGCAGCCATTTATCAAGCAGACACACCAGCCCACGCCAAATGGACAAGTAGCCAATTTGCTAACGGTTCTGGTCAATTGCTTCTTCCGTCATTAGAAAGGGAGCATCCACTGCACAAACTGTCCACACTCATTTACCATCTCCACAATTGGCAGCTTTACAAATAAAAATTACGCGAGATATTATGCTGGTTGGACGAGAAACCATTACCACAAGCACTAAATAACCTCTGGAAAGGCAAAGCGCTGTGTACAGCCCTCAACATTTGCAGATTGCTCCAAACACATTTCACTCACAACTCTGCCAAAGTGTTCATTCCCTCGAGTGAACAGCTTTCAAGAACTGTTCAATATTTGGGTCTGTAACAGACTTCACACTTTCTCACATCTACAAGATGGTAACCAATCCTCTAAGAGCAAAAAGGGAATTATTTACCGAGCACAGTGATACCGAGCTAGACGTCATTCAGGCAACGAGGCATAACCTGACTCTCTGCTAGAGCTCTTTAAAAATAAAAAAGCACTCTTCTCTTCCTTCTTTAGTTCAACTATCCAATTCCGCATGGTTTCCACAGTATCGCTTTCCAGGCAGCAGACAAGATGATAATGTGGTGGTGAAAGTTCTCACATTCTCCACCCCTTCCCAGCCACTGCCACCCAACTCCTTCACTAGTTGTCCATATTACCACCGCACTCCTCATATACTCTATCACAAATTCTCAACCCCCTCCCCCTTGGTGCATCACTTCCTCCAGGGCCATCTCTCATCCCAGGGACCTTTAGACTTTAGAGATGCAGCGTGGAAACAGGTCCTTTAGACCACCGAGTCTGGTTTTTAGTTTAGAGATGTAGCGCTGAAACAGGCCCATCGGCCCACCTAGTCCGCACCGACCTGCGATCCCCGCACATTAACACTGTTGTACACACACTGGGGACAATTTACACATACACCAAGCCAATTAACCTATAAACCTGGACTCTTTGGAGCATGGGAGGAAACGGAAGATCTCGGAGAAAACCCACGCAGGTCACGGGGAGAACGTACAAACTCCGTACAGACAGCACCCGTAGTCGGCATGGAACTCGGGTCTCCGGCACTGCAAGCGCTGTAAGGCAGCAACTCTGCTGCTGCTTCCACGGAGGGAGAAAGAATGACCAGGGTGGGACAAGTCCTTTGGGATGTAAAACCTAGTTCTAAATCAGCAACCGCCACCTTTCAGACTTTAGGGATACAGCGCAGAAACAGGCCCTTCACACCACCGAGTCCGCGCCGACCAGCGATCACCCCGTACACTAGTGCTATCCTACACACTAGGGGCAATATACAATTTACAGAGGCCAATTAATCTACAAAGGTGCCAGTCTACAAAGGAAACAGGAGCAGCCGGAGAAAACCCACGTACAGACAGCACCCGTAGTCAGGATTGAACGCATGTCTCTGGCGCTGTGAGACAGCAACTCTACAACTACGCCACAGTGGCAGGGCTAGCAGTAAGTGTTGTTATCCCAAAACTAAATCTGCAGACCTTGTCTTACAGGCTGCCTGCCGAAACCAATAGCACTGATAAACTGATCCATTAGTTCCTAGGAATAAATAGAAGAGACACAAAATGCTGGAGTAACTCAGAGCGCATACAGCATCTCGGGAGGACATGGATAAGTGACGTGTCGAATCGGTCCCGACCCAAAACATCACCCATCCTTGTTCTCCAGAGATGCTGCCAGACCCACTGAGTTACTCCAGCACTTTGTGTCCTTTGTTTTGTAAACTAGCATTGGAAGTTCCGTGTTACTAGTTGATAGACACAAAAAGCTGGAGTAACTCAGCGGGTCAGGCAGCATCTCTGGAGAACATGGACACAGAGTGCTGGAGTAACTCAGCGGGTCAGGCAGCATCTCTGGAGAACATGGACACAGAGTGCTGGAGTAACTCAGCGGGTCAGGCAGCATCTCTGGAGAACATGGACACGGAGTGCTGGAGTAACTCAGCGGGTCAGGCAGCATCTCTGGAGAAAAGGAATAGGTAGAGACCCTTCTTCAGACGACCTTATTTCTATTTCCCAGGAATGTTCCACCGCAGCTTGAAGCTGTTATTTTCTGCTGCTTGACTGACTAACAACACACCTTTGCTAATTGTCAGTATCGAGCAGACAATGGGGGAGAGGAGGGGAAACCCACAGAAATAACAACAGATCCTGCAGCTTCTGACCACTGAGGGAATTCAACTTGAGAACAGGCTTTCATCAATAAACGGACGACACATGGCCATGCGTGGGTCACACACTAGTGAGGTGCAGCTGCAAATAAACACCCGAGGGGGGCACACAGTAGCGCAGCGGTAGAGTTACCGCATCGAGATCCGACTTCCATCCTGGAAACTAGATGGATCACCACAGGAATATTTTCAGCACTTCCTGAACATGAAGCTTCAAGATGGAGCCGATCAACTTCTAACCCTGCACACGGCTGCTGTCTGTACGGAGTTTGCACGTTCTCCCTGTGATGGCAAGGGTTTTCTCCGGGCGCTCCGGTTTCCTCCCACACTCCAAAGACGTGCAGGTTTGTAGATCATAATCATAATAATCATAATGGTAATTTATTAGCCAAGTATGTTTTGCAACATACAAGGAGTTTGGTTTGCCTTACAGTCATACCAAAAATGCAACAAGACACACAACTAAATAAGAAATTGACAAAAATGATGGAAGACAATAAAGTCTTATCTTCTTTCCTCCTTTCCTCCCGCGGTTGGGGGAGTCGAACCATCCGCAGCCAGTGATTAAGCTCCCGCATCGGGACGGTCAAAACTCCTGCAGCTTGGAGTCCCTGAAGTCGGTCGCTAATCAGGGACCGCGAGCCCCACGATGTTAAAGTCCGCAGGCTTAGCTGTTTTGGAGCTCTAGTGGTCCCAAACAAGAGGCCGGCAGGTCCACGATGTTAGGCCGCAGTGCAGACGGAGATACGACACGGAAAAAGTCGCATCTCCGTCGAGGAAGGAGATTAAAAAAGTTTCTCCCAACCCTCCCTCCCCACAAATACAAAACTAAAGATAAACAAAAACATACATTTTACAACAAATTAAAAGCACAAAGAAGGAAAAAGACGAAGACAGACCGTTGGTGAGGCAGCCACCGTGCGGCACCCCCAACCATCGATGAATTGGCTTCTGTAAATTATCACCAGTGTGTGGGGGTGATCGTAGGTCGGTGCAGACTTGGTGGGCCGTAAGGCCTGTTTCCACGCTGTATCTCTGAAGTCTAAATCTGATCTTGATATTCAGGAGTGATGGGTTCAAAGCTTCAAGCCTCAGGTTATACAAGGGAAACAAGGCTTCTCAGCGCGCCCTGTTCAATCTCTTGTTATTGCTCACACACACACCATGCATGGACAGTTTGCTGCGCAGATGAATCCAATGGAATCACAAACTCATACAGAGCAGAAAAGACAACTATTCAGACACAAGGATTTGCAGATGCTGAATTTTTGTGTAAATCACAAAGTGCTGCGGTAACTCAGGAGGTCAGGTAGCATCTGAGGAGGACATGGATAGGTGACCCTTTAGACTTTAGAGATACAGCTTCGAAACGCGGCCTTCGGCCCACCGAGTCTGCCCCGATCACCCCGTACACTAGCACTATCCTACACACTAGGGACAATTTACACTTTACAGAAGCCAATTACCCTACATACCTGCACATCTTTGGAATGTGGGAGGTAACCGGAGCAGCCGGAGAAACCCCACGCAGTCACAGGGAGAACGTGCAAACTCCGTACAGACAGCACCCGTAGTCAGGATTGTAAGCTGCTGTGAGACTTCTTCACACTTATTGTGGTGGGAGAAGGTGGAAAAAAGTTATTGAGCTCTTCTTCACACTGTGCCAGCTCTTTGAAGAATCAAAACCATTGATCCCACAGAAATGGAACATGACGTGAAAGTCCTTATTGAAACTGTTCTTTCCACACCTTCAGCACATTCTGGGTCAGAAGGTTCTGGAGGTTACAGGGATCTGAGCTTTCCAGAGCCAGAGGAGATTATAAATACCATCAAAAGGCCATGGGAGAATTCAATAGCTGGAAAGACTACAGAGAGATTTTACGAGGATGTTGCCAGGACTCGAGGGCCTGAGCTACAGAGAGAGCTTGGGCAGGCTAGGACTTTATTCCTTGGAGCACAGGATGCTGAGGGGTGACTTTGTCAAGGTGTATTAAATCATGAGGAGAAATAGCATGAATGCACAATCTTTTTTCCTCAGGGTAGGGAAATCAATAATTAGGGGCATACGTTTATGGTTTGGAGGTGGAATATTTAATAGGAACCTGAGGGGCAACGTTTTTCACAGAGGGTGGTGGGTGTATGGAACGAGTTGCCCGAGGAAGAAGTTGAGGCAGGGACTATAACAACATTTAAGAGACATTTGGACAGATACATGGAGGGGGAAAGGTGATAGAGATAAGGACGACCAAATGCAGGCAGGTGGGACGAGCGTTGATGAGGCATCTTGTTCACCATGGATAAGCACAAGAAATCCAAACACTAAATTTCAATCTAATGCTCACATTGACAACTTGACAATCCTCAATGCAATCAACTAACTTCCTGAGTTATTGCTGGAACCACTCAATCCAATCAGTTCCCCTGGTCCAACACTACATCTTGTGTCTGGCGTCACTGCCCATTCAATGGCTCAATGGTGCTTTACTGAGACGTGTGCACGTTATTTTTACATTGATCACACATTCACGAGTCACCATCATTTGGCGCCATTTACAAAAGTCCAAAGTCTGGTCCATGCGCTCGATGAACTGGAGCAGCCCCTGATGCAGGTTATCCCCAGGCTGCGGCAGGGCCTGCTCCATCACCCTCGACCACGCTGGTCAAAATATGGCACCAACAGGACCACTTGACTGGAGAGCAGGGCAGCTAACAACCCTGTGGTATGAATGCTGATATCTCTAACTTCGTAAAACCTGCATTCCCTCTCTCAACCGCTCCCCCACCCTAGTCGTCTGACCAGTTCCACTCTTCTCATCCCTGTATCCCTTCATTGTCACCTCTTGCCCAGCCAACAATGGGCCATTGTGGGCTCCACCCTTCCTTGTCCATCTGTCGCCAGCCCTCTTTTGTTCTGGCCTCTTCCTACCTGGTTCCACCCCAACCCCACGTCTACTTTCAGCCTGAAGAAGGGTTCTGATACAAAATGTCATCTACTTTCTCCAGAGATGCTGCCTGTCCCGCTGAGTTACTCCAGCGCCGTTGAGACCAGAGGGACCCGGCGTCGGGCCGGCTGCCGAGCAAACAAAGAGGGACCTGGCGTTGGGGAGGTGGGGGGGGGAGACACCGAGAGAACAAAGAGGGACTGTAATGAATACACTGTACTGTCGGCGCCCTATACATGGTGACCCTTTGCATACCTTGTGTACGGTGCGCAAAACAAAGTATTTCACTGTGACATATCACATGTGATAATAAAGTATCAATCAATCAATCACGGCTTATCTATCCTAGCCAAGAATAAGAGCTGGCAACTGTAAGGAAGGCTTGCTGTGTAAACGATGAACCAAGTATGAGGGGCTGCTCAAACTGATGGTGAAGCAACCCAGGACTATCAGAAGCAAAATGGTGCAATGAGTTATTGAAGAAGTTGAATACCTGACCATGAGATGATTCACAGGACGAATGTAATGGGTTAGTGGCATTGTGGCAGTAAATGCTGGGAGTGATAGCTTTACCTGCTCAGGCCGGCACTCACCGCTGGGATATGAGTGAGGCAGCTCCATTAGCAACACGCTCTCACTATGATGAGTGAGGACTGGCACACTGCCCACACTCAATGTCTATCCTGGCACCTGTTCCAGAATACCAGCACACAGCCACTTCAGCACCGGCCGCTTCGCAAACACCCCGGTTTACGGGGGGGGGGGGGGGGGGGGGAATTTGGTGACTAAAGATTCCATAACCGTGTGTGGCACAGTGGGGGTGAGGGGATGTACAGGGGGACACAGAGAGGGGGGGAGAGGGGTGGGGGGAATGTACAGGGGACACAGAGAAGGGGGAATGGACAGGGGGACATCGAGAGGGGGGGGGGGTAGAGTTGCTGCCTTACAGTGGCAGAGACCCGGGTTCGATCCTGACTACGGGTGCTGTCTGTACGGAGTTTGCACGTTCTCCCTGTGACTCTGGGGGGTTCTCCCACACTCCAAAGATGTGCAAGTCAATTTGTTTCTGTAAATTGCCGCGAGTGTGTTGGATGCAAAAGTTTGATAAAACAGAACTAGTGTACGGGTGACCAATGACGGGCGTTGATTTGGTGGTCCGAGTGGCCTGTTTCCACGCTGTGACTCTAAAAGTAAAGCTTCTTCCCTCTGTATTCAGACTATGAAATTATCCTCACATGAGCTGTGGGGTAGTCCTGATCTTGGAAGCTACCTCGATGTGGACAGTGAGAGAGGATATTTTAAAATTTTAAAACATTTTTTAGTCTGCTACCTGCGATGGAGACGGTCTAGAAACGGTAGGGAGATGTCGGAAATGGTCCAGGTGAATTTGAGAGCCGGATGGAAGTTAGTGGTGAAATGGATGAAGTCAGTGAGTTCTGCATGGGTGCAGGAGGTAGCACCAATGCAGTCGTCAATGTAGCGGAAGTAGAAGGGTCTCGACCCGAAACGTCGATAGAGTTAGATAGAGCTCTAGGGGCTAGTGGAATCAAGGTATATTGGGAGAAGGCAGGCACGGGTTATTGATTGGGGACGATCAGCCATGATTACAATGAATGGCGGTGCTGGCTCAAAGGGCCAAATGGCCTCCTCCTGCACCTATTTTCTATGTTTCTATGTCGCCTATTCCTTCTCTCCATAGATGCTGCCTCACCCGCTGAGTTTCTCCAGCATTTTCACCTACCTTCAATGTGGACAGTGGACCTTTTCCCCAGAACTGTAACACCAGAAGGCTGTAACACTACATTCCGCAGTCTGGTATTTTGCTCTATTCACCACCAGTTGTACCTGTTTACAGCTTGATTGTACTCTTGTATATTATCTGATTTAATTGGAGAGCACACAAACAAAGCTTTTCACTGCATATCCATCCACGTGACAATAATAACCCAATGCCTATAAAGGTCGGTGCAGTTTAGTACTACAGATTACCTCCGATGGATGTTAGTGAACCTGATGGGTCTGTACAAGGGTGCTGGAGTTTGGTAGCCGCCACCAAAGACACTCGATATTTCAAAGCTCCAGATTTGTTTCATGATTTGATCCCACTTCCCAGCTGCCTGGTTGTCAGGCCAGTTACAGCCTCCCGTGTTGTACATTGCAATCGAGTGCTGAGGGGGGGTCACTGATTGAACGCCAAAGGCTCGATTGTATTCCACACCTTCCACGGGCTCAGGACATCACAAAACCATTCATCACTTTGCTCCTGAAGTGGAGCCCGGAGATGTGACAGGTAAATGTCAGAGGAAAAATCTCCCACGTTCAACAGCAGTTGACGTGACCAGATAACCAACAGGTGTAATCTAAAATCTCCAGGGAATGTCAGCAGTGGGTTACAGTCACCGCAGTCAGCACAGCACATTTCTAGACAATAGACAATAGGTGCAGGAGTAGGCCATTCGGCCCTTTGAGCCAGCACCGCCATTCACTGTGATCCTGGCTGATCATCCACAATCAGTACCCCGTTCCTGCCTTCTCCCAATATACCTTGATTCCCCATATCCCCTGACTCCGCTATCTTTAAGAGCCCTATCTAGCTCTGTCTTGAAAGTATTTAGAGAACCGGCCTCCACCGCCCTCTGAGGCAGAGAATTCCACAGACTCACAACTCTCTGTGTGACAAAGTGTATCCTCGTCTCCGTTCTAAATGACTTACCCCTTATTCTTATACTGTGGTCCCTGGTTCTGGACTCCCCCAACATTGGGAACATGTTTCCTGCCTCTAGCGTGTCCAAACCTTTAATAACCTTACATGTTTCAATAAGATCCCCTCTCATCCTTCTAAACTCCAGAGTATACAAGCCCAGCCGCTCCATTCTCTCAGCATATGACAGTCCCGCCATCCCAGGAATTAACCTTGTAAACCTTCGCTGCACTCCCTCAATAGGAAGAATATCCTTCCTCAAATTTGGAGACCAAAACTGCACACAATACTCCAGGTGTGGTCTCACTAGGGCCCTGTAGTTGCATGTGCAGTCTAGTTTCATTTAGAGATACGGCATGGCAACAGTCCCTTCGGCCCAACAAGCACGCACTGCCCACCGATCCCCGTACACTCGTTCTATACTGCACACTAGGGACAAAAGATAATTAACCAACAAACCCGCACGTCTTTGTAGTGTGGGAGGAAACCGGAGCACGCGGAGAAAACCCACGTGGTCACAGGGAGAACGTACAAATTCCCTACAGACAGCACCCGTAGTCAGGATTGAACTCAGGTCTCTGGTGCTGTGAGGCAGCAACTCTACTGCAGCGCCAAAGTGCTCCCGATATGCCTTCCTGTACATCGGTGAGACCAAGCGTAGACTCGGCAACCGTTTTGCTGAAAACCTGCGCCTGGTCTGCCAAGGCCTGCGAGATTAGAACACTCCTCCATTGCCAGAGTGAGGCCACATGCAAACTGGAGGGACAGCACTTCATAGCTTACAATCTAACGGTATGAACGTGAAGTCTCCAATTTTAGACAACTAATCAGTCACTCCATTTCAATGCCCACTTACTCCCTGGTCCACAAGCACTCAGAGTGGAGGAGCAACATTTGGGGCAGCACTGTGAACCTCGAGCCCATGTGCTGGGTGCATGCTAAGGCCCGGTGTAGTACACCATCCCAGTAAGGAACCCACACAGCCTTCCTGTCACATACCACCTGGCTCAGCTTCCTACATCAACCACCTCACACAGGGGGATGGAAGCAAGTCTTCTTCAGTCCCATGGGTCTGGGTTGTCGAAGACAGCAACCCCCTGAACCCATTGATTTTACACACTTTAATCATGTTTTCCCCTCAGACTCCGCTACAAGGCAAAGTCAGTTTGTTCAATCTGTCCAACATCGTGAAAAATTTCTGCCGTTGATAATATCCTCGGAAATCTCCTCTGCATCTTCTCCAGTGCAATCACATCTCTCCTGTACATGGTACTCACGCTGTGACCCAACTCGTGTTGTAGACAGTTCCAGCGTTATCGCAAGAAGAAAGGTATCTTTTTAAAGTTGTTGACCTGGCTCAACATAGTACCGGCTTCCTTCACGGGTCTGCGTATGTACATATAAAGGTCTCTATGCTCCTTTATAATGCGTGATACCCGCACATGCTTTAAGCAGATCATCTTCCATAAACACTTAGAGCAAACGTGACCCAATCTGTCGCCCAATCCAATCCCAGCTGTTATCAGGCAACTGAGCCATCCTACCACAACTAGGGAGCAGTCTATCTCATTGGAGACCCTCGGTTATTCCCTTTATCATAGAAACATATAACATAGAAACATAGACAATAGGTGCAGGAGTAGGCCATTCGGTCCCTCGAGCCAGCACCGCCATTCAATATGATTATGGCAGATCATCCAAAATCAGTACCCCGTTCCCGCTTTTTCCCCATATCCCTTGATTCCGTTAGCCCTAAGAGCTCTATCTAACTCTCTCTTGAAAACATCAAGTGAATCGGCCTCCACTGCCTTCTGTGGCAGAGAATTCCACAGATTCACAACTCTCCGGTTGAAAATGTTTTTCCTCATCTCAGTCCTAAATGGCCTCCCCTTTATTCTTAAACTGTGACCCCTGGTTCTGGACTCCCCCAACATCGGGAACATTTTTCCTGCATCTAGCCTGTCCAATTCCTTAAGAATTTTATATGTTTCTATAAGATTCCCTCTCATCCTTCTAAATTCCAGTGAATATAAGCACAGTCAATCCATTCTTTCATCATAGCCCCGCCATCCCGGGAATTAACCTGGTGTACCTGCATGCTTACTTTCAGTGACTGATGTACAAGGACCCCCAGATCCCGTTGCACTTCCTCTTTTCCTTATCTGACACCATTCAGATAAACTGTGGCCCCTGGTTCTGGACTCCCCCATCATCTAATCCGGCCCCTCGAGCCAGCACAGTCATTCAATGTGATCATGGCTGATCATAAAAAATCCGTCTCCCATTCCCGCTTTTTCCCCATATCCCTTGATTCCGTTAGCCCTAAGAGCTCTATCTAACTCTCTCTTGAAAACATCAAGTGAATCGGCCTCCACTGCCTTCTGAGGCAGAGAATTCCACAGATTCACAACTCTCTGGGTGAAAATGTTTTTCCTCATCTCAGTCCTAAATGGCCTACCCCTTAATCTTAAACTGTGACCCCTGGTTCTGGATTCCCCTAACATCGGGAACATTTTTCCTACATCTAGCCTGTCAAATTATTTAATAATTTTATATATTTCTATAAGATACCCCCTCATCCTTCTAAATTCCAGTGAATATAAGCACAGTCGATCCATTCTTTCATCATATGTCAGTCCCACCATCTTGGGAATTAACCTGGTGAACCTATGCAGCACTCCCTCAATGGCAAGAATGTCCTTCCCCAAATTAGGAGACCAAAACTTCACACAAAACTACAGGTGTGGTCTCAGCAGGGCCCTGTACAACTGCAGTAAGACCACCTTGCTCCTACACTCAAATCCTCTCGCAATGAAGGCCAACATGCCATTAGCTTTCTTCATTGCTTGCTGTACCTGCAAGTGACTGATCTACAAGGACACCCAGGTCTCGTTGCACTTCCTCTTTTCCTAATCTGACACCATTCAGATAATAATCTGCCTTCTTGTTCTTGCCACCAAAGTGGATAACCTCACATTTATCCACATTATACTGCATCTGCCATGCATCTTCCCATTCACCCAACCTATATAAGTCACCCTGCATCCTCATAGCATCCTCCTCGCAGCTCACACTGCCACCCAGCTTTGTGACATCTGCAAACTTGGAGATGTTACATTTCATTATTTTTTCTAAATCGTTAATATATATTGTAAATAACTGGAGTCCCAGCACCGAGCCTTGCGGCACCCCACTAGTCACTGCCTGCCATTCTGAAAATGACCCGTTAATTCCTACTCTTTGCTTCCTGTCAGCCAACCAGTTCTCTATCCGTGTCAGCACACTACCCCCAATACCACGTGCTCTAATTTTGCCCACTAATCTCGTGTATCTGTACACTATGAGTGGCTCCATGGTAACCATGTATTGTTTCTCCACTGACTGCTTTTCACTGTACCTCGGTACATGTGACAATAAACTACTAAACTAAACTGTTTGTAGAATCATGAACTTATGGAATCATGAACCTCATCCCCAAAATTAGGTTTCCAGTGATTTCAATGGAATGTAAAACTCAAAACAAAACCTGCATTGCACCTGATGCTCTCGACTTCCGATGAGCAAGACTGCAGACTGACGACGGAGGAGCTATCGGTAGGACTAGTAGACCCCGCTCGCACACCGTGGACTCCGAACTCAGGTCCCAGCCACCGGCATTGACCAGACCAACGTCGCCAAGATGCCGCCCAACCCAGGTGACTATTTGCGAGCTAGCCACAGAAGCAGCTCTACAATCTTATATTACAATCGCTCCACACTCTTAAATCTCTGTTCCTACGGCAACATTTCTTACTTTAAATATGATCTGGCTTTACTTTGCACTAAACGTTATTCCCTTATCATGTATCCATACACTGTAAACGGCTCAATTGTAATCATGTATTGTCTTCCTGCTGACTGGTTAGCATGCAACAATAGCTTTTCACTGTGCCTCGGTACACGTGAAAATAAACTCAACTGAGCATCTGAACTGAACTGAGGAGCGACGTGGAACATGGAGGTCGGTCCCTGGGGTCAGAGGTGGACGGATCGCGTCGCAGAGAACAAAGGGGACTTTGCCAATCATGGGAAGACCAGAACGTGAAAGGAATAAGTGTAGAACCACAAAAAAAATCCAATAAAGAATTCAGGACACACATTTATCCAGAATCATTGTCATATTTAGTTTAGTTTATTGTCACGTGTACCGGGGTACAGTGAAAAGCTTTTTTGTTGCACGCCAGCCAGCCAGCCAAGACAATGCATGATTACAATCGTGGCCATCGACAGCGTACAGATGGCCCATTCTTTGGAAAGTGAACCAAAATGTCACACACATGACCAGATGTCATCACAAAGTTACACCTTAAAAAATTGTTGTAAGAGATTAATCTTATTCATTGCTATTTTCCTACCCACAGAACTATAATGCGGGTCTGCTAGAGATATCAACATTCTACCTTTTTAAAATTCACAGAGTCTGTAAGGTGCTTCCATGTGATGCCACACATGTGACCATTCGTATTTTACCTCCCTCGAGGTGAGCGCCAACGCCACACCCCCACCCCCCCCCCTCCCTCCCGCGTTGGGGGACGGGGCCCAACGGGTCCCACTTGTAACATTAAAAAATGTCACTTGTTAAACCGAAAAAAATATAAATCATATATACAGCACAAAACAATATACCTGTAATGCTTTCAGAATGTTTTCATCATTTTGGACACGTGACTCAGAATGGGGCCAGATACAGGATGAAGGGAATGACGCTTAGAGTAAGAAATGCTGCTGTTGGAGTAGAGGTTTAAAAGAGTGGAGCGATTGTAAAGAATGATTTATAGATCCGCCTCCGGGACCAGCACGCAGAGAGACGTCCAACATGGGTGCCATCTCAAATCAAAATCAAGATTTCCCATCATGAAAGTTAACCAATTCTCAAAAGAGACCTCGGACAGTTGTGAAAAAAGAAACAAACTCTTGAAGTTGAGGAATGTTGGTGGCAAGAAAGATGGAGGAAAAAGCAAACAACTTCACCGTCCACGCACAAACCAGTTTCGAGGCCAACATGCTCCTTTCACTCAAAAGAGCTGCGCTCCATTGCAGGTGACCACTTCTGTAATTCCACAAGCTCTGACACAAACAAACTGCAGGAGCATCAGCAACACGTGCGAGCCTTGGATAAGTAGCTTCTCATCTCTGCAGCCCACACAGACGTGACGAGGAACCAAAACACTGGTTCCTTTGTATGACCACAAGCTGTCCTTTTGAGATTTCAAACCATTTACACCGTCACAGTCCAATCACGTAAAACCCATGCTCACTCACCTTTCCGGGTCTCTCAATAAAACATTCACTGCATCTGCAATGAGTCCGAGATAAAGCAGGGGAACAAGCCCTTTGGCCCAGTGTCCATGCTGACCATCAACCACCATTAATACCAACCATACATTAATATAAGATGTAGGAACAAGGAACTGCAGATGCTGCTCTATACCAAAGATAGGCACAAATTCAGCGGGTCAGACAGTATCTCTGGAGAAAAAGGATGGGTGATGTTTCGGGTCGGGACCCTTCTTCAGTCTGTCTATACCTTAATCTAAATTTGTTTTGATTCTCCCCACATTCCCACCAACCCTCCCAGATTCTACCCACTGTCCTGCACACCAGCAATGGCCAGTTAACCTGTCAAGCCTCATATCTTTGGGAATAGTGCACCGGCACTCACAGGAAGAGCATGCAAACTCCACATAGACAGCACTCGAGATCAGGATTACACCAAGATCTCCATTGGCTCTGCTAGCTGTGCCACAGTGGTGCAGCGGTACAGTTGCTGCCTCACAGCATAACTCAGGTTCGATCCTGACTACGAATGCTGTCTGTACAGAGTTTGTGCCTTCTCCTGGTGACCGCGTGGGTTTTCTCCAGGTGCTCCAGTTTCCTCCCACAAAGATGTGCCGGTTTGTAGGTTAATTGGCTTCGGTAGACATTGTGAAGTGCCCCTAATGTGTCAGATAGTGTCAGTGTGTAGGGCGATCGCTGGTCGGCGCGGATACGGTGGCCGAAGGACCTGTTTCCATGCTGCTAGAGTCTAAAATCTCCAAAGGACTGCAGCACCATCACCACCATAGCGGCCAAATCCTGTCTCAGACAAAGCAGAAACGATGGCTTTACAACATGGAAAACAGATGAAACGAATAAGGAATTGGAAAACTTAACTGCCCAATCATCGCCATGGAATCACAAAATGCTGGAGTAACTCAGCGGGTGAGACAGCATCTCTGGAGAGAAGGAATGGGTGACGTTTCGGGTCGAGACCCTTCGCATGATGCCCATCTGCACTAGTCCCACCTGCCAGCATTTGACCCATGTCCCTCCATACCTTCCCTATCCATGCACCAGTCCAAATGTGTTATTGAACCTGCCTCAACTAAAACCTCTGGCAGCTCATTCCTTACCCCCACCACCTTCTCTGTGAAAAATGTACTCTCAGGTTCCCATTAAATCGTTCCCCTCTCACTTTATACTTATGTTCCATGGTTCTTGATTCACCTACTCTGGGTAAAAGACTTTGTGCATTCCCCCTATCTATTCCCCTCATACACTGACACAAGATCACCCCTCATCCTCCTACGCTCAAAGGAGTAGAGTCCTAGCCTGCTCAATCAGTCCCTCGAGTCCTTGCATCACCCTCATAAATCTTCTCTACGTTGTCCAGCTGAATGACATCCTTCCTATGGCAGGCTGACCAAAACTGAACACCAAATGCAGCCTCACTATCTTGTACAAATATCTCAGCGAATGCCCAGTTCACTGGTAGCGTAGCAGTAGAGTTACTGCCTCACAGCGCCAGAGAACCGGGTTCGCTCCTGACTACGGGTGCTGTCTGTACAGAGTTTGTACGCTCTCGGTGTGACCTGCGTGAGTTTTCTCCGGGGTCTCCAGTTTCCTCCCACACTCCCGTGGTATAATTGTATGGGGGATCGCTGGTTGGCACGTAACGGCCGAAGAGCCTGTTTCCAATGCTGTATCTGTAAACCAAGCTTAAACTAAAGCCCCTGATGAGTTAACACCGATGAGTTCAGTAGACCACTCTCGGAAGCACCTAGACCAAAACACGGTGTGACCCAATGTCTGCATGCTGTTCCCACTGAGCGTTGGTAATGAATGCTTCCATGGCTTCCACACGCCATGTTCTCACGCAGGCCTGTGCCATCAATTCCTCAGCAACTTCTCCGTGGTGCCATGGCAACATTTATTTTTAAATCAGGTCAGGAAAACATTGGCAAAAACAAGACTTGTATTTATTGAGGGGTCTGTTCGGAGACTGGGTGTGAACAATGCCGCAAACATCTTCCACCGTAGCCGATCAGGGTTGTTGATACTGCAGCCTGATTGTTTGCGTGCCCTCTGGACCCATCCACAGCTTCACGCTCAGTTTAACGATCATCAGCTTCAGCAACCACTTCCACACAGCTCAGTTGAGGGTAGGTACCAGTTAATGTGAGCAGCACACACACACACACACACACACACACACACCACCATTTGTGAAACTGGAGTGACTGATCTCTGCTGTTCAGTCACAAAATACTACATGCGTCGCCTCCACATCCTACTGCCACTACAACCACTAATCCATGTGAGAAATCGGCTCATCTGAAGAATTGAGTTTGGAATTTTCCAAATCACAACAAAGTGCCAACTGCAAGGAGCACATCAAATTGGGAATGCCACGAAAGGGCACTGGAAGCAGACTTCATGCACACTTTCCAAAAGGAGTTGGATAAAAACTTGATGAGCTTCTGATGATTGGACATGATGGTGCTGGGCCCAGGACCAATCTTTAGAGATGTGCATGGAATAAAGGGGAATTCCCCACAATGCATCAAACATCCCTGGCCATTCAGCTTCTTTAGTTTAGTTGAGTTTATTGTCACGTGTACCGAGATACAGTGAAGAGTTTTTGTTGTGTGCTAACCTGTCAGTGGTAAGACAATATACGTCATTACTATTGAGCCATCTACAGTTCACATGTACTTGACATAGGGAATAACGTGAATAATGTTTAGTTAGAGTAAGAAATGCTGCTGTTGGAGTAGAGATTTAAAAGTGTGGAGCGATTGGAATGCGTGATCACAGATCCACTTCTGTGACCAGTGCATAAAGAGTTGCCTGGCTTGGATGCCATCTTAACTAGATCCAAGATGGCGCCCAAGTTTAGAGCAGGGACTACAAGGAGATTCACTGGAGTATGGAGAAACTGTTTCACTAGTAAGTTAGTGCGAGGGTTGTAGATCTAAAATATTCTGAAGAATCTGACAGTGATTGAGAGACAATCCCTTCTCATGAAAGATTGAGATGTGGAATACACTGCCTGATAGGTCAGCGCAAGCAGATTTCACTGGAGCCTCCCAAAGCAATCTGATGGAGTTGGGGTACGGATTGGAGTAAGGTCAGTGGGGCAGAGAAAAGGATTGGGGGATAGGGTTATGTACCAACTATATTGCTCTATCAGGCATGCAGGCAGCATCGCCGGGGTGAGACTGGTCCTTGATTATGCTGGCCTTGCCGAGGCAGCATGAGGTATAAATTGAGTCAATGGAAGGAAGGTTAGTTTGTGTGATGGTCTGGGCTGCGTCCACAACTCTGCAATTTCTTGCGGTCTTGGATGGAGCTGTTCCCAAACCATGCTGTGAAACATCCCATTAAAATGATTTCTACGGTGCATCTGTAGAAGTTGGTGAGAGTTGGGCGTGTTTTGGACTAATTTTGGAGTTACTTTTTTGGACTAATATTTATTGTTTTCAATTTTTTGTTTATTACGATATCTATGAATTCTGCGTCTACTGACCTGTGAGGCGGCTTCAGAAAAGAATTTAATTGCTCCCTTTTCAGTTTTTGAGAAGAACTAACTCCCTCTGAAGAACCTCCGTTTCAAAATTGCTGCATTTATGTATTAAGATCCTACTAATTCATCAACAAACACTAGGACAATTGAACAGTGAAGAGAGCTCTTTAATGAGAAGATTGGGCTACACAATGGCACAGTGGTAGAATTGCTGACTTTCAGCTGCAGAGACCCAAGTTTGATTCTGACGACGGGTGCAGTCTGTACGGAGCTTGGACGTTCTCCCTGTGACCGTGTGGGCTATCTCCGGGAGCTCCGGTTTCCTCCCATACTCCACAGATGTACAGGTTTGTCTGTTAACTGGCGCGGTGAAATTATAAATTGTCTCTAGTGTGCAGGATAGCGTTAGTATACTGATCGGCGCAGACTCGGTGAGCCAAAGGGCCTGTTTCCGCGCTGCATCTCCAAAGTTTAAAGTCTAATTTAAGTTCCTGCAAAACTATTCAGTCTCTGATCAAGAGAAGTTACCATTAGAACCAACGGGCTGTGAAGTGTTGTTAAAGATGTTAATCTTCTGACTTCTCCACCAATCGTTCTAATCCTGCCTATTTCTCTCCTGCACCTGATTTGACCCAAGTTGACTTTTCTTTCTTCATCCTTTCAATGTCAGGGAGATTGCGGAGTGATAGTTGTCCTGTCGTTCTCTCTGCTCCACTGCCCAATCCGTGCCATCAGCATTCACACACTCAGATGGGCAGCAGGCAACCATCTGATAGCTGAAGGGTGGGAACAGCATGGGGGGGGGGGGGGGGGGGAGGAGGAGGGCAATGCAGACACTCCAAATGGACCTGGCCCTTAAACGCAAAGCAATCTTTGAGGTCCAGCAGGTTCTCCCTAGACACAATGAGCGTGGCTTGCTCGTCCGCTTGCCTTCATTGGTCGGGGCATTGAGCATAAGAATCATGAAGTCATGTTTCAGCTCTATAGGACTGTGGTCAGACAGCATGCGGTGTATTGCGTACAGTTCTGGTCGCCCGATTACAGGAAGAACGTGGAGGATTTGAAGATGATGCAGAGATGGTTTATCAGAATGCTGCCTGGATTAGAGGGTTACAGCTATAGGGAGAGGATGGATAAACTCAGATAGGTTTTTTTTTCTGGAACGTCAGAGGGGAGACTTGATAGAAGTAAAATGATAATAATGAGCATAGATAGGGTAGACAGTCAGAACATTTTTCCCCAGGGTGAAAATGTCCAACACTAGAGGGCATAGTTATATGGTGAGAGGGGGGCACTTTACACACAGAGTGGTGGGGGCCTGAAACACATTGCCAGAGGTGGTGGTGGAGGCAGAAACGATAGTGGCGTTCGAGAGGCTTTTGGACAGGCACATGGATATGCAGGGAATAGAGGGATACTGATCACGTACAGGCAGAGATCAGTTTCTTGGCATCATTGTGGGATGAAGGGCCCGTTCCTGTGCTGCACTGTTTTACGTTTTTCAAACGTCCAGCAGAATTGTAGCACAATTTCTTAATATTACAGCTAATCTTTCGTGCAACTATTAAACATCAAGTTCTGGGTTCTGTTATCAGGCTTCTGACCGGTCCTTCCATAAGCTAGGGTACTGTCCAATTCACCTCTACCCCACTGCAGATATCAGACTTTGTTTTTCCTGCTATCCAATCAGATCAGATAACACTATCGATAAATACAATGAAGTCAAACTCAAATACAATAGGTAGAACAAAGAGGATGATACAGAGTGCAAAATATCGTTCTTAGAATGGTAGTGCACGAGCTCCAGACACAAAGTTTTACACTCTACCTCAGTACACATGATGGTAATAAACCTACATTTCTGTATTCCTAGTGGCTTGCATTCAAATTATTGTATTTTTGGAGCATAAAATTAAATCAACTGCTTTAATTTGGTCACATTAAAATTCAGAGTGACAGAAAGTGCTCCTTGAACCTGTACTGACTTTGAGAGTGCTGGCCAATCACTCCCACTCATCTGCTCTTTCCACATTAGCCTGCACTCTCTCTGTTTTAAGTATTACCCTGTTCCATAACGAATCTGCTCCTAAACTGCTGATGAAGGACCTCTCGAGCATAGTGTCATCACTTCAGTGCCCGTAGCTCTTTACTTAGTCGGCTTATGCTTACAACAAGTAACCACACTCAAATCCCAGAGGGGCAAAAATATGCTGACTTGTGAGCTGAGTCGGGAAGGTGATCAGGAAAACTGGCGAACTATTCAAGGAGCTCCTCTCCTGTCCCGCACCCTTATCCCGCCTGCGTCTCCAGTACGTTTCTTCTAATGCTCTCGTGGCAAGAATGGTTCAAGCTTTGAGTGGCACAGCACCGCAGATCCAGGTTCGATCCTACCTACAGGTGCTATCTATGCAGATTTTGTATATACTCCCTCAAACCGTGTGGGTTTACGCCGGGTGCTCCGGTTTCCTCCCACACTCCAAAGGTGTGCAGGTTTGTAAATTAATTAATTGGCTTCTGTTAATTGTTCCTAGTGTGTAGGACAATGAATTCATGTATGGGTGATCAATGGTCAGTGTGGCTGAAGGGCCTGTTTCCATGATGTATCTCCAAATTTGAGGAAGGACATTCTTGTTATTGAGGGAGTGCAGCATAGGTTCACAAGGTTAATTCCCGGGATGGCGGGACTGTCATATGCAGAGAGAATGGAGCGGCTGGCCTTGTATACTCTGGAGTTTAGAAGGATGAGAGGCTATCTTATTGAAACATATAAGATTATTAAGGTTTTGGACACGCTAGAGGCAGGACACATGTTCCCGATGTTCGAGGAGTCCAGAACCAGGGGCCACAGTTTAAGAATAAGGGGTAAGCCATTTAGAACGGAGATGAGGAAACACTTTTTCACACAGAGAGTGGTGAGTCTGTGGAATTCTCTGCCTCAGAAGGCGGTGGAGGCCGGTTCTCTGGATGCTTTCAAGAGAGAGTTAGATAGAGCTCTTAAAGATAGCGGAGTCAGGGGATATGGGGTGAAGGCAGGAACGGGGTACTGATTGTGGATGATCAGCCATGATCACATGGCTCGAAGGGTCAAATGGCCTACTCCTGCACCTATTGTCTATTGTCTCCACACCAAACAGCTTCTTCCCACCAACCATCAGGCTCTTGAACACTACACAACACTAACCTCAGCAACTGTGATCATAGATCTTAGTCAAAGCCCTTCCATGTCTTTGGATGCACTTTGGATTGCACTATTGTGCTAACCTAGTATTAATTTATTGTATTATTAATTATTATATATTTGTGTATCATTGTGTTAATGGGCCTGTTAAGGTACGTTATCCCTGTGACCACGTGGGTTTTCTCCAGATGCTTTGGTTTCTTCCCACATTCCACAGGCGTGCAAGTTTGTAGGTGAATTGGCTTCTGTAAATTGTCCCTAATGTGTAGGATAGTGCAAGTGTACGGCGTTATCGATGGTTGACGTGGACTCGGTGGGACAAAGGCCTGTTTCCACACTGTATCTCTAAACCAAACTAAGGTGAAGATAGGAAGACTATTATTGTTCTGTTGCCAGTACACATGACAATTAAAGACTCGACATTCAATAGTGCTTCTACCCGAAGAACAATTTCTGGGCGAACACCCAATTCTGAGTAGTTGAGAAGAAGGGGGAGATTGCAGAACACTGCAGAAAACACGGCTACATACTTGAGTCAGAGGCTAGAGAATGAGGCCACTGACTCACCCCGACATTCCAATACCTTCCACTACCTACAAAGTATAATAACAAGGGTCTCGACCCAAAACGTCACCTATTCCTTCGCTCCATAGATGCTGCCTCACCCGCTGAGTTTCTCCAGCAATTTTGTCTACCTTCGATTTTTCCAGCATTTGCAGTTCCTTCTTAAACAACATTTTAATGATATTTGGCCAAGTACACAGATAGTAAATGGAGGGGTGGCACAGTGGCGCAGCGGTAGAGCTGCTGCCTCGCTGCCAGACACCCGAGTTCGATCCTGACTATGGGTGCTGTCTGTGCAGACTTTGTATGTTCTCCCTGTGACCGCGTGGGTTTTCTCCGGGTGCTCTGGTTTCCCCCCACACTCCAAAGGCGTACTGATTTGCAGGTTAATTGGCTTTTGTGAATTGTAAATTGTCCGTTGTGTGTAGATAGTGGTAGTGTACGGGGTGAAGGCTGGCTGGTGCGGACTCGATGGGCTGAAGGGCCTGTTCCCACACTGTATCTCCTAAGTCAAATATCTAAAGTCTAAAGAAAGCTTGAGCGATACGAGCCAAACATGGATAAATGAAATGAGCTAAGATACGGCACCTTGGTGGGCGTGGACGAGTTGGGCCGAATGTGCTGTACGTCTGTCTGCATTGTCATGGAATACCCACTCTCGCCGATCTGTCATGCAGCCACACTGGGCTCCACAACCTGCTTCATACCTTGGATACCACGCACATATCTTTCAACCAGGAGGTAGGATGTACATTAAATCCAGGCCTCGCCAGCAGTGCCTACATCCCATAAATAAATTAAGGAAATATTTCCAGCAATTTCTTGCATAAAGCTGCTGAACTGTATAAAACGTATTTAAATGTATGTTAAATTGTGAATCGTGTGCACCCTGGAGACAGGCTGAGCAATTTTGAACAGCAGCTTGCAGTGAAGGATGAGATGTGAAAGTACAGGCAGCTGTGTCCGACTGCGGATGCAATTTATAGTTGGCACACCACCTTACACTGTGCCTTGAGTAGACTCACCAACAACAATGGCACCTGGACTCAATGGCTTTTGGGCAGCACGGTGGCGCAGCAGTAGAATTGCTGCCTCACAGCGCCAGAGACCCCGGTTCGATCCAGACCACGGCTGCTGTCTGTACAGAGATTGCACGTTCTCCCTGTGACCACGCGGGTTTTCTCCGGGTGCTCTGGTTTCCTCCCACACTTCAAAGACGTGCGGGTTTGTAGGTCAATGGGCTTCTATATATTGTAAATTGTCCCTAGTGTGTAGGATAGCGCTAGTGTACAGGGTGATCGTTGGTCTGCACATACTGGGTGGGCCGAAGTGCCTGTTTCCATGCTGTATTTAATTTTCAACTGCAAAGTGATGCCATATTAAGTGTTCAGCCTGTGTAATGAGTGTCATCTACCACGAGCTCAAAGCCCCCTTCTCATCCTTTGTATATTGCCCCAGGTGCATTGGGAGTGGGACAGCGTGGAGCTGGTGTGAGCGTCTTGTTGATGGTCGGGGTGGACCGAGGGGCCCGTTTCAATGCTGCGTCTTTCAAAGGTTCGAAAAGAATTAGGCCATTCGGTCCATCAAGTCTTCACTGCCATTCAATCATGGCTCATCTATCTTTCCCTCTCGACCCCAATTTCCTGCCTTCTCCACATAACCCGACACCCGTACTAATCATAAAATCTGCAAATCCTGGCCTTAAAAATATCCATTGCCCTGGCCTTTCAATCGATAAAAACGCTGCGCTTTTGTTAGTAAGGTGAAGATTGTCCGCCAAGCTTAATGATCTTGCGGTGGCTGGCTGGGGCAATCACTCACCGTTATATAACTGGAACCTTGCCAGCTAATCAGCCTGAGCGGGACAGCTCCAACAGATGAAATTGAAGCTCCCACCCCTTGGCCAATCCCTATTTAAAGGAGGACCTTGATCCAACGATGCAGCAGTAAAAATTAATACGGGCTGCCCTTCACATTTAGTCCTGTGCAAAGCCAGATACAGCAATATTACTCATGTTTCAATTGTGTAGCTTACAACGTTGAATTCTCTCATTTTATGTGACCTACTAATACTCTCCGCCCCTCGTGTCCCCTTCCTCCATGCTAATTGTTTAACCAGTTCCAGAGTGTACCACATTAGCGCAGGCAACCCAGGTTCAATCCTAACTACGGGTGCTGTGCGTACAAGATTTGTACATTCTCCCTGTAACGGCTCTGGTTTCCTCCCACACTCCAAACACGTGCAGGTTTGTAGGTTAATTGGCTTCTGAAAAAATTGTTCAATTGTCCCTAGTGTGCAAGGATGGCGCTAGCGTACGGGGTGATCGCAGGTCGGCGCGGACTCGGTGTGCCGAAGGGCCAGTTTCCACACTGTATCTCTAAAGTCTGAACTCAACCTTCACTACTCTTCTCCAAGTTACTCGGGGGAGGCAATTTAACTTTGGCTGCATAGTAAGCTCCACAACCAATATTCACGAAGATGCTTACCGTCTCTGGATGGTCTGAGTTATAAAGAGAGGTTGGATATACTGGGTCATTTTCTCCCTGGAGCACAGGAGAATGAGGGTTAGACAATCATGAGGGGCATGGATGGTCACAGGTAAATAAGGTAATATGGTGGTACGGTGAATAGCCACAGTCATTTCCCCAGGGTAGTCTAAATCTAGGGGCCACAGGCTTAAGGAGATAGGGATGGAGAAAGCCAAGGGGCAACTTTTTCACAAAGATGGTGGTGTGTATATGGAACGGGCTACCAGAGGAACTGGTAGAGGCGAGTACAATTACAACATTTAAAGGATTTAAACAAACTGCAGTTGCTAGTTTATACCTAAGATAGATACAAAGTGCTGGAGTAACTCGGGGGGAGGGGGGCGGGTCAGGCAGCATCTCCGGAGAACATGAGTAGATTGTTTCGGTCGGGACATTTCTTCAGACTGGAAGATAGATATACAACCACAGAATGCAGGATAGATGGGAAAGATTTGGAGGGGTATGGGTCAGGCGCAGGCAAGTGGGACTGGCTGGGTTGAGCCACTTGGTCGCCTTGGATGAGTTGTTCTGAAGGGCCTGCTTACATGCCGTGTGGCTGCAAGTACTCTAGGTTTGCTGAGAAAAAGCAATGCACACACACAGCAGCTCACTGGCAAACTTCCAATTTGAGATTATATTCAAGTGTTTTACACCAATCACAAAATGACATTTGCAGAGCAGCAAAAAAAAACACACAGGAAGGATGGATATTGTGCAGGAACAAAGGATCAGTTTAAAAGGCAAGTTGAATGCAGCAAGGTGCACGATAAATCAGTAGCACTCCACAATTCTCCATATTAAGTGAGGAGTGAATCACTGATCCCACATTTCAGTTACCCACCTTCGAACTAGGTGACCTTTAGAAAATTCTCCAGGATTGTCTTACTGTGACGGTTTAAGAGTTTGACGTGCAGAAGTTTTTATGTTGCAGGTTTCTAACAGATTTACGGCGCTGAACATGGGCGAACTGATCATATTTAGGCTGGTCCCTTGTTACACCAATGATGGATGGTCGCCAACCGTGCAGGCATGGTGGTACAGGACATCAAGCAGCACAAATTCAGACTTTAGAGATACAGGATGGAAACAGGCCCTTCGGCCCTCAGATTCCATGCCAACCAGCAATCACCCCGTACACTAATGCTATCCTACACACTATGGAGAATTTACACTTTATAGAAGCCAATTAAACTACAAACCTGTACGTCTTTGGAATGTGGGAGGAAACCGGAGCACCCGGAGAAAATCCACGCGGTCACGGGGAGAACATATGAACTGCACACAGACAGCACTTTAATCAGGATCAAAGCTGGATCACTGGCGCTGTGAGGCAGCAACTCTACCGCTGCGCCACCGTGTCCCCCAGTCTCAGAACAATGGCAGCACAAGTCAATCAGGCCATCGTGCCTCGACTGGCAATTAAAATGTCTCGCCCATGGGTCCGACGGTCCCTCTCTTTCTGCACAACCATGAGCATTTCTTCAAATCCCTCCACAAAGCTTTCACTATCCTTTCAGAAAAGAGGTTCTGGATCACTGTGGAGAAGCATTCTCATCTCAGTCTGGTCAATCACTGCCACTCAGAACTTTAGTAAATCGCCTCTTAATCTCTCTGATAAGGTGAGAGGGAAAAGATTGAATAGGAACTCGAGGGGAAACTTTTTTATACAAAGGGTGGTGGGTGTATGGAACTATCTGCCAAAGGAGATAGTTGAGGATGGTGCTTTCTTAATGTTTAACATTTGGACAAGTACATGGATAGGGAAGGTTTTTATGGATGTTTGAGGGACATGGATCAAATGCAGGCAGGTGGGACTAGTGCAGATGGGGCATGTTGGTCAGCATGAGCAAGTTGGGCCGAAGACCCTGCCTCCACACTGTGTGACTCTATAAGGGAACCATCTCTCCTTCTCTCATCTCTCCAATACATCTGCTCCAATCCCTTGGGAGGCTTTGACCAAATTGGACACAAGACTTCTGAATGGTCCTTCCGTAAGCTTGGGTACCATCCTAATTCTTTAACCTACCTCATGACGGACAATGAACTTTGTCTATGGAACTGTTGCGCTACAATGCTGAGAAAGATTTGCCCCTCCACCTCAGTATATGTAACAAGAACAATAATAAATCCAAGGCCTCTTGCTGGGATTTAGTGCATCCTCCGCTTTGTGCTCAGAGGTTGCTGCTACATTCACAACGAGCAATCGTAACAGGACACAAAGCAGAACAAACGATGAGGGAGGCTTTGGAGCAGGTGTAGATGTGGTTTACCAGAATGTAGAAACAAGAAACTGAATGTGCTGGTTTATACCAAAGATGAACAAAGTGCTGGAGCAAATAATTGCCGCGAATTGTGGACACAGCCCACACCATCACACAAACCTACCTCCCTTCCATTGACTCAATTTATACCTCACGCTGCCTCGGCAAGGCCAGCAGCATAATCAGGATTCAGGGACAGTTTCTTCCCAGCTGTTATCAGGCAACTGAATCATCTAGAGACAACTAGAGAGTGGTCCTGAACAACTATCTACCTCATTGGTGACCCTCGGACTATCTTTGATCGGACTTTGCTGGCTTTACTTTCCAGTAAACTTTATTTCTTTACCATTTATCCGTGCACTGCTAATGGCTCGATTGTAATAATTTATTGTCTGTCCGCTGACTGGATAGCATGCAACAAAAGCTTTTCCCTGTTCCTCAGTACACGTGACAATAAACTAAAAGAGAACTGAAACTGAACCGGAGTAACTCAGTGGGTCAGGTAGCATCCCTGGAGAAAAAAGGATGGGGTGACCGTTCGGGTAGGGACCCTTCATCAGACTGAAAATAGGGGGTGGGGGGAGGAGGAAGGGGGAAGTGAAGAGCTGCAGGCGAGAAAAGACCAGGGCCAATCTGGGCCAGCCACAAATAACCTCAGGCAGGGTGGTGCCCTGGTAGGCCGGTTAGAATGTTGCCTAACAGAGTTTTAGCACACAGGCCACAGAGTTTTTAATGAGTTTGTTTATTGGACTGGAAGTGAATCAGATGCGGTGTGAGAACAATCTGTACTTGCATGGTCCCTATTACTGAATTAGCTTTATTGCTAATCACTGAATTAGAGTACTGTGTTTACATATCTATTGTGCTGCTGCAAGTAAGAATTTCATTGTTATGCTCCTGACCCACTTAGGTGATTTTTTAGGCGACTACAGATGACTAGGCTGTCGTCACATGGTCGCCTGTATGGTCATGAGGAATCTCCTCAGTCGCCCAAAGAGTCGTTGCGTTTTTCTGGTCGCCGCTGGATTTTGAAATGTTCAAAACTTTTCGGCGACAGTCGGCAACAGTGGGTTTGACGGCAATGAGCGTAGCTTGACTTCTCCTGATGTAAGTCCTGCCGTAGGTTGTCGCCAGGATGACGTAGGTTGTCGCCAGGATGACGTAGGTTGTCGCCGGTGCTGACTTTGGAGAATTCCATTGGCGACTACATACGTCAACCGGCGACAGGTCCCGGCGACTGAATTGTCTTACCTTGTCGTAGCTTGTCGCGGGGTGGACGTAGGTTGTCGTAGGTGTGGTCATAGGTGGACGTCCTAATGGATCACCGGTTGTCGGTGGCTTGACATCGACTAGGTGGTAGGTTGTTGTGGACATTGTCGTAGGGGGAGTCTAGTCGCCGGTTTTTCGGCGACCTGCTACAACTATGACAGTCGTCGGCAATCGCCGATAAAAGTCGCCTAAGTGGAACAGGCCCATTACATTTCAGGACATATGACAATAAAACAATCTTGACTCTTGCATTCCAGGTTCAAGAACTGAATTTAAAATCTCCCATTCAAGTGTTGACAATCATTAGCCAGGCCTCTGGATACCAAGTCCAGTGATTTAACCACTGGCACCTATAAAGAAATGATAATGCACCCACTCTGCTAACAGGCAGAGCATGTTTGCTGGCTGTTAGATTTACCCACTGGTGTAGCTCCCATTTGCCAGGAAACAGAGGGACTTCTTTTATAACAATGTGCTGGTTGTCAAGGAAATCTGGCCAAGGACCCTATTGAGACACAGGCATCCCCCACCTGAAGTCCACTGGCATTAAATCGGCTCATGGGCCGGCATTGTGACGTAGCGGTAGAGTTACCGCCTTACAGCGTCAGTGATCCGAGTTCGATCCTGACCAGGGGTGCTGTCTGTACGGAGTTTGACCGTTCTCCCCGTGACCGCGTGGGTTTCCTTGCACACTCCGAAAGACGTACAGGTTTGTAGGCTAATTGGTTTCTGAAAAATTGCAAAATTGTCCCAAGTGTGTAGGAACGATAGCGCTAGTGTACGGGGGTGATCGCTGGTCGGCACGGACTCGGTGAGCCAAATAGCCCATCCCTAAACTATCGAAAACGACACGTGAAAACGATAGATCAAAGCAGATAATCAAGGGAATGTAGTAGAATGGTTCATTGTTGGCTGAGGAGAAAGTGACAACGAGGCAACCAAGTAAAATTTAATCTGAAGGACAGTGAAACTAGTCGGAGAACTACTAGGATGGGGGAGGGGAGGAGGGAGAGGAAAAGCAAGGGTTACTTGAACTTGGAGAAGTCAATGTTCATGCCGCTGCAAAATATGAGGTGCTGCTCCTCCAATTTGAGTTGGCCTCAGATAGTGGAGGAGGCCCAGGATAGAAAGATCAGTATGGGAATGGGAGGGGGAGGTAAAGTGTTTAGTAACTGGGAGATCGCGTGTGGGGGAATCTGGTCTGTGTGATGTACTGGGCTACATCCACAACACTCTGCAATTTCTTATTAAGAAACATATTAACACAGCAGCCACAGAAGACTGATTGCAAAGCGAGAAAGATATAGCTCTTGTCTAAAGCCCTATGTGCCACAGAGAGCCAGGGGTCTTGCATGTCAACTACACTTTAATTCCAATGCAACCAAACTCTACGGATGGGGACGCAAGAAATTGCAGATGCTGGAACTTGGGGCAAAACACAAAGTGCCAGAGGAACTCGACGGATCCGGCGCCTTCCCTTCCACGATCTCAAGGTCGGTTGCAGGAGGTGCCCCCGGGGAACAAGGACTGAAGAGGGCCGGTGCGAGGAGAGGGACGATGGTTCACGGGACGACCGGAATGGACGGCTGAAACAAGCCTTTGTGGCCAGCTGCAGCTGGGACTCATATAGACTCTGTGGGCTGTTGCGTACATTCTGTACTAACCAGGGGATTGTGATTATGTATGGTGATAGTCTTGCTGAGCTATATGCAAAATAGTATTTCACTGTACCTTGGTACACGTGATAATAAAGAAACCATTGAACCATCTGTGGAGGGAATGGCAGGCGACGTTTCAGTTCTGGAGGCTTCTTCAGACTGACGACGTTTCGGGTTGGACTGCTTCTTCAATTTGAAAGGTCCTGACCCAAAATGTTGACTGTCCATTCCCAGTCTGATCCACTTGTTCATCGAGCACCCTATGATTTGCTCAACAAATTCTTTTAGGTTTCCAGATGTATTGAAAAAACGTCTGGAAACCATTTAGTTAACTCCCATTCAAAGAGTTTTTAGAAGTAAATGTCAAAAAAATGTTGATAGAGGTTCATAAGTTAATAAATCATAGAGAGAGTAGAATTAGGCCATTCGGCCCATCGAGTCTACTGCACCACTCAATCATGGCTCGAAGGCATAGAACAAAGAAAGACTTGAAAGACTGACCAACCCATGACATGACCAAATACCACAGCAGGCATTGAAGGGTCGAGTGGCCACCCACATTATTCCTATATTTCCTTTGAAAAGTAGTTATAAATACTTAGTTTAATTTAGTTTAGTTTATAGATGCAGCGCAGGAAATAGGCCCTTCGGCCCTAGTCCACACCAACTAGCGATCGCCGCACACTAACACCATCCTACACACACTAGGGGGAAATTTTTACATTTACCAAGCCAATTAACCTACAAACCTGTACGTCTTTGGAGTGTGGGAGGAAACGGAAGATCTTGGAGAAAACCCAGGCCGGTCACGGGGAGAACGTACAAACTCCATACAGACAGCACCCGTAGTCGGGAATGAACCCAGGGTCTCTGGCGCTGCAAGCTCTGTAAGGCAGCAATTCTACCACTGCACCACCGTGAAAGTTCTATGCAGGCTAGAGGACTACCAGTGTGGATATAGAATGGCAGAAATTCAATACTACCTTAGAAAAGCAAAGTATTTGCCTTCTGAAAATTGTTGGACAAAGACAGTATTCTTGCAGGGTTTGAAAAGAAAGTATTTCGACACTGAGGCACTCTGATGTAAAATAAGCAATACGCAGGTCACTGGGACAGATGGTTTCCTAATCTCTCCCCAACTCTTGCTCATGAAACTCACGCTCACTTACTCGTAATCACCCAAATGCATTACAGAGGCAACAGGCAGAAACGCTTCAACTCCTGGAAGCCACTCTATGAAGCGTGGGGAAGGTGGAACTCCACGATTGAAGTGTGATGCCACTGCGAGATAACAACCATTATTCATCTCAGACTATGCAGTGTAAACATCTCATCAGGCACAATGTGGGGGAATCGATGTCTCACCAGTCATTCCTTCAAACCTTCCTTCGTAAAGGAAGACATGCTACAAATCCCCCTCACACAATGAGGCAAAGTGGTTCACAAAACTTCACACCGACCCAATGTGTGTTCCACCACATTTTCCTCAATATGTACAAACAGTTCAGGCAGTTGGATAAAAGACTCCCCACTGAGTTTAGTTTACAGCGCGGAAACAGGCCCTTCGGACCACCGAGTGAGTTCGCACCGATCAGTGATCTCCGCACACTAACACTATCCGACACACACTAGGGACAATTTATACAAAATGCTGGAGTAACTCAGACTTCTTCAGACTGAAGAAAGGTCTCGACCCGAACTGTCGCCCATTCCTTCTCTCCAGAGATGCTGCCTCACCCTCTGAGTTACTCCAGCATTTTGTGTCTGCCTTCGATTTAAACCAGCATCTGCAGTTCCTTCTAACACAGGGACAATTTACAGACACCAAGCCAATCAACCTACAAACCTGTACATCTTTGGAGTGTGGGAGGAAACCGAAGATATCAGAGAAAACCCGCCCGGTCAGGGGGAGAACGTACAAACTCCGTACGGACAGCACCCGTAGTCGGGATGGAACCCGGGTCTCTGCCGCTGTAAGCGTTGTAAGGCAGCAACTCTACCCTTGCCGCACCTGTCCAAACAAGAAGAGGGGTCTCCCATGCCCATCCATTTTACTCAAGGGCCTTTCCACTGGTGGGAGGGTCCAGGCTCATAAGGCACAGCCTCTTTAATAAAAGGAGATGAGGAGGAATTTCTTTAGGCAGAGGGTGGTGAATCTGTGGAATTCATCACCACAGACGGCTGTGGAGGCCAATGGGTATTTTCAAAGCAGAGATTAACAGATAATTGATTAGTGCGGGTGTCAGGGGTTACGGGGAGAAGGCAGGAGAATGGGGTTGAGAGGGAAAGATAGAGCAGCCATGCTTGATTGACAGAGTAGACTCAATGGGCAGAATGGCCTCATTATTTTTTTTTTAATTTTAGAGATACAGCATGGAAACAGACCCTTTGGCCCACCTAGTCCATGTTGACCATTGATCACCTAATTCTACTACACATTACAGAGGCCAAATAACCAACAAACCTGCACGTCTTTGGGATGTGGGAGGAAACCCACACGGTCACAGGGAGAACGGACAAACTCCACACAGTCACCACCCGAGGTCAGGATGGAACCTGGTATTCTTGTGATGTGAGGCAGCAGCTCCAACATTGCGCCACCCTTGATTCTGCTCCTACGAGCTGAATGAATTTGAACTGAACTGTCACGGCTCATAGCATAGCATTAACCAAGGGCATAAGCCGAGCATGATTTGGCAACATGGACAATTTCAGTCAACGATCAGTCGTGTGTGAAATGAATGGACTCTGCCAGTGCAGTTGGGTTCAACCAGGGGTGCCGTACGATGGCAGCTCCGCCAGAAGTCTGTTAGATTTTTCATCTTTTTTAAATTTTTACTGTTTATTAAAAGTTTGTTTAAATGTTCTCCGGTTTGTCTTATGTGGGGGAAGGGGGTGGGGATCGGGGGAAACTTTTTTTCAGGTTCCTACCTTGCCAGAGATGCGATTGATTTTTGCATCGCATTCTCCGGGCGCTCTGCGGCCTTCCATCGACGGAGCTGGAGGCCTCCTCGGACTGTCGTGAGCCCCACCGCGGGGCGTGGACTTAACATCGGAGCTGATCCCTTGCCTGGGATTTACCATCAAGAGCTCGCAGTCTTGGGAGAGGCCGAGTCGGGAAGCTCCAATGTCGCGGAAGGCTCGACCAGCCCCGACGCGAGGTTCGATCGCCCGGCGCGGGGGAGCTGACATCCCCCCCGATGCGGGAGCTGATCGCCTCGACGCGGAGGGCCCAAATGCCGCCGGCTACAGGAGTCAAGACCGTCCCGTCAACGGAGGGCTCGAGACCCCCGACCGCGGGAGAACAAAGGGAAGGGACTTGAACTTTATTTCAACTTCCATCACAGTGAGGAATGTGGAGGAGTCACTGTGGTGGATGTTCATGTTAAAATGTATTTTGGGTGTTCTGTTGCTTTTTATTTGTATGACTGACTTGGCAAATGAAATTCCTCGTATGTTGCAAAACATACTTGGCAAATAAAGTACTATTCTGATTCTGATTCTGGTGGCGCAGTGGTAGAGTTGCTGCCTTACAGCGCCAGAGACACAGGTTAGATCCTGACTACCGGTGCTGTCTGTACAGAGTTTGTACGTTCTCACTGTGACCACGTGGGTTTTCTCCAGGTGCTCCTGTTTTCCAACGACATGCAGGTTTATAGGTTGATTGATCTCTGTAAATTGTAAATTGTAAATTGTCCCTAGTGTGTGTAGGATAGTTCTAGTGTATGGGCTGAGCGCTGGTCTACGCTGACTCGGTGGGCCTGTCGCCAGGCTGTATCTCTGAAAAACGCCTCCCAGGAAAGTCAGTGGGAGTTATGGGGAACAAGGAAGGCATTCTCGTCCAGAAGGAAAAAAATTGGATTAACAACGATATGAAGTTAGAGAATAATTTTTCTTTTTAAACACATTAAAATGTCAGAAGATGATGGCTGAATTCAGTAAACAGACGCCGATTTACAAAAGTCGGCTGCGAGCGTTATCAAGAGAGTGAATGAGAAAGACGGATGGACACTGGTGACTGGGTTCTGTCGAGTACCACGGTCGGCTCCTGTGTAGGGGAGCCAGGGGGACTGAGCAAGGAGGTGCTGCAGCTCAGGCGTAGCTGCCCCAGGCTCAGAGACAGGGCCTGCAGAGGGAGAGCTCGAGGCAATGTACCGAATACTAAAAGGCCTGGAGGGAGTGGATGTGGAGAGGATGTTTCCACTAGTGAGAGAATCTGGGACCAGAGGGCACAGCCTCAGAATAAAAGGACGTATCTTTAAAAAGATGAGGAGAAATTTCTTGAGTCAGAGGGTGGTGAATCTGTGGAGTTCATTGGCTGTGGAGGGCAAGTCATTGGGTGTTTTCAAAGTGGGATTGATAGATTCTTGATTAGTACGGGTGTCAGGGGTTATGGGGTGAAGGCAGGAGAATGGGGTTGAGAGGAAAAGATAGATCAGCCATGATTGAATGATGGGAGTCGACTTATTGGGCCAAATATCATAATTCTGCTCCTATACGTTATGAACACCCACCCCTCAGCTTTAATCCAGGAGTTGGTGGTAGAGGGAGCATGACCAGGTCATTGACCTGCTCTGGAATATTAAATGGAGCATTGTATTTATCTCAGGCAAGTCAACCATCCTCTCATCAGCTAGAGTGCGCACCTGATCTCCTACCTCGCTCGAAGTTAGACACAAAATGCTGGAGTAACTCAGCTGGACAGGCAGCCTCTGAAGAGAAGGAATGGGTGACGTTTTGGGTCGAGACCATCAGACTGTCAGGGGAGAGGGAGACGCAGAGATAAGGAAGTGCAAGGTGTGAAAACGAGACATTAAAGGAGACGTATATCTCGGAAAATGTAGAATGAATCATCGTTAGCTCGGAGAAGGTGACAACAAAGCATGCAGAGGTAACATTTAATCAGTGGGGCAGTCAGACTGGTCGGAGAACTAGGAAGGGATGGAGCGAGTGAGATGGAAAGCAAGGGTTACTTGAAGTTAGAGGGCAATATTCAGACCACTGGGGTGTAAGTTGCCGGCGCAAAATACGAAATACCTATATTTTGCTAGGACAGCTTACACCCCAGCGGGATGAATTTTGACTTATCTAACTTCAAGCAACTGCACTTACGAGAAACTTACGTTAGGTTGTTTCAAGAAACCACCCTAACGGCACTTTCCCAGTACACACAGCATAATGCAAAAACATCCCCCCCGACTCTTCCTTCAATTATTCTCTGCCTGTGTACTCCGGTTACGCACCTCATTAATACTTTCATAGCTACACTTCAATTACGGTCATCAGGCTGTGCACTGGCAGAGGTGGATGCAACACAGCCGTCTGACCGGGACATGGTGATACCAGGGAGATTCTGGCTGCTCCCTTCTCTCCTTTCACCCTCACACCAACCCAGTTTCAACTTCTGCCAAGACTCTCAGTACTGGTACACCCCAAACGCTTAGCTGAAAGCAATTGTTGAATTCCATGTTTCAGTCGGCCCCCTCCCCAGGATTAGCCGCTGTTTAGAATTACCAAGGTCACAAAAGGGCCCTTAAATTCAGAACATATAATAAAAGCACTCTGCAATAAAACAGCTCTCAAAACTATTATTCCTCTTGGCTCCTATCCAAGCTTTGAATTAGTACTAATGCAGGAGTCTCATCTGTATCGTCTTATATAAGAATCATCTGTCAAAACATTTTCCAAACAGATTTTAGGGGTGGCAAAAGGTAGGGTGGGGGAGGGGGGCAGGGGGGCAGGGGGGAGGGGAGGGCGGCGGTGGGGGAGGGGAGGGGAGAGGAGTCAGGGGGGTGGGGAGAGGGGAGTCAGGGGGATGGGGAGAGGAGTCGGGGGAGAGGAGTCGGGGAGAGGAGAGTCGGAGGAGAGTGGAAGGTAGTCGGGGGAGGGGAGGGGAGTCGGGGGAAGGGGAGGGTAGTCAGGAGGAGGGGAGAATAGTCGGGGGGAGGGGAGTCAGAGGAGAGGGGAGGGGAGTCGGGGGGGAAGGGGAGAGGGTTTGGGGGGAAGGGGAGAAGAGTTGAGGGGTGATGAAGAAAAGGTTTAAGTATCTTGGTCTAAGGCGGCAATCAGCAGATTACAAGATTTATGTTGTTCAAGATGTGGACTTTTATACATTGAACCAAACGCAGACTGGGCGATCGTTTCGCTGAACACCTTCGCTCAGCCCGCTTCAACCTACCTGATCTCCCGGTTACTGGACACTTTAATTCTTATCCTTCCCATTCCCACACAGACCTTTCTGTCCTCGGTCTCCTCCATTGTCAGAGTGAGGCCAAATGCAAATTGGAGGAACAGCATCTCATATTTTGCTTGGGCAGCTTACAGCCCAGTGGTATGAATATTGATTTCTCTAACTTCAGGTAGCCCCAGCATTCCCTCTCTCTCTATCCCTCCCCCACCAACATCACACAAGGTTCTCATTTTCACCCTGCAAACATTCAAGGACCCAAGCAGTCTTTCCAGGTGCGACAGAGGTTCACCTGCACCTCCTCCAACCTCATCTATTTCATCTGCTGCTCTAGATGTCAGCTGTTCGCATTAACCAACCTGCTCCTGGTGGCCCAGCACTTCAACTCCCCTCCCATTCCAAATCCGACCTTTCTGGCCTGGGCCTCCTCCATGGTCAGAGTGAGGACCACCGGAAATTGGAGGAGCAGCACCTCATATTTCGCTTGGGCAGTTTGTACCCCAGAGGTATGAACAATGACTTCTCTAATTTCAGGTAGTCCTTCCTGTCTCCTCCCCTTCTAGCTCTCCCTCTAGCTCCTCTTCTTCCTTTGTTCTTCCCACCCCCACCCCCCCCCCCCCCACCCTCACATCATTCTGAAGAAGGGTTTCGGCCCAAAACGTTGCCTATTTCCTTCGCTCCAAAGATGCTGCCTCACCCGCTGAGTTTCTCCAGCATTTTTGTCTACCTTCGATTTTCCAGCATCTGCAGTTCCTTCTTAAACAGTTAACAATGGCCTGTTTCCTTTATCATCGTTACTTTTTTGCATATCTTTCATTCATGGTTCTTTATCTCTCCACATCACCGTCTATATCTCTCCTTTCCCTTATCCCTAACCAGCCTGAAGAAGGGTCTCGTCCCGAAACTTCATCCATTCCTTCTCTCCAGAGATGCTGCCGGTACCGCTGAGTTTCTCCAGCTTTTTGTGTCTATCTTCGGTTTAAACCAGCATCGGCAGTTCCTTCTTGCACAAGATTTACGCGTTTGATCTTTCTCAATTCCAGGAGAAACGAGGAATTTAAGAACTTCAATATTTGATCAACGTAATTTCTCCCTGCAAGACGAGCAAAATCCAGTCATACCTGACCGCTCTGGGACTGCATGCTCAGAAGGCCACTGAATGGGATGATGAAGGCATGTGGTTAGTGCCGGGATGTAGCAATGAGGTAAAGGTCACTGGTGATCTTGTGGAACTGTAGAGAAAAATTGCCCACTCCTCCAGCTTCCAATGCAGCGTGTCAGTCCCTGGGACTACATGAGCCTTATGGGCCTGTCCCACTTAGGCGATTTTTCAGCGGACTGCCGGCGACTGTCAAGTTGCCGGCAGTCGCCTGAAAAAACAGCAACTGGAACGGCGACTGTCAGAGTGGAACACACACACCTCGCTTCCTTCACCAGCCTGTTATGCAGGCGGGGGACAGGGCAAGCGGGGGGCGGGGGGGGGGGGGAGCGCTGTCTAAAAAATTCACACGGTGCAAAGCCAATGTGATACAGACACACACCGCGATGAACAGGAAGGTTGGCGCTGTAATAAAGACGGGTAAAGCACAGTGTACGGTAAGTCCTTTAAAAGAGGGGGGAGAGAAGGAATGGAGACAACTTTTAAGAAGCCAGAGATACACGACACGGCGGACATTAATATTACCGGTCGGTTATCCTTGGTTCTGAGAACTACTGTTTACCTTTTTTTTCCCCAATGAGCCAATGAAATTCACCGGTCAGCACCTGCTACAACCTACGAGAACCTTCGACCTCCTGGCAACCCACTAGGACCTCCTGGCGACTCACCTATGGCACGACAATTCTCGCTACTCTCCATGGCGGCTTCATTCTGGTCGCCGCTAATTTTTCAACATGTTGAAAACTTCACGGCGACCATAATGAGGCCGCGACCAGTTCCCAGAATGCGGGAACTCCTCACGACCATGAAGGCGACTCCCCGGCAACCACTCGCGAACATGTGGCAACCGCAGAGTCTCCTGCAGTTGCCTAAGTGGGACAAGCCCATAAGTGTTGATATTTCAGTCACTGTTCATCGTGCAGACCTGCGTATGCAAACTGGCTGCTGTGTTTCTAACCACAATGACCAAACATTAGGCCACATCACAGCAGTGGCCAAGCAAGCACTCCACAGCCTCTACTTCTTTAGAAGGCTTCCGAACCTCGACAGGTAGTGCAACCAAAGACCAAATGCAGTCCATAAACAATCATTGTTGCTGAGGCTAATATTGTGCAATGTTCGAGTCCGATGGTTGCTGGGAAGAAGCTGTTCTTGAACCTGGAGGTCACGGTTTTCAGGCTCCTGCACCGATGGTAGCAGCGAGATGAGAGCGTGGCCAGGGTGGTGTGGGTCTTTGATGATGCTGGCTTAGGAAGTTCGACGTACCTAACAACCCTCACCAACTTCTACAGATGCGCTGTGGAGAACATTTAATCGGGGTGTATCACAGCATTCTCGGAGAACAGCCCCATACAAGACCACAAGAAATTGCAGAGAGATGAGAACGCAGCCCAGACCATCAGGCAAAGAAAACTCCCTTCCATTGACTCCATCTACACCACTCTGCCAAGGCCACCAGCATAATCAAGGGCCAGTCTCACCCCCTTCTCCCCTCTCCCATCTGGCAAGTGGTACAGAAATGTGAAAACACACACCTCCAGGGGCAGTTTCTTTCCGCTGTGGTCAGGCTACTGGACCATCCTATCACCAACTGAAGAGCGGTCCTGACTTCCAATATACCTCAGTGGAGTGCTATGAACTATATTTAATTGGACTTTATTTTGCACTAAATACCTATGCTTTACCTGTACGCTGTAGACGGCTTGATTGTAATCATGCGTTGCCTTTATGTTGATGGGCAGCACGCAACAAAAAAGCTTCTCACTGTACCTCGATACACGTGACAATAATAATAAACTAGATACAAAGAAACGCAGATGATTGTTTACAAAAAAAGACAAAATGCTGGAGTAACTCAGCAGGTCAGACAGGTGACATTTCAGGTCTGGACCCTTCGTCAGAACTAGTATACAGACGGATAATACGTCAATCAGCTCATCTCTACATTAGTGCATGGTTCACTTTGTTAACTTAAGAAAAGACAATGAGTTTGACAGGACATTTTCTGCAGAGTTGACTGCAGAAACAAGTAGAAATGTTGGTGCAATGGGAATACATCCTTGGGACATGGGCAGTGCTGTAGAGGCTGGTGTGTGTTGTCCATGGTTAATGGCCCTGTACGTGGTGCTGAGTCACATTCTGCAACTGCACCAGTCTTTCTGTGACAGTTCTTCCACAATGTTATTGGGCAGAGAATGCCAGGATGGATCTTATGTGACAGTACTTCCACAGTGCTAATGGGCTGGTAAACCCCATGGAACGAGGGCTGGAGAGGGCCAGGCGTGGAGAAGCGCATCAGATCGCTGGACTACCAAAAGGGAGGAGACAGCTGCAGCGGGCTTTATAGCTATCTGCAGCTGGGACAGTAAAATGGCACCTCTTCCATATGGGCTCGGTGGACTGTTCTGTGCATACTGTACTATCTGGGGTGATTGTGCTTCTGTATGGGGACAGTCGTGCTGTGCTGTATGCCAGAAATATGTTTCACTGGACCTGCTACACATGAGAATAACCAAAGTACTGACCATTGACCAGAATGGACCTTCTTAGAGTTTTCCCACAGTGCTAATGGGCAGGGAATCACAAGAGTTTAACCTAATGCAAGGATGGACCTTCCGTGAGTACTTCACAGGGCTAAGGGGCGGGGAACCCAACGATGTTAACCCAGTAACGAGGATGGACCAGCAATATATTGCCGCATGACATGGTCATAGAGTCACACAGCATGGAAACAGACCCTTCGGCCCAACTTGTCCACAACGAACAACATGTCCCATCTACACTAGTCCCACCTGCCCGCATTTGGCCCATATCCCTCTAAACCTGTCCTATCCATATATCTGTCCAAACGTTTCTTAAACTTTGCAATAGTACCTGCTCAACTACCTTCTCCGGCAGCTCGATCCATACACCCACTGTGCTTTGTGTTAAAAAAAGTTATCCCTTAGGTTCCTATTGTATGTTTCCCTCTCTCAACTTAAACCTACGTCTTCTGGTTCTCGATTCCCCTACTCTGGGTAAAAGACTGTGTGCATTTACCCTATCAATTCCTCTCATGATCTTGTGCACCTCTATAAGATCACCCCTCGTCCTCTGCTGGTGCGTGGCTCAGGCCGATCCATAGGTGGTGGTGCTGCCTCCAATGATGGTCAAATGACAACGGTCTCTCCAGAGATGCTGCCTGTCCCACCCGCTGAGTTACTCCAGCTTTTTGTGTCTATCTCTGAGTTTAATTAATTGTCATGTGCACCAGCAACAGAAAACCGTGAGCTTCTTACTAGCTGCAGCTTACAGGCCCATTAACATTAACACACAAATATATAATCAATGTAGCAATATACATAATATTATTAATAACGTAATAATAGCTAATCACATTAGTGCAAAAACAGAAGTCCGTAATGCAACCAAAGACAGCCCATAGCAGATCTCAGTTGCTGCGGTTAGCGCTGAGCCTAATAGTTGAGGGAAGAAGCTGTTCTTGAAACTGGAGGTTGCGGTTTTCAGGCTCCTGTACCTTCTTCCCAAAGAAGGGCGTGGCTAGCGTGGTGCGAATCTTTGATGATATTGGCTGCCATTTGAGGAAGCACCTCCTACAGTGGGATTTGAAAGAATGTGGGAACTTCGGGTGCTGATTTTGGTGAATTCCATTGGCGACTACCTACGCCGTTGTAGCTTGTGGACGTAGGTTGACCTTGGTTGTCGCCTGTGTGGTCGTAGGTTGTCATAGGTGTGGTCATAGGTGGACGTCCTAATGGGTCGCCGGTTGCTTGCCGTCGACTAGGTGGTAGTTTGTCGTAGCTTATCATAGACATTGTCGTAGGGGGGTCCAGTCGTCGCTTTTTCAGCGACCTGCTATGACTGTGACAGTCACTGAAAAAAAATCGCCTTAGTGGGACAGGCCCTTTTGGGAAAACAAAAAAAGCCAAGGCATGGTGATGGGGTGAACATGGAAATACTAGCACCAGTGGAGTGCTGCTGTAAGTTAAGGTGTTGCTCCTTTAAGGTGCTCCATAAATGTTTTATGGAAACAGTGTTTCGACTGAAGGGTCCCGAGCGGAAACGTCGCTTATCCATGAACTCCAAAGATGCGGCCTGACCCACTGTGTTTCACCAACATTGTGTGGTCTGCTCAGTGGAAGGCAGGCTGCAGTTGTAGAGGCATGGGTGGGGAGGGATAGGGGTAAGCAATGATTGCACCCATGGTGTTTTTCTCCAAACACTCTCACCCATTCCCCCTGAGTGATACAGAGTGCAGGAACATCTACCGCTGGGACTTGGTGAGGAGTGGCAAACATCTTTGTATTCAATGCACATGTTCACAAGTGGCCCCTGAGGAGGTGACAATGAAGCTTCGTGTTTTGGTTATACATCAGTTTAAAAAGATAAGGGCGACAATGATGTTTTAGAAGGAACTGCAGACGCTGGAAAAATCGCAGGTGGACAAAAATGCTGGAGGAACTCAGTGGGTGAGGCAGCATCTATGGAGCGAAGGAATAGGCGACGTTTCGGGTCGAGACCCTTCTTCAGAATGACAATGACATCAGTCACTCGCATGGCATCTGCACTTCACGCTGCCTCGGCAAGGCCGCCAGCATCATCAAGGACCGGTCTCACTCCAGTCACACTGTTTGAGGTGTGCATACCTCCAGGATCAAGAATAGTTTCTTCCCAGCAGTTGTCAGGGAAGTATCAACGGTCCTGACCTCCCAACTACCTCATTGGAGACCTTTGAACAACCTTTAATCGGTGTTTATCTAGCACTAAATGTTGTCCCCTTTATCCTGTATCTATACACTGTGGACGGCTTGATTGTAATCATGTATAGTCTTTTATTTTGACTGGATAGCACGCAAACAAAAGCTTTTCACTGTACCTCGACACACGTGACAATAATAAATTAAACTGAACATACACAGCATCATCGAGTAAAACATCAAGGTGCTTCACAGCAGTATTTCAAAATCCAAGTAGTACTTCAAATACGACGGGACATTGGGATGTTACCAAAGTAGCAATATCTTTAGAAGACCAAGTTCTGAAATTCCTTCCTCTCCATTTTCCAATATTTAAAATGCTCCACGAAACTTAAATCTATGGCGGGGCGGTATTTGTTTTGGGGAGTATTGTGTTCAGTTTTGGTCACCGTGCGACAGGAAAGATGGAGAGGGTGCAGAGAAGGTGCAGAGAAGATTTACGAGGATGTTGCCAGGACTCTAGGGCCTGAGCTACAGGGAGAGGTTGAGCAGGTTAGGTCAGAAAGGCACAACAGAGGATGTACTTCCTGCGGCAGCTGAGGAAGCACAATCTGCCACAGGCAATGATGGTCCAATTCTACACGGCCATCGTAGAGTCTGTTCTCACCTTCTCCATCATGGTCTGGTTTGGCTCAGCCACCAAGCACGACACCTGCAGGCTGCAGCGAATCGTCCGATCAGCAGAGAAGATTATTGGCTGCAACCTTCCCTCCATTGATGAACTGTACACTGCAAGGGCCAGGAAGCGAGCGGGCAAGATCATCTCTGACCCCTCTCACCCTGGCCACAAACTCTTTGAATCACTTCCCTCTGGAAGGCGACTCTGGATTGTCAAAGCTGCCACAGCCAGACATAAAAACAGTTCTTATCCGCGAGTAGTTGCTCTAAACAGCCAAAAATTTGTATCCTCCTTTGATCTGGTATTTTGTTGGTTCACATGCTTGATCAATGGTGTTTTATCATTAATGTCTTATTATTATTAATCTTTAGTGTTTTCTGAGTCATTCGTAACTGTCACTGTATGTCATGTTGTTACTTGTGGGCGGAGCACCAAGGCAAATTCCTTGTATGTGAATACTTGGCCAATAAACTTACTTACTTACTTTATTCCTTCGAGCGCGAGGCTGAGGGTGATCTCATAGAAGTGTGTAAAATCATGAGGAGAGTGGATAGAGTGAATGTACTGGGTCTCCCCCACTCCCCACTCCCCCCCCCCCCCACCACCCCTCTCCCCCCCATCCTCCCAGAGTAGGGGAATCAAGAACTACAGGGCATAGGTTTAAGGTGAGTCAGGAAAAATGTAACAGGGACAATTTTTTCATACAGATGGTGATGAGTAAAGGGAACGAGCTGCAAGAGGAGGTATGTGAAGCAGGTACCATAACAACATTTAAAAGGCATTTGGACAGGTCCATGAATGGTGAAGGTTTCAGAGGGATATGGGCCAAACCCTTAGGTGGGAGGGAAAAAAAGCAAAGTGCTGGAATAACTCAGCAGGTCAGGCAGCATGAGAACATGGACAGGCAGTGTTTTAGGTCACGACCCACCTTCAGACTGATTGTAGTGCGGGAGGGGGGGGGAGGGGGGAAGCTGGAAAAGGGCAGTACGACAAAACCAGGCTGAAGAAGGGTCCCAAGCCGAAATGTCACCCAGCCTTTTTCTCCAGAGATGCTGCCTGACCCGCTGAGTTACTCCAGCACTTTGTGTCATCAAATTTGAGGAAGGAAATTATTGCTATTGAGGGAGTGCAGCGTAGGTTTACAAGGTTAATTCCCGGGTTGGCAGGACTGTCATATGCTGAGAGAATGGAGCAGCTGGGCTTGTACACTCTGGAGTTTAGAAGGATGAGAGGGCATCTCATTGAAACATATAAGATTGTTAAGGGTTTGGACACGCTAAAGGCAGGAAACATGTTCCCGATGTTGGGGGAAGCCCAGAACCAGGGGCCACAGTTTAAGAATAAGGGGTAAGCCATTTAGAACGGAGACGAGGAAAAAAAATGTTTCACAGAGAGTGGTGAGTCTGTGGAATTCTCTGCCTCAGGCGGGTTGGAGGCGGGTGGAGGCAGGTTCTCTGGATGCTTTCAAGAGAGAGCTAGATAGGGCTCTTAAAAATAGCGGAGTCAGGGGATATGGGGAGAAGGCAGGAACGGGGTACTGATTGTGGATGATCAGCCATGATCACATTGAATGGCTGAATGCCTACTCCTGCACCTATTGTCTATTGTCTATTGTATCTTTGGTACAAACCAGCATATGCAGTTCCTTGTTTCTACAGTCAAGTGATATGTGGATACAGGTGAGGTGAGGTTTATTGGTTGGCATGAACAAGTTGGGCCGAAGGGCCTGTCTCGATGCTGTACGACTGTGATTAATCTTTGACTCAGCTGTCCCCATATCTCACGTGACCCATTCATAAAACAGCCTTGTGTGGTGTACCTTGGCACAACCTATTACCTTAAAGGCTCCATATGAAGACAAGGCACTGTTGTGAGGTTTAGGGGTTGGATGGCTGGGGTTAGGTTTGAGGCAGCTTAAGGCACCATTACCAACAGTGCAGCCTATATGTTTCAAGTGAATGAGCCCAGGGAAGAATTTCAAATCAAGCTTGTGGAGTATTTTAAACATAGCTACGTAATGCATAAGAATCCTTGCATTTCATTTTGCACTCCTTTAAACTGAAGCTTTCTGAATATTTAATATTAATTCCATGAACATTTAGAAATACTTAAGGGCCTGTCCCACAGGCGATTTTTTCGGCGACTGTCACCCTACGACAATGTCTACGACAAACTACCACCTAGTCGACGTCAAGCTCCGGCAAGCTACTGACAACCGGCGACCCATTAGGACGTCCACCTATGACAACCTACGACCACACAGGCGACAACCTACGACAACCAAAGTCAACCTACGTCCACCCACGACAAGCTACGACAAGCAACGACCCTGTCGGCGACAACTGAAGACAACTGAAGACAATTCAGTCGCCGGTACCTGTTGCCGGTTGACGTAGGTTGACATAGGTAGTCGCCAATGGAATTCATTGAAGTCAGCACCCGGCGACAACCAACGTCACCTGACGACAACCTGCCTCATCCTGGCGACAACCTACGACAGCACCTACGACAGGAGAAGATAAGCTACATCAAGCCCACAGTTGCCGGAAAGTTTTGAACATTTCAAAATCCAGCGGCGACCTGAAAAATGTTACGATTCTTTAGGCGACTTGAGGAGACAACTCACGACCATACAGGCGTCACCCTGCGACCATGTGGCGACAGCCTCGTCGCATGTAGTCGCTGAAAAAATCGCCTAAGTGGGACAGGGGCTTAAGGCTGCTAATATGCGAGGTGTGAGTGGATAATGGAATGATCTGCAGCTGATTTGTGCAATTTTTATTAAAGTTTCGCTATATGGAATGCCCACTGATATTTCAAAAGATGAATTCAAAGTTTTGATTTAACCTTTCCTTCAAAAAAAATGGCATCACTTAGTTCTAATATTTCCATTTCACCTTTCAAACCACCAGCTACAGATTGCACAGTTGAACAAACGCCTTGACCAAGTCCTGGCCACTTAATGGAACTTCACACATGCATACACAAGTCTTGCGTATTGTAACCAAAGATAGACACAAAAAGCTGGAGTAACTCAGTGGGACAGGCAGCATCTCTGGAGAGAAGGAATCGGTGACGGTTCGGGTCGAGACCCTTCTTCAGACAATCTTGTACAAACCAAGGAAATGGGCAGAAGAACCAAATCATTCAGCTCTGAATCCCATTAGTTCACCAAGATCTCCAATGCCAGAGGTTGGGGAAGAGACCAGACAGCAATATATAAAATCTATGAAAGACATAGATAGGGTGGATAATCCGAAACTTGAGGGAATAACTTCTAGGTAAGAAGCACAAAGTTTAAAAGAGTGCCTGGAATGTGCTGCTGGGGGTGGTGGTGGAGGCAGATGTTGCCCGGACTAGAGGGTGTGAGCTATAGGGAGAGTTTGAGTAGGCTGGGACTCTATTCGCAGAAAAATGAGGGGTAATCTTATAGAGTTGTGTAAAATCATGAGAGGAATAAATCAGGTAGATGCACAGAATCTCTTGCCCAGAGTAGGGGAATCGAGGACCAGAGGACATAGGTTTAAGATGAAGGGGAAAAGATTTAATAGGAATCTAAGAGGTAACTTTTTCACACAAAGGGTGGTGGGTGTATGGAACAAACTGCCAGAGGAGGTAGATGAGGCTGGGACTATCCCAACGTGTAAGAAACAGTTAAGACAGGTACATGGATAGGGCAGGTTTGGAGGGATATGGGCCAAACGCAGGCAGGTGGGACTAGTGTAGCTAGGACATGTTAAGCGGTGTGGGCAAGTTGGGCCAAAGGGCCTGTTTCCATACTGTATGACTATGACTCTATATGATAGCGACATTTTAGAGACCTTTGGACAGACTCATGCATATGTGCAGGCAGATAAGGGTTGGTCTTGGTATCATGTTCAGCATAGATATTGTGGGCTGAAGGGCCTGTTCCTGTGCTGTACTGTTCTATGTTCTATTTACCACAATTTTGTGCCTGAGCATCCCAACCAAAGGTTAATCACTCCTCAGAAATGTATTAGTTTTCCTCACCCGAAGAAATCGCTCCAAGGTCCAAGCTTACAGGAAAATCAAAGTTTATTCCCACTCAATCACAAATTCTAGTAGTATATCTGAATCATGACTTCAAATCCACATGACATGCTTCATGCCATTATCTGCTGGCATCTCTATCAAAAACAATGTTATTGAATTGAACAAATAGGAACTGCAGATGTCAGATATCTACAGTATAACAAAATGGTGGAAATACTCAGATCAGCAGCATCTGAGGAAGAAATTGTTATCTTTTCAGGTCAAACACTATTTAAAATATTCAATGTCTGATGCTTTTAGAAAAGACAAAGTTATTTCATCTTGTTATAGACAATGCGTCGTCACCATTTACTCAAATCTTTCTTTGCAAGGACAATACAGAGATCACCATAAGAAGCAAGTAGATGTCTAGACAAGGCTTGTGGAATTAGATATAATTATGAATGTATTGTATTATTGTGATAGTATGTTTGGAAAGAAAGGAATCCAGTTGGATGAAGACCGACAACATGGCTGAATTTCAAGTGCCAAAGAAATTGTCTAGACATTTCAATTTGATTTTTCGAAGGGTCATAATTTAAAGTAGGGAACTGGGTTCACTTGCAATTAATTAAATAGAAAAAATATGTTATATTGGAACCCTTCACACTTTCACGTGACACAAAATTCTGAAGTAGGCCACAGACCGCACGAGTACGCAATAGTGGCACAGCGGTAGGGTTGCTTCCTAAAGGCCCTGTCGCACTTTCCCGAGTTACTCACGAACTCTCCCGAGTTTTCCCCTTGATTCGAACTCGGGGAATGTCGGGTAATGTCGGTAGCGAGCTCGTAGGAGCCCGTAGCTGTTTCGTAGCGGCTTGTAATGCCAGCCATAGGAACTCGGGGCATCAGGTAAGTCGGGACGTTTTTTCAACTTGTTGAAAAATGTCCACGAGTTTAAAAAATAGCCCCGAGTACCTACGAACGGCTATTACCGTAATTTTCCGAGTTCGAATCAAGGGGAAAACTCGGGAGAGTACGTGAGTAACTCGGGAAAGTGGGACAGGGCTTTTACAGAACCAGAGACCCAGGTTCGATCCTGACTATGGGTGCTGCTTCTACAGAGTTTTGTGACCGTGGGTTTCCTCCGGGTGCTCCGGTTTCAATAGACAATAGGTGCAGGAGTAGGCCATTCGGCCCTTCAAGCCAGCTGATCATCCACAATTCCACACTCCAGAGATGTACAGGTTTGTAGGTTAATTGGCTTCTGCAAATTGTCCCTAGTGTGTAGGATAATGCTAGTGTACAGGGTCGGCGCAGACTTGGTGGGCTGAAGGGCCTGTTTGCACGCAATATCTCTGAAGCGAAAAATGGTTTCAGTTCTGGGACATTCACAATGGAGCACTCATGAGGCTCGGTCATCCATGAATGGTAGTTCCTAGCGAGCAGAGGAGCAGAGGTATCTTGGTGTACAAGTCCACAGATCTTTGGAAAGCAGGCAAGCTGCAGGTGAAGAATAATATGGGATGGTGGCTTTTATTAGTCGGGCTGCTGAGTATAAGACGGAGTTTTCTCTGGAATGGAGGACATGATTGAGACATGTAACATCATGACGGAGAAAGATAGACTATAGAAAACCTTTCACCATATCAGAAGTTTTAGGTTAATAGGCAAGGGATATATCAAAGATGTGAAGGAGACCATTTTCACCCAGAGTGTAGAGTTACTGGAATACACTGCTCGAGAGAGTGGTGAACGTAGAATCACTGACTGCATTTAAAGGTATGGGCAAGCACACAATCTCCTAGCTATAGGGTGGCCACTGACCAAGTGGAGTAGGATGGGATTAACACGATGGGTCTGCCAAGTCAGCAAGGTGACGATGGGCCAAATGGCCTGTTTCCATGCTGTATAACGATGAAAGGGAAATAGGATACTCTGGCTTTGATTCATCAGCAGAATGTTCAAACCAGTGAAATAAAATTTTAATATAAAGACACTCAGCTCCTAATAAAATAGCTCACAATTAAAGACCTTAGCAATGTCAATAAAAATGGCATCAGGATATCAGGACAAAAAAGGGGTAGTAACAAATGAAGTTATATGAAGCAGTGAAAGCCAATATCAAATAAGGTTTAGCACATTGATCAGCAAAAAAACTGGGGGATAGGGAAGAGCCATAAGTCAGAATGGTTATGCAAGAGGAAGGAGTTGGATTAAAGATGTACAAATTCTGCAGAGGATCAGCACTAAATCCCATAACTGTCCAAGACAGTTATTTATTAGGACCATTGGAGATGAATAAAAATGGCTTTTTATTGAGTGTTGTGGACGTAGTCCAGTCCATCATGCAGAGCAGCCTCCCCCGCACCAGATCCATCTACACGCTGCCTCGGGAAAGCAGCCAAGGTAATCGCTCACACCCCCGGTCGTTCCCTAGTCTCCTCTCTCCTGTTGAGCAGAAGTTACAAACGCTGCAAAGCACAAGCACCTTGTGCAAGAACAGCTTTCTCCCGGCCGGCTGTTGTCATGTCATGGGAGCAGAATTAGGCTGGTTGGCCCATCGCGGGAGGAGTTGTCTGCAAATAAACAAACCAACTAATGCCACCCACCAGTTACTCCGAGGCCAGGATACCCCATGGTGGTTTAAATCCATGATCAGCCTTGCCTCAACTTTGGGCAAACCATAGATCTGCAGTTTAAATTATTGTCACACCAGGCATATAGATCTGTAACATTTAGAACTCTGAGGGCAAACAAATATGCTTGTTTTAAGAATACGAATCAGATACGGATTAGGACAAAGGAAGGCTGCAAACAGAAGCAGTTCATTGTTTAGGAAGGAACTGCAGATTCTGGTTTACACTGAAGATAGACACAAAATGGTGGCGTAACTCAGTGTGCCAGGCAGCACCCCTGGAGTTTTCCGTACATATGATAACTAAAAATCTTTACTATCCAGACCTCTCCCTACACCAGCAGCCTCATCCAGTCCTACCATATCCCAAGATCTCATAAATTCGAGTTATAGGAGCAGAATTAGGCCATTTAGCCCATCTAATCTGCCATTCAATCATGGCCGACCTCTACTACAAACCCACTGACTCCCATAGCTATCTTGACTACACTTTTTCCCACCCTGCTTCCTGTAAAGACTCCATCCCCTACTCCCAGTTCTTCCGTCTATGCCACATCTGCACCCAGGATGAGGTGTTCCATACAAGGGCATCGGAGATGGCCTAATTCTTGAGGGAACGGGGGTTTCCCTCTTCCATTATAGATGAGGCTCTCACCAGGGTCTTCTCTATATATTGCAGCTCCGCTCTTACTCCCCCTTCCCCATTCGTAACAAGAACAGTCCCCCTTGTCCTCACCTTCCACCCTACCAACTGCAGGAAACCTGCAACTGTTTCCCCTGCAACGGCAGGAAACGCTACACTTGTCCCTTTACTTCACCCCCCTCGACAACATCCAAAGACCAAATCAGTCTTTCCAGATGAGGCAGAGGTTTACCTGCACCTCCTCCAACCTCATCTACTGTATCCGCTGTTCCAGGTGTCAACTTCTCTACATCGGCGAGACCAAGCGCAGGCTCGGCCATCGCTTCGCCCAACGCCTCTGCTCAGTCCGTGTTAACCAACGTGATCTCCCAGTGGCTCAGCACTTCGACCCCCTCCCATTCCCAATCTGACTTGGGCCTCCTCCATTGCCAACGAGGCCCAGCGTAAATTGGAGGATCAGCACCTAAAATTTCACTTGGGTAGTTTACACCCCAGCGGTATGAACATTGACTTCTCTAATTTTATGGCCCTTGCTTTCTCCCTCCTTCCCCTCTCCCATCCCAGTTCTCTCACGTCCTACTGTCTCCGCCTACTTCAATATTTTCCCCGCCCCCATCCCCCCGACATCAGTCTGAAGAAGGGTCTCGACCCAAAATGTCACCAATTCCTTCTCTCCATAGATGCTGCCTCACCCGCTGAGTTTCTCCAGCAGTTTTTGTCCACCTTTGATTTTTCCAGCATCTGCAGTTCTTTCTTAAACATGGCTGACATATCGTTCCCTCTCAACCCCATATACCTGCCTTCTCCCCATAACCCCTGACACCCATGCTAATCAAGAGTCTGTGAACGTGTGCCTTAAAAATACCCAATCACATGGCCTCCCCAGCTGTCATTTTCACCCAGTGACTTGTGAATCTGTGGAATTCTCTGCCACAGAAGGCAGTGGAGGCCAATTCACTGGATGTTTTCAAGAGAGTTAGATATAGCTCTTAGGGCTATGGAATCAAGGGATGTGGGGAGAAAGCAGGAACGGGGTACTGATCTTTGTTGATCAGCCATGATCATATTGAATGGCGGTGCAGGCTCGAAGGGCCAAATGGCCTACTCCTGCACCAACTTTCTATGTTTCTCTGTCTGTGGCAATGAATTCCAGATTCACCGCCCTCTAGCTAAATAAATTCCTCTTCTCTTTTCTAAAGGTATGCCCTTTTATTCTGAGGCTGTGCCCTCTGGTCCTAGACTCTCCCACTAGTGCAAACATCCTCTCCACATCCAGGCCTTTCACTATTTGTCAAATTGTCAAATTCGCGGATGACATTCGCGGTGGTGGGGCTCATCTCTGGGGGGGATGAGTACGCCTACAGGGATGAGGTGGAGCAGCTGACAGGGTGGTGTGGAGAAAATAACCTGCTCCTCAACACCTCAAAGACCAAGGAGCTCATAATTGACTATAGGAAGAAGAAAACGGACATTACACCAATAATCATCGATGGGGACTGTGTGGAAAGGGTGGCGGATTTCCACTTCCTGGAAATCCACATTGAGGAGGACCTGACTTGGAGCGTGAACACCTCTGCGCTGCTGAAAAAGGTCCAGCAGAGACTGTACTTCCTGAGGGTGCTCAGGAAGAACAACATCACCCAGAGACTGCTGCTATCCTTTTATCGATGCTCAATTGAGAGCATCTTAACATACTGTGTATGCGTGTGGTACACCAGCTGCACAGCGGCTAAGAGGAAAGCGCTCCAGAGGGCAATTGACAACGCCCAGAAGATTATCGGCTGCCCTCTCCTCACCTTGAAGGACCTACACAGTTCCCACTGTCTCAAACAATTCAAGAAGATTATAAAGGACATTTTCCACCCCGGTCACTCCCCGTTTGTACTGCTGCCGTCAGGCAGACGGTACAGAGCAATGAGGACAAGGACAAACAGACTCAAAAACAGTTTTTATCCCACAGCAATAAATACACTTAATGTAGCCACCAAATGAGTACAGGTGCGCTACACACCAAAGGGACTGGGAAATCGACAGAAGAATGTGTTTTTTTTCATGTTATTTATTTTAGTTGTTTATCTTAGACTTTTGCGCTAAGAAAATGTGTGCACTGACTGGTTGGCATTTCTAATTTCGTTATACGTGTTTACATGTTATAATGACAATAAAGTATTCATTCATTCATTCATTCATATTTGGTAAGTTTCAATGAATTTCCCCCTCATCCTTCTAAGCTCCAGGAAGTACAGACCCAGTGCTATCAAACACTCATCATATATTAACCCAATCATTTCCAAGATCATTCTTGTAAAGCTCCTTTGGACCGTCTCCAATGCCGACAAATCCTCCCGCAGATGTGGAGCCCAAAACTGCTCACAATACTCCAAGAATTGAAGAAGGGTCTCGACCCGAAATGTCGCCTATTCCTTCGCTCCATAGATGCTGCCTCACCCGCTGAGTTTCTCCAGCTTTTTTGTCTACCTTCGATTTTTCCAGCATCTCAAGAGTCAAGAGTGTTTTATTGTCATATGTCGTGGACGGGACAATGAAATTCTTACTTGCTGCAGCACAACAGAATATGTGAATATGTAAAAACGGGAAAAAAAAGAAAAAGTTCAATAAATGACAAATAATAACATAGTCTTTTGCAGTTCAGAGCTCAGAGCTTATTCGTTGTTGTGTTTAATAGCCTGATGGCTTGTAGGGAAGAAGCTGTTCCTGAACCTGGACGTTACAGTTTTCAGGCTCCTGTACCTTCTTCCTGATGGCAATGGTGAAATGAGTGTGTGGCCAGGATGGTGTGGGTCCTTGATGATTTTGGCTGCCTTTTTGAGGCAGCGACTACGATAGATCCCTTCGACGGTGGGGAGCTCAAAGCCAGTGATGGACTGGGCAGTGGTCACAACTTTTTGTAGTCTTTTTCGCTACTGGACGTTCAAGTTGCCAAACCAGGCCACGATGCAACCAGTCAGAATGCTCTCTACTGTGCACCTGTAGAAGTTCAGGAGAATCCTCTTCGACATACCGAATCTCCGTAATCTTCTCAGGAAGTCGAGTCGCTGATGTGCCTTCTTTACAATTGCATCGTGATCTGCAGTTCTTTCTTAAACATTACTCCATTGCGCCTGACCTGTGCCTTATCATTCTACTAAATGGTCCTCCCATTAGCTGGTGTGCAGTCCCAATCTCCCAATCTATCTCATTGCGGCTCTTTCTCTTTCTGTAATGCAAGAACACCACCACTATATTCTGCACTCTGGTAATTTTCTCTTTGCACTACCTGTTGTACTTGTGTGTGGCTTCATTCTACACATGGATGGTATGATTCTGCAGTTGTACAGGGCCCTAGTGAGACCACACCTGGAGTCTTGTGTGCAGTTTTGGTCCCATAATTTGAGGAAGGACATTCTTGCTATTGAGGGAGTGCAGCGTAACTTTACAAGGTTAATTCCCGGGATGGCGGGATTGTCATATGCTGAGAGAATGGAGCGGCTGGGCTTGTATACTCTGGGGTTTAGAAGGATGAGAGGGGATTGTATTGAAACATATAAGATTATTAAGGGTTTGGACACGCTAGAGGCAGGAAACATGTTCCCAATGTTGGGGGAGTCCAGAACCAGGGGCCACAGTTTAAGAATAAGGGGTAAGCCATTTAGAACAGAGATGAGGAAACAATTTTTCTCACAGAGAGTTGTGAGTCTGTGGAATTCTCTGCCTCAGAGGGCGGTGGAGGCGGGTTCTCTGGATGTTTTCAAGAGAGAGCTAGATAGGGCTCATAAAGATAGCGGAGTCAGGGGATATGGGGCAAAGGCAGGAACGTGGTACTGATTGGGGATGATCAGCCATGATCACGTTGAATGGCGGTGCTGGCTCAAAAGTCCGAATGGCCTACTCCTGCACCTATTGTCTATTGTCTATCTTGTTACACGTGGAAATAATAAACCTAAATCAATAGGTTAGCTCTATTTACATTGATAAAATAAAAGGGAGTTGCTACAGGAGTGAGGGTGGAGGAGCTGGATGCCTGACAGGAAGAGAGGGCAGCGACAGTAGACTATAGGTAGGGACAGAAGAAAGAGTAAATGAGGGGGAATTAAAATGAACCAAAATGGTCCAAAATGGACACAAAATGGTGGAGTAATTCAGCGGGCCAGGCAGCATCTCTAGAGAAAATAGACAGGTGACATTTTGGGTTAGGACCCTTCTTCAGACTGGCCCCAACCCAAACCGTCACCTGTTCATTCTCTTCCGAGATGCTGCCTGAGCCAGAGTTACTCCAGCATTTGTGTTTATAAATGAGATGGGGCTTTATATCTATACAATGAAGCTTCTTCCAGCAATCCTTCTGGAGGACCACAACGGATCAATGACATGCTCAGGCTAAAGACTTTAAATATTTCAGTAGGTATATGCCAGGCTCATTCTAAAGAACAAAAGGAGATTATCAACAGATTAAAAGACAGAGAGGTCACATACAGTTCATTATTATACAGATACTATTTCTGCTACTTATTCTGATAGCAGAGGGTACAAAAGGGCTTCACAAAATCGCTTCAAAGAATCATAGTTACGTTACTAAATATAACATAATCCTTGAAGAAAATATACCCATCCTCTGACCATAAGTCTTCCTCCAATACTCATTAAGGATTATGGGGAGAGCAGAAATATGGCATTGTGCAAACTATTAAAAAGACAATTAGTGTTGCCTGCTAGAGTTTTCATGTTCTCCCTGACACTGTTTAGGGGCGGCACAGTGGGTAGAGCCACTGCCTCACAGCGCCAGAGACCCACGTTTCATCCTGACCTGCCTGTGTGACGTTTGCCTGTTCTCCCTGTGACCGTGTGGGTTTCCTCCCACATCTCAAGGACAGGTGGGTTTTGTGGGTTAATTGCCCCGCTGTAAATTGCATCTAGTGTGCAGGGAGTGGATGTGAAAAGTCGGATAACTGAAAGGGTCGACACAAAATGCTGGAGTAACTCAGCGGGTCAGGCAGCATCTCTGGAGAACATGGACACAGAGTGCTGGAGTAACTCAGCAGGTCAGGCAGCATTTGTGGAGAAAAGAAATCAACGACGTTTTGGGTTTGAACCCTTCTTCAGACTGACAGAGCAGTGTAAAGGGGTGATGGATGGTCGGCATGGATTCGGTGGGCTGAAGGGCCTGTTACCATGTGGGATCTTTAAACCAAACTAAACTGCAGAGTGCTCCAGTTTCCTCCCACATACAGTACCAGAGTTGTGTGGCCACTGAAATTGACTCCTTGGTATTAGTTGACTGGCAGAAGAATCAGAGGGGGTTACAAGGATGTGTCAGGGAGGAGAAGCTACAGAGATGAGAGAGGGCCTGGGATTTATGAGACTGCTCTGCTGGGAGGTGGCAGAGACCAGTGGACCACACTGCCCACTACATTACATATACGAGTCAGTGAGTCACACTTAAGGTGGGATCAGCAAATAATAAATGACAGAAACAATTTAGTGGCGGCACGGTGGCGCAGCGGTAGAGTTAGTGTCTCACAGCGCCACAGACCCGGGGTCCATCCTGACATCGGGTGCAGTCTGTGCGATGTTTGCATGTTCTCCCTGTGACCGCGTGGGTTTCCTCCCACATCCCAAAGACGTGCGGGTTTGTAGGTGAATTATCCCCTGCAAATTGCCCCCAAGCGTGTAGGATAGAACTGGTGTACGGGTGATCATTGGTCAGCGTGGACTCAGTGGGCCGAAGGGCCTGTTTCCACATTGTATCTCTAAATCTCCAAACTAAACTAAAACCAGGTCAAGCAGCATCTGCAGGCTGAAAAGGTGAATCAGTAGTTTGGGCTAAAGCAATGAAAGTCCAGTTTCTGGTCAGGGTTGAATTTTACACCCAGCCAGAGTTCCACAACCTTCCTTTTCCCTGTTGACCAGAGTAGACGATCACGGATTGGTCATGGGTGGAAACGAGCGTCTTTGTAATTTTTTAATTAAAACTTCCCGTCAGATATTTCTCGGCCTGAGAAGAACAAGTTAGGGCATGCCTGTGAGACCAGGATCTCTGCGGGCAGAATAGGTTAAACATGATTGTGCAGGGTATACTTTAGAAAGAAAGCACTATTAGACCTTGGGGCAGCAGTTTATAGAGTCGCTGAGTCACACAGCAGGGAAACTGCCTCTTCAGCCCAACTCCACCACAGCAACTGAGAGGCCGCTTCCAAGCTGGTCCCACCTGCCTGCGTGTGGTCCATTTCCCTCTAAACCGATCTTACCAGCTCTACCCTACACACTAGGGCAGGGGTGTCAAACTCATTTTAACTCACGGGCAAAATGCAACTTTATGCGCGCCACATCGCGTCGTGCACACGTGAACGCAGTCCGATCCGGCACTGGAGACAGATGCAGCCTGCTCTGGCATCGGGGAAATCATCCCGCGGGCCGGATTAGACCCCGCGAGTTTGACACCTCTGCACTAGGGACAATTTACAATCCTACTAAGGCCGATTAACCTACAAACCTGTACATCTTTGGAGTGTGGGAGGAAACTGGAGCAAACACAGCAAGAATATCCAAACTCCGTACTGACAGCAAGAATACTCAGGATAGAACCTTGGTCTCTGGCACTGTGAGACAGCAACTCTACCGCTGCGCCACTATGCCCTCTCCTCTGCATTCAGAAGGAAAATGCATGATTCCTTGCATTGGTGCATGCATGTTGCATGAACTGCAGTTACTGGTTCAGAGCCAACATCCAAACTCGTGTGCAGACTCAATTTAAAAGGAACTTGATGGGCAACATTTTTTTTACACAAAGGGTGATAGGTATATGGAATGAGCTGCCAGAGGAGGTAGTTGAGGCTGGAAGCATCACAACATTTAAGCGACATTTGGACAGGTACATGGATAGGATGTGTTTAGAGGGAGTCAAAATGTAGAAACAAAGAACTGCAGATACTTATCTTTACCAAAAATAGACACAAAAATTCTAGAGTAACTCAGTGGGACATGCAGCATTTCTGGAGAAAATGGATGGGCGATGTTTGGGATCAGACCCCGCCTGAAACGTCACCCATCCTTTTTCTTTCCACACTGTATGACTCCAGATACTCACGACTGCACAGCCAGACACAGCCCCAATGCCATCTTTAACTTTGATAAATTCAATGTACGAATACTGACTAACAATGAGTCAGAGCACAGGAGTGAGATCAATAATCAGGTTGAGTGGTGCCAGAACAACAATCTTGCTCTCAATGTTAGCAAGACCAAGGACCGGTTTGTTGACGTCAGGAGGGGATGTAGCGATGGAGAGTGTTAAGATTTCTAGGGTGTACATATCTCTGAAGATGTGTCCTGGGACCGGCACATTCATACAGTCACAAAGAAAGCTCATCAATGCCTCTACTTCCTCAAAAGCTCAGAATGTTAATTCCCGGGATGGCTAGACTGTCATATGTTGATAGAATGGAGCGACTGGGTTTGTATACAAAGGAATTTAGAAGGATGAGAGGGCATCTTATTGAACCATATAAGATTATTAAGGGTTTGGACACGTTAGAGGCAGGAAACCAGGGGCCACAGTTTAAGAATAAAGGGTAGGCCATTTAGAATGGAGATGAGGAAAAACGTTTTCACCCAGAGTTGTAAATCTGTGGAATTCTCTGCCTCAGAAGGCAGTGGAGGCCGATTATCTGGATGCTTTCAAGAGAGAGTTAGATAGAGCCATGATCATAGTGAATGGCGGTGCTGGCTGGAAGGGCCGAATGGCCTACTCCTGCATCTACTGCCTATTGTCTAATGTTGCGTATACTCAATCAAACCAATACGGTGTAGAGCACACTGACTGGTTGCATCACAGCCTGGTTCAGTATCTCAAATGTCCAAGTACAAAGGAGATTGCAGAATGTGGTACCTCATTCTCCAGGGCATCACAGCTACTGACCTTCCCAGCTTCAAAGTAACATCAGAAACCCACACCACCTTGGTCGTGCTTTGTTCTTGCTTCTACCATTGGGAAGAAGGTCAGCAGCCTGAGAATCATTACCTCCAGTTTTTAAAACAGCTTCTTTCTATCAGCCTTCAAGTATTCAGATGCACATTACAAAGCATTCTGAAAGGATGCATCACAGCTTGGTTTGGCAACTGTTCTGACCAACACAAGGTTTCTCACCATTGACTCCATCTACACTTCATGGTGACACAGAGAAACACCCAACATAATTGAAGACTTGTCCCACCTGGACATTGATTCTTCTCCCTCTACCGTCCAGCAGAAGATCGAGAAGCTTGAAAACATACTCCACCAGATTCATGCATAGGAAAGGTTTAGAGGGATATGGGCCTGTTTCTGTGCTGGATGACTCTGTGACTCTATTTGAATTGTGTTGCCTGCTGCAGTAGCAGAAAAAGTCAGCAGGCACTTTTCAAAGGGAACTGGATTAATACTTGGTAGTGGCGCAGTGGGTACGATCCTGACCTTGGATGCTGTCTGTGCGGAGTTTGTATGTTTTCTCTGTGCCCATGTGGGTTTTGCTCGTTTCCTCTCACATTCCAAAGATGTTCAGGTTTGTAGGTTAGCCTCTGTAAGGTTCCCTTATGGGCATGTACCACTTAGGCGACTAGTTTTAATGGAATTCACCTATGACACCTGGCGACAATTTACGACAACGCCTACGTCAACCTATGACAGCAAAAATTGTCACCACTGTTGCTGAAAAATTTTCAACGTGTTGAAAATTTTGTGGCAGTCGCCTGTAGTCACCCAAAAAATCGCCTGTGGGACAGGCCCATTAGTGTGTAGGAAGCAAAGGTGGGGTAACATAGGACTTAATGATGGTTGATGCGGACTCGGTGGGCCGAAGGGCCTGTTTCCACACACTATATATCTAAACTAAACCCCTGGAGGTGGGAACAGAGCAGTGGGGTAAGACTCTCTTTTACCGAGCCAGCACAGGCTTCAAAGCAAAGTGGTTTCTTCTGCACTGTAATTTGCCATTATCTGATTTAGAATAGTCTATTTGAGACACAAGGAACTGCAAATGCTGGTTTACAAAAAAAAGTGCTGGAGTAGCTCAGCTGGTCAGGCAACATCTCTGGTGAACATGGATAAGCAATGCTTCTGGTTGGGACCCTTCTTCAGAATAGTTTAACACTGTTCAGAAATCAGTTCACCCCTATGTAATAGAGTGTACATGGTTTAAACTTTATCCCTATAATTCTGAAAGAGTATAAAGGAAAAACTCAAATGTATGTTCTCAGCTGGAAATAATTTTACTCGACAATGTATAACATTACAACTGGCATCTCCAAGCCAAAACACTAGTCTCAGTATTCATTTCCTTAGCTTTAAATACAGCATTTCATTCACTGGACCTGTAAAGTTCACTAATTGTTCAGCAGTGCAAGCAGATTACCTGTTAACCCATGAATAGACTGAATATAATTGCACACTATTATGCTCAATGTTAATGTCAAATAGAAATCACTACCTAACTTTACGTATTACTACTGGGCAGTGCATATTAAGAACATAATGTACTGGTTGGATACTTCAACTCACCAGTCGGAGTGGATAAGAATGGAAAAAGAGGAGTGTTTCCCGTACGATATAGGAACGATCTTGTTCTCACCAATAAAATTGAATAGTATAATATATAAGAAGAACCCAATTATTCACAATACAATAAGAATTTGGAAACAAATAAAATTATCCTTGAAATTAAATAATCTATCAGTATTAACCCCAATTCTGAATAATCCTGCATTCAAACCATCTCTTATCGATAAAACATATAAACAATGGGATAGATTGGGGATTAGGAATGTAGGAGATATGTATGAACTGGGCAAATTGTTATCATTTCAACAATTAAAATTTAAATTTAAACTGAATGATAATCAATATTTTAAATATATACAGATATGTGACTTTATGAAGAAATATATACATAGATTTCAAACTATATTTTTAGACCCTTTAGAAGCAATGAATATTAAGGCTGATTCACAAAAACTAATATCATATTTTTATAATGGTATATTAAATAGAGAATTACCCTCAACAGAGGCACTAAGAGAAGATTGGGAACATGAACTAATGTTAAAGATCCCAAAAGATAGATGGGAAAAGTATCTGATGAATACACATAATTGTTCCATTAATGCAAGACATAATTTAATTAAATTTAAATTATTACATAGACTATATTATTCAAAAACGAGGTTGAATAAATTTTACCCAAATGTCTCTCCCAGATGCGATAAATGTTTGTTTCAAAATGCCAATATAACACATTCATTTGTAGGATGTACAAAGTTGAATACATTTTGGAGCGATATATTTGATATATTTACAAAGCTCTTCAAGTCAAGAATAGAACCTAATATGGAATGGATTATATTTGGAATAATATTAGAAGATATCAATTTAAACAAAGACCAAAAAGTATTCTTTAATTATGGGTTAATAATTGGAAAGAAATTGATACTTAAATTTTGGAAAAATACAGCTATACCAACTATTAAAATGTGGATTGGGAATATGACAGACATAGCACACCTTGAAGAAATGAGACTCCGCCTAATAGATAAATATGACCAATTCTTAAGGAGTTGGTCACCTTTCATCGACTTTTTGGAATCATGTGATGCAGCAGTACCGAAAAGATTACTGATTTCAGGTCAGGTCGTGGATAGATTTACATCTCCAAACAAAGATTTGAAATTTTCTTTTTTAAGGGTCTTTTTCTACTATTTCTACTTTCTATTTTTTCTTTTCTTATATACACACTTCATGTTTTTCTATTTTCTACTATTTATTTATCCTCTTTTCTCTATTTTTTTCTTTCTTTTTTTAATTTTTTTACCTCCTTTTCAAAAACATAAAACTAGAGGTTGTACATAGAATGCATTACGTTATGACATAGTTGGCACCTAAAATTAGGTGCCACTGTATTGTTTTGTATTGTATTAACTTCTAATAAAATCAACAAAAAAACAAAACAAAAAAAAAAAAAAGAAATCCAAGTCTGCTCGTCCCCCCTTGTGGAAAGGAACATTAGATGTCTGAAGAAGGGTCTCGACCCGAAACGTTGCCTATTTCCTTCGCTCTGTAGATGCTGCCTCACCCGCTGAGTTTCTCCAGCATTTTTGTCTACCTTAGATGACTACTCTAGATTTTTTTTTGCACAAGATGTTTTGAGGTTTTACATTTTCTGCAAGTCGGGAATGCAGGAGATAAATTCTGAGAAGCATAGACATGGTAGACAATCAGAACCTTCTTCCCCAGGTGGAAAAGACTAGAGGGCAAAGTTTAAAGGAGATCGACTGGGCAAGGTTTATTTTGCTTAGGATATATTAGGTGTGCAAGAGGCTTTTGGATAGATACATGGTGTGTCACATAGTTGTGACGCAGCAGAGTGGCTGCATTACAGCGCCAGAGACCTAGGTTCCAGCCTGACTACGGGTGCTGCCTGTACAGAGTTTGCATGTTCTCCCTGTGACCACAAGGGTTTCCTCCAGGTGCTCCATGACATGGATAGAAAATTGGTTGGCAGACAGGAAACAAAGAGGAGGGATTAACGGGTCCCTTTCAGAATGGCAGGCAGTGACTAGTGGGGCACCGCATGGCTCGGTGCTGGGACTTCAGCTATTTACAATATATATTAATGATTTAGATGAAGGGATTACAAGTAACATTAGCAAATTTGCAGATGACACAAAGCTGGGAGGCGGTGTGAACTGTGAGGAGGATGCTATGAGAATGCAGGGTGACTTGGACAGGTTGAGTGAGTGGGCAGATGCATGGCAGATGCGGTTTAATGTGGATAAATGTGAGGTTATCCACTTTGGTAGCAAAAACGGGTAAGCAGATTATTATCTAAATGGTGTCATTGGGAAAAGGGGAAGTACAACGGGATCTGAGGGTCCTTGTTCATCAGTCAATGCAAGTAAGCATGCAGGTACAGCAGGCAGTGAAGAAAGCGAATGGCATGTTGGCCTTCATAACAAGAGGAGTTGAGTATGGGAGCAAATACGTCCATCTGCAGTTGAACAGGGCCCTAGTGAGACCACACCTGGAGTATTGTGTGCAGTTTTGGTCTCCAAATTTGAGGAAGGACATTCTTGCAATTGAGGGAGTGCAGCATAGGTTCACAAGGTTAATTCACGGGATGGCGGGACTGTCATATGCTGAGAGAATGGTGCGGCTGGGCTTGTACACTCTGGAATTTAGAAGGATGAGAGGCTATCTTATTGAAACATATAAGATTATTAAGGGATTGGACACGCTAGAGGCAGGAAACATGTTCCCGATGTTGGGGGAGACCAGAACTGGGGGCCACAGTTTAAGAATAATGGGTAAGTCATTTTGAACGGAGATGAGGAAACACTTTTTCACACAGAGAGTTGTGAGTCTGTGGAATTCTCTGCCTCAGAGGGCGGTGGAGGCCGGTTCTCTGGATACTTTCAAGACAGAGCTAGATAGGGCTCTTAAAGATAGTGGAGTCAGGGGATATGGGGAGAAGGCAGGAACGGGGTACTGATTGTGGATGATCAGCCATGATCACATTGAATGGTGATGCTAGCTCGAAGGGCCAAATGGCCCACTCCTGCACCTATTGTCTATTGTCCTCCCACAATCCAAACACTTGCGGGTTTGTAGGTACGGTAGACAAAAAGTGCCGGAGAAACTCCACGGGTGAGGAGCATCTATGGAGAGAAGGAATTGGCGACATTTCGGGTCGAGACCCTTCTTCAGACTGATGGTTTGTAGGTAAATTGGCTTCTGTAAATTGTACCTAGTTTGTAGGATAAAACTAGTGTTCGGGTGATCACTGGTCGGCACGGACACGCTGGGCCGAAGGGCCTGTTTCCACACTGTATCTTTAAAACATGGATATAATAATAATAATAATAATGGATTGGATTTATATAGCGCCTTTCTAATACCCAAGGCGCTTTACATCGCATTATTCATTCATTCCTCAGTCACACTCGGTGGTGGTGAGCTACTTCTGTAGCCACAGCTGCCCTGGGGCAGACTGACGGAAGCGTGGCTGCTAATCTGCGCCTACGGCCCCTCCGACCACCACCAATCACTCACACACATTCACACACACACACATTCACACGCAGGCAAAGGTGGGTGAAGTGTCTTGCCCAAGGACACAACGACAGTATGCATAACGAGTGCATATCGAGTATGCACTCGATATGCGTGGAATGGTGGGATATGGGTCATGTGCAGGCAGTGGAGATTAATGCAACTTGCCATTATATTTGGCACAGTCAATCTGAGCCAAAGGGACTTTTCCTGTGCTGTAGACACAAAATGCTGGAGTAACTCAGGGGGACAGACAGCATCTCTGGAGAGAAGGAATAGGTGACGTTTCAGGTGGACACCTTTCGTCAGTGAGTGCTTCATCCTGTTCTGCATGTTCTACACAGATGCAGAATTATATTCATGGAGATGGAGCAACAGATGAGAAAATAGATATTTTAACTGTTGCCATCGAGTCTACTACCTCATTCAACCATGACTGATCTATCTAACCCCATTCTCCTGCCTTCTCCCCATAACCCACGAACTAATCAAGGATCTGTCAATCTCCGCATTAAAAATACCCACTGACTTGGCCTCCACAGCCATCTGTGCCAATGAAGTCCACCACCCTCTGACTGAAGAAATTCCTCCTCATCTTTCTAAAGGTACATCCTTTTATTCAATGATGAACATCAAGCTCCCCTCTGGGCCAACTCTGATTAAAAAAAGATCGCTGATCTGAAAGATGAAGCTCTCCACAGATATTGCCTAAGCCAAGGCATTTTCAGCAAAATACAGTGCTGAACTCAGTTACTCACTGAATAGCAAAAGGCCTGGATAGGGTGAATGTGGAGAGGATGTTTGTACTCGTGGGAAAGTCTAGGCACAGAGGCCATAGCTTCAGAATAAGGGGACATACCATTAGAAAGGAGACGAGGAGGAATTTTAGTCAAAGGGTGGTGAATCAGTGGAATTTGTTGCCACAGAGAAGGTTATTGGCTGCAACCTTCCCTCCACTGATGAACTGTACACTGCAAGGGCCAGGAACCGAGCGGGCAAGATCATCTCTGACCCCTCTCACCCTGGCCACAAACTCTTTGAATCACTTCCCTCTGGAAGGCGACTCCGGATTGTCAAAGCTGCCACAGCCAGAAATAAAAACAGTTTTTATCCACGAGTAGTTGCTCTACTCAACAGCCAAAAATCTGTAGCCTCCCTTTGATCTGGTATTTTGTTGGTTCACATGCTTGATCAATGGTGTTTTATCATTAATGTTTTATTATTATTAATGTTTAGTGTTTTCTGACTCATTCGTAACTGTCACTGTATGTCATGTTGTTACTTGTGGGCGGAGCACCAAGGCAAATTCCTTGTATGTGAATACTTGGCCAATAAACTTACTTACTTACAGACGGCTGTGGAGGCCGTCAATGGATATTTGTACGCCAGAGATTGACAGATTTGACAAAGTGCTGAGTTCCTCCAGCACTTTGCTTTTTGCTCAAGGTTCCAGCATCTGCAGTCTCTTGTGTCTCCATGTTCTAGACTGCTAGCTCCCACGGTAGAGTGTTTGGTAAGGCCAAGTATATGGGTATATGGGTCTCTTGGAGAAGTGACACCCAGAAGGCCTCATCACCCAAGAGTGAAGAATGTTCAATAAAATCCAAGTGATTTTATTTGATGGGGTGAGAGAAGAATATAGACAGAAGGGAAACCCCCACAACCACGTGGAACATTTGCTCAAAATGAATAACAGATTTGCCCAAATAGAAAACAATTGATTCTTTTAGGTTTATTGTTAATTATTTCAGTTGAAGTCTTTCATGAGTCATTATCCCAGTGGACCTGGAAATTAATTGGAGAAACCCCTGGAGTTTCAGGTGCCATATGTCGAGAGATAACTCCAAATGTGTCAACAGGCCAACGGCAGTCTGCACACCTCACTCCCCAGGGACGAGGCTGGAAAATATCAGTCTTCACTTGGGGGTGCCCGTGAGTATGATCCATCTGCTTCAACTACTGCGGACGTGGTCTGAAACGTCTCACAATCTCTTCTACATGCCAACTACATTGCCAGCTCCGATAAGCAATGGACTCACACCTGGCACAGCCGATCCAAGAGGAGGGTTGCATTAGAAACATAGATAGAAACATAGAAAATAGGTGCAGGAGTCGGCCATTTGGCCCTTCGAGCCAGCACCGCCATTCAATATGATCATGGCTGGTCATCCAAAATCCCGTTCCTGCTTTTCCTCCCATATCCCTTGATTCCGTTAGTCCCAAGAGCTAAATCTAGCTCTTTCTTGAAAGCATCCAGTGAATTGGCTTCCACTGCCTTCTGTGGCAGAGAATTCCACAGATTCGTAACTCTCCGAGTGAAAACGTTTTTCCTCATCTCAGTCCTAAATGGCCTACCCCTTATTCTTAAACTGTGACCCCCTGGTTCTGGAATCCCCCCAACATCAGTGCCATTATTAGATAACTTTCCATAACGCCGCTCAGATCAAGATATGCTGGGTGTTTTTACCTGGGGATGGGGGAGTGAAGAGTGTCAGGAATGTGGCATTGCGTCAAGAAATAAGAGTTGAAAGAGAAAAGATTATATTTACTTATTGTCACATATATTTAGTAAGAGAGTGATTTTTTTAATTCATCATGCCAGATATTTTGGCTGCGATTTGTGAATTCCATAAGGACTAATTCCCGTTACCTGGACTGCCATAACGTGCCTGCATTGTCCCGTGTTTGTCCAATTTCTGCCGTTTAATTAGACAATCAAAGTGCACTGACAGAATTGAAGTTGGATCTGCAATCCTATCACAAGACTATGGCAAAAGTGCCAGGAGACTGCGAAGATACTGCGAGCAGTTTTAGGGCCCCATATCTGAGCAGCAATGTTCTGTTGTTGGATAGGGTCCAGAGGAGGATTACGAGAAAGATCCCGGGGATGATTGGTTTAACGTATGATGAACATTTGATGGCACTGGGCCTGTACCCGCTGGAGTTTAGATGAGTGGGAGGATCGGAAGAAGGGTCTCGACCCGAAAAGGCACACATTCCTTCTCATCAGAGATGCTCCAGTTACTCCAGCATTTTGTGTCTACCTGGGAGGATCTCATTGAAACTTACCGAATAAAGGCTTGGATAGAGTGGATGTGGAGAGGATGTTTCCACTCCTGGGAGAGTCTAGGACCAGACGGTACAGCCTCAGAATAAAAAGAATTAGAAGGGAGATGAGGAGGAATTTGTGGCGAATCATTGCCACAGATGGCTGTGGAGGCAAATCCGTTGGGTATTTTTAAAGTGGAGATTGACAGATTCTTGATTAATAAGGGTGTGAAAGGTAATGGGGAGAAGGCAGGAGAATGGGGTTGAGAGGAAAGATAGATCAGTCATGATTGAATGGCAGAGTAGACTGGATGGGCTGCAAGGCCTAATTCTGCTCCTATGACATATGAAGATGAAGTAGTTTTCCAGAAAGCCAGCATCAATTCAAAGCTCAATTATGCTCATTGCATGAAAGGAAGCGGAAGGCATGTTAAAGGCAGTGAAAACAAGGTCAAAGCTGAAATGCCAAGAACAACTCCGGTGACAAGTTACCTGCTTCGACAACACTACAGGTGGACATAATTAATGACAAAGGGACCAAATATGTGGACCGATCTTCTTTCCACAGATGCAACAAAACAGCAGAACATTGGGTAAGAAGGAACTGCAGATGTTGGTTTAAATCGAAGGTAGACACAAAATGCTGGAGTAACTCAGCAGGACAGGCAGCATCTCTGGAGAGAAGGAATGGGTGATGTTTCGGTTCGAGACCCTTCTTCAGACTGGTTAGGGATAAGGGAAACGAGAGATATAGACGGTGGTGTGGAGAGATAAAGAACAATGAATGAAAGATATGCAAAAAAATAACGATGATAAAGGAAACAGGCCATTGTTAGCTGTTTGTTGGGTGAAAATGAGAAGCTAGTGCGACTTGGGTGGGGGAGGGATAGAGAGAGAGGGTATGCCGGGGCGACCTGAAGTGAGAGAAATCAATATTCATACCACTGGGCTGTACGCTGCCCAAGAGAAATATGAAATGCTGTTCCTCCAATTTGCGTTTAGCCTCACTCTGACAATGGAGGAGACCGAGGACAGAAAGGTCTGTGTAGGAATGGGAAGGAGAATTAAAGTGTTTAGCAACCGGGAGATCAGGTTGGTTCAGGCGGGCTGAGCGAAGGTGTTCCGCGAAATGATCGCCCAGTCTGCGTTTGGTCTCGCTGATGTGTAAGAGGCCACATCTTGAACAACGGATACAGTAGATGAGGTTGGAGGAGGTGCAAGTGAACCTCTGCCTAACCTGAAAGGACTGTCGGGGTCCCTGGACAGAGTCGAGGGAGGAGGTATAGGGACAGGTGTTGCATCTCCTGCGGGCACGCGGGGAGAGGGTGGTTTGGGTGGGAAGGGATGAGTTAACCAGGGAGTTGCGGGGCAGAACATTGTTTCTTGCCCCTGCTCCAACACTCAACAAGATCCTGTTGCCCATTTTCCTCTGTGCTGTTTTCCTGTACTTCCTCCATATCCCTTTGGCCCATCAACCAACAAATCTGACACATCAATTTATGCCGGAGGCTTTGTTTGGGAGTGGTTGAGGGTTTTTTTGTGGGGGGGGGGGGGGTAGAGAAATGGAAGAGATAAGGAGCCCAGATACATACACAACACCCAAAACCTCAGTGCTTTATAGCAGCTACTGCAGGAAAATCGGAGACCAAGTAGATGGGCAACACTTGATAATATCTCAGGTTTGGGCGCATGTGACTTCTTTCCCTGGAGCTTAGGAGGCTGAGGGCTGAGCTTAATATAAAATAATGAGGAGCACAGATAAAATGGATGGCTCACCGTCTCTTTACCCCAAGGTAAGGGAGTCCAAAATAGATATAAGGTGAATGACAAAAGATTGACTGGGAACCTGATGAGCAAGTTTTCCATGCAGAGGGTGGTAGGTATTTGGAATGAGCTGCCAGGGGAAGTGGTAGAAGTAGGTACTATTACATTTTTTAAATATTCATATTTTTAAAAACAATTGGACAGGTACATGGAAAGCTTTAGAGGGTTTTGGGACAAACACAGACAAATGGGACTAGCTCATGGAGTTAAATTTGGAGATACAGCATGGAAACAGGCCCTTCAGTCCATGCCAACCAGCGATCACCCATTCACTAGTTGTATCCTACACACTAGGGACAATATTCAGAAACCAGTTAACCTAGAAACCTGCACGTCTTTGGAATGTGGTAGGAAACGTCCAGCAGCAGAAATGACTGTAAAAAGTTTGTGAACACTGCCCAGTCCATCACCGGCTCTGACCTCCCCACCATTGAAGGGATTTATCGGAGTCACTGCCTCAAAAAGGCAGTCAGCATCATCAGAGACCCACACCATCCTGGCCACACACTCATTTCACCCCTGCCATCGGGAAAACTGTAACGTCCAGGTTCAGGAACAGCTTCTTCCCTTCAGCCATCAGGCTATTAAACACGACAACAAATAAGCTCTGAACTACAATAGACTTATTATTATTGTACTATATTTGCTTATTTATTGAGTATGTGTGTATGTGTATATATATATATACAATGAACAGTTTTTCTCTCATTTATGTACTATGTTGACATATTCTGCTGTGCTGCAGCAAGTAAGAATTTCATTGTTCAATCTGGGACATATGACAATAAAACACTCTTGACTCACCCGGAGAAAACCACGCGGTCATGGGGAGAACGTGCAAACTCCGTACAGACAGCACCTGTAGTCAGGAAAGGATTCGGGTCTCTGGCGCTGTGAGGCAGCAACTCTACCGCTACGCCACTGTGCCACCCGTGTGTGCACCTTAGTCCACGTGAGCGAGTTTGGCTGAAGGGCCCGTTCTCATGCTGCACCGCTGGACGGCTCTAATCTAGCCGCCTACCTGGAGCAGATGCAATGTGTCTCAGACAAACACATTAAGTCAGTAAGCAGTGCAGCCCAGGGGAAAATGTGACAATTAGCAACACCACTTACACACACACCCATCCATGATGTGTTGTAAACAGTGCTGGGAGTAACTACATCTTTGTGTGCAGCACAGTTCAAATTAGAAAGGCTTCTCCTTACAACGCATCAGCAGTGAACTCGAAGGTGTCAAGGGAGGGCCTGCCACACCTGGTACCTGGGCTTGGTGGTTTGTCTCTGGCGCTCCAAGATCAACGCTTCTGCCAACTCCTCCCTGCATGGGCCAGCCTCAGCAAGCACTCTTGCTCTCGTGTCGTGTAAACAAAATCAAAACAGTACCAACAGCTATGGGTATTACTGAGCCGCTCAACACAAACATGACAGAGGCTCATTTAATGTGGTCCAGCACATATTATGGAAACCTACTTTTGCACTTTAGGGATACAGTGTGGGAACAAGCCCTTCGGCCCGCCGGGTCCGTGCCGACCAACACTAACACTATCCTACATACGAGGAACAATTTACCATTTTTTTAACCAAAGCCAATTAACCTACACATCTGCACATCTTTGGAGTGTGGGAGGAAACTCCCACATGGTCACAGGGAAAACGTACAAACTCTGTACAGACAGCACCCGTAGTCAGGATCAACCCAGGTTTCTTGAGCTGTGATAGAGCTCTACTGTTGTGCCGTGCTAACGTATGGAGGGATTTCCTGATCAAATAGAACAAGGATTGTCCTTATGGAGTCATCATTGTAAGCACTAGCACTACTGAGGAAGGTGGAGATATTTTCCCCTATGCATTGGTGTTTGCTAATCAAACACCAGCTATTTTTTTAAGTTTAAGGAAGAACTGCAGATGCTGGAAAAATCGAAGGTAGACAAAAAAGCTGGAGAAACTCAGCGGGTGAGGCAGCATCTATGGAGCGAAGGAAATAGGCGACGTTTCTGGTCGAGACACTTCTTCAGACCCTTCTTCTATTTAGTTTAGTTTATAGATGCAGCGCGGAAACAGGCCCTTCAGCCCACCAAGTCCGCGCCAACCAGCAATCCCCATACACTAACACTATCCTACACACACTAGGGTCAATTTCCAATTATACCAAGCCATATAACCTGTACGTCTTTGGAGTGTGGGAGGAAACCGGAGATCCCAGGGAAAACCTGCGTGGTCACGGGGAGAACGTAAAACTCCGTACAGACAGCACCCGTAGCCAGGATGGAACCCGGGTCTCTGGCGCTGTGAGGCAGTACCGCTGCGCCACCAAGTCACTACTGTGGCCCCACACGTTGTGCGGCCTAGTACCAAATGGACACCAGCCACAGATATGCAGAAATAGGCAGATCAACGTGAATTTCTTAACCAGCCTTCTCCTGAGTAAACAAAGATTAGAAGCAACTGAGGTAAATTGCTCCAAATGCTGGAAATCTGAATAAACAAAATGTTGGAGACACTCAGCAGGAAAGGCTTTTTGACCTGAATCAGTAACTCAGCCCTTCCCTCCAGGGATGCCGCTTTCTCCGTTAAATATCACAGCATGTTCTGCCTTTGTCACAAGAAAAACAATCTGGCAACAATTTCTGCCACAACACAACCAAATGCATTGCTGTATGACAGACGGACAGACCCTGGGCAAGACCTTCAATCCAGAGCTGCTCTACCCACCCGCAGGATAACGTTGCCAACCCCCATCCAGTCTCCTGTAGCTGTGCACTCACGTCAAGCCCGTTACCCAAGCACGCCCACCAAATCATTGTCATAGAGCACGGAAACAGGTCCTTCGGCCCAACTTGCCCATGCCGACCTGCAATCACCTTCTACACAAACACTATCCTACACACTCAGGACCATTTACAAATTTTACCAAAGCCAATTAACCTTCAAACCTCTTTGGAGTGTGGAAGAAACCAGAACACCTGGAGAAAACTCACAAGAGAACGTACAAACTCCGTACAGACAGCAGCCGTGGTCAGGTTCAACCTGGGGTCTCTGGCGCTGTGTGGCAGCAACCCTACCGCTGCACCACTTGTCATAGTGTCAGAGTCATACAGCAAGGAAAGCAGCGCTTTGGCCCAAATTGCCTGTGCCCACCAAGATGCCCCATCTACACCAGCTTGCCCGTGTTTGACCCATGTCCCTCAAAACCTTTCCTGTCCAAATGTCTTTTAAATGTTGATATAGTACCCTATTCATATATTTGGTACACGTATAGTATGTGTTTTCAAATCAACTGAACAAGTTCAGTTTCAGCTTCAGTTCCAGCATATCACAATTCCTCCTTGCTTACAAATCCCGCCCTTCCCAAAGCTAAAATGACTTACCTCAAAGAAGTGATGGACTGCTGTGTGCTCTGTTTCACAGAGACGCACACAGCTCATACCCGACTGTGCCATTCAGCCCGAGGGTTTCTCCCTTCATCAGATGGACCGTGCAGTGTCTTTGGGCAAGGTTGGAGGCGACGGTGTCTGCTTCCTAATCAATATCTTGTGGTGCTCAGACATAGCAGCCCTGGCGAGTTCATGTTCCCCGCACCTGGAACATCTGACTGTGATGTGACGTCCCTACTACCTGCTGAGGGAATTCACCTCAGCTATCCTGACAGCAGTCTACATCCCCCTCCCACCCCCCGCCACGTAGACGTCAAGCTTGTGCTGAACAAACTGTGCTGTGCTATCAATAGCCTCGAGACAAAACACCCCAAAGCCCCGGTCGTTGTGGCCGGAGACTCCAATGAAGCCAACCTCAGGGGTGTACTACCTAAGTACTACCAGCATGTCTCTTGTCCCACCAGGGGACAGAACATCCTCGACCACAGCTACACCAATAAAAAACGCCTACCGCTCTGTCCCTCACCCACAGCTCGGGAAATCTGACCACCTAGCTGTGTCGAGACAACAACCTTTCTCTCAATGTCAGCAAGACAAAGGAGATAGTGATGGACTTCAGGAAGCAAAGCGGTCCACACACCCTAGTTTACATTGACGGCAACAAAGTAGAGATGGTTGAAAACTTCAAATTCCCAGGAGTCAATATCACCAACAACTTCTCCTGGACCACCCATATTGAAGCAACGACCAAGAAAGCACACCAACGCCTCGACTTCCTTAGAAGGCTTAAGAGGTTCAGCATGTCCCCTACATCTCTCACCAACTTCTGCAGATGCGCCATAGAAAGCATTTTATCGGGATGCATCACAGCCTGGTTTGGGAACAGCTTCATCCACAATGGCAAGAAATTGCAGAGAATTATGGACACACACACACAAACTAACCTCCATTCTATTAACTCCATTTATACCTCACGCTGCCTCGGCAAGGCCAGCAGCAAAATCAAGGACCCTGGCCACTCTCTCTTCTCCACTCTCCCATCGGGCAAAAGGTATAGAAGTGTGAAAAAGCACACCTCCACATTCAGGGACAGTTTCTTTCCAGGTGTTATCAGGCAACTGAATCATCCTACCACAACTAGAGAGCGGTCCTTAACTACTATCTACCTCATTGGAGACCCTCGGACAATCTTTGATTGGAATTTACAGGCTTTATCTTGCACTAAACGTTATTCCCTTTATCATGTAGATGGTTCGATTGTAATTATGTATTGTCATTCCACTGACTAGTTAGTATGCATCACAAGCTTTTCACTCTACCTTGGTACTCGTGACAATAAACTAAACTTCCCCACCTTAGCTACAGATCAGTAGGCAGCACTCGAGTGCTCTAATTGAGAAGCTGTAGGTTGGGCTGACAGTCGAGTATATAATCCAGGCTGACACTCTGAGACAATGCAAAACTGCTTACACCACTCTCCTGTGAGATTGTCAGGAATGTGCTGCTGAAACAGCAGCAGTCACATAGCCCCTTGACAACAAGACCGTGAATGGTATAACTGCGCGTCTCACATCTACTTTCCTACACAACACCCAGAATCGTAGATTGACACAAAGTGCTAGAGTAACTCATCGGGTCGGGCAGCACCTCTGGAGAACCAGGATAGGTGATTTGAAAATTCACCCATCTTTTTTCTCCAGAGATGCTGCTTGGCCCACTGAGTTACTCCAGCACTTTGCGTCTATCTTAGGCGTAAACCAGCATCTGCAGTTCTTTGTTTCTACCCAGTATCTTAGATTCCCCATCAGACCAAAATCCTTATCCCGCCTTGAACATACTTCACCTCTACAAGTTTCTGACGCTGAGAATTCCGAAGATTCCTAATCCTCAGGAAAAATTCCTCATCTTGTTCCTAAATGGGCAAACCTTACTCCCCTCCCTTCAGCTGTGAACTCCCCATGAGTGGAATCTTCCTCTCAGCATCCACTGTCCAGTTAAATCACAGTGGAGGCTCAGTATACTATGACTTCCTTATTAAAAAATTATCATATGTCTCACCAAAATCTTGTGCAACCCCACCTTTTGTGTTCCGTGATCTTGTAGTCTAGTTTAATTTTTAAATATAGCGTGGAAACAGGCCCTTCGGCCCACCGAGTCCGCGCCGACCAGCAATCACCCTGTACATGAGCACTATCCTACATACTAGAGACAATTTACATTTTATAGAGGCCAATTAATCCCCAATAACCGTATGTCTTTGGAATGTGGGAGGAAACCTGAGCACCCGGAGAAAACCAACACGTACAAACATACAAACTCCGTACAGACAGCACCCGTAGTCGGAATTGAAATTGGTCTTTGGCCTGTAAAGCAGCAACTCTACCGCTGCGCCACTGTGCCACCTTAAATTGTTTATAAAAACGTTATGTGTCTCACCAAAATCTAGTATAACCCCATTTTTTATGCTCCATGATCTTGTAATAATGGACCAGTCTAAAAGGACTCATCTTCAGGACACAAGAATCAAGTGTTTAATTGTCATATGGACCAGCAACAGAACAATGTAATTCTTACTTGCTGTAGCTTAACAGGCCCACTAACACAATAACGTAAATATATCATCAATAATAGTGCTAAGAATCAACAATACTAATGAGTTGCTAGTGCACACAACAATTATTTGATTGGGGATGATCAGACATGATCACATTGATAGCAATGCTGGCTCGAAGGGCCGAATGGCCTACTCCTGCACCTATTGTCTAAACATTCTTGACTGGTCTCGTGAAGATAAGTCTCTTAGACTGGTAACCATAATAGTGCAAAACCAAAGTCCATAGTGCAAGCAAAACAGTCCAGAGTAGATCATAGTTGCTGAGGTTAGTGTTGTGCGGTGTTCATGAGCCTGGTGGTTGCTGGGATGAGGCTGTCCTTGAGCACGGTTTTCAGGCTCCTCTACCTTTTTCCCCAATGGGAGCAGTGAGATGAGAGCATGGCCAGGGTGGTGTGGGTCTCTGATATATTGGCTGCCATTTTGTCCCTTCGATGGTGGATGTAAGCTCTCTACCTCTCTCTACCACTCTCTGCCGTCTCCTTCGGCACTGGGCTATCTTACCCCTGGTTTGTTTGCAATATATTTTTATTTGGGGTCTCGTGGCTATTGCCAGTGGGAAAAGTTGCTCCCTATTTACTCTACACAAACCCTCAGAGTTACACCGGGGTTATAGAGACTGCATTATTATTTCTCTGCCTAGTTACACTGGCAGAAGTGACTCCACAGCAAGGCCTTCAAGAGTTCAGGAGCATCGTCAACATCAACAGCTGGTCCCAGCTGAGATAAGTTGCAGAAACAAAGAAAGAGCCCAAATAAATACCCCCGCCATTAAATGGGAGCCAGGGGAGTTGTCTTCAAATAAACAAAACAACTTATGCCACCCACCAGTTACTCCTAGGCCAGGATAGCCCATGATGGTCTAACCCATGATCAGCCTTGCCTCAACCTTGGGCAAACCATAGATCAGCAGTTTAAATTATTGTCACACCGGGCATATAGATCTGTAACATTTAGAACTCGGAGGTCAAACAAATATGCTTGTTTTAAGAATACGAATCAGATACGGATTAGGACAAAGGAAGGCTGCAAACAGAAGCAGTTCATTGTTTAAGAAGGAACTGCAGATTCTGGTTTACACTGAAGATAGACACAAAATGGTGGCGTGACTCAGCGTGCCAGGCAGCATCCCTGGAGAGAAGGATTGGGTGACTTTTCAGGTTGAGACCCATTACTTTTCTCGAGATCTGCCTTCTGTCCCGCTGAGTTACTCCACCATTTTGTGCCTATCTTAGAAGGAGTTAATTGCTCCGTTTTCCGTGCATATGATAACTAAACATCCCTACTCTCTAGACCTCTCCTAACACCAGCAGCCTCATCCAGTCCCACCACATTCCAAGATCTCATAAATTTATAAGATCTAGGAGCAGAATTAGGCCATCGAGTCTACTCCGCCATTCAATCATGGCTGATCCATCATTCCCTCTCAACCCCATTCTCCTGCCTTCTACCCATAACCTTTGACATCCACACTAATAAGGAACCTGTCAACATCCGCTTTAAAAATACCCTAAGACCTGGCCCCCACAGCCGTCTGTGGCAATGAATTCCACAGATTCACCACCCTCTGACTAAAGAAATTCCTCCTCATCTCTTTCTAAAGGTACGTTCATTTATTCTGTGGCTGTGACCTCTGGTCTGAGACTCTCCCACAAACATCTTCTCCACATCCATCATGGAAACATCTTCTCCACATCCACGCGATCCAGGCCTTTCCCTATTCGCTAAGTTTGAATGAGGCCCCCCCCTCATCCTCCTAAACTCTAGCGAGTACAGGCCTAGTGCCGTCAAATGCTCATTATACGTTAACCCACTCATCCTCTGCTCTCCTGACTCTCGCAACACTGCACAACTGGTGTTCCTGCCTTCAGCTGACAAGGGTCAAAGTTCTAGAATTCCTCACCTAACTCTCTCTTCCTGTAGAACATAGAACAGTACAAGAACAGGCCCTTTGCCCATGTCCATGCCGAACATGATGCCGACCATCTCCTGGCTATCTGTGTATAATCCATATACATCTTTGCCCTGCATATTCATGTACCTATCCAAAAGCCTCTTAAACCCCACTATCGTATCTGCCTCCACCACCACCCCCGGCAGCGCGTTCCAGGCCCTCAACACCCTCCGTGTAAAAAAGCTTGCCTTGCAATTCTTCTTTAAACATAGCCCCCCGCACCTTAAAGCTGTGCCCTCTAGTATTAGATTTTTCCATCCTGGGGAAAAAGTTCCGTCTACCGTACCAAAACCTCTCATAAGTTTATATACTTCTATCAGGTCTCATCGCAATCCCCGTTGTTCTACAAAAAACAATCCAAGTCTGTCCAACCTCCCCCCGAAGCTAACACACCCCAATCCAGGGAACATTCTGATAAAAGGCAACGTTTTAGTAAACCACCCTTCCTTTAAAATACTGCAAAAAAGTTACCTCTCTCGACTCACAATGGATTAGCAAGTGCCTGCATAACATAGCCTCTCCTAATCCCAGCAACCTCAGGACTGCTTAGCTTTGTACGTATAAACACATCCCTAATCCACAGCGCTTATACAGAAAGCTGGCACGGGTCAGGTGCCTGGGAATCCCATTACAAAGAGCGAGCAAATAATATACGCACGAACAACTTGAATGCCGGTAAACATTCTCCAAAATTGAACTGAATTGCTGTCTAACAATATTCAAGATGGCCACACACTTGGTTTTACAGAAAAAGGAAAGATTTACGGGCCTGTCCCACTTACACGATTTTTTCGCCGACTTGCCAGCACCTGTTATAGTTGCAGCAGGTCGCCGAAAATTTTCAAAATGTTCAAAATCCAGTGCCGATCAGAAAAAGGTACGACTCTGGGCGACTACTCATGACCATACAAACGTCATCCCGCGTATGAAACTCGATGGGTGTACAAGGTCAGAACAAGAGCAGTGCAGAGCTGTAAGCAGTGACAGAAATGAAGGGCAAAGCCAGGGTGCCTTAACATCCAAGTTTAAAGGAGATGTGCCAGGCAAGTTCTTTTGTCACATAGAGGGTGGTGAGTGCCAGAAACACACAGCCAGGAGTGGTGGATGAAGCAGATACGTTTGTGGCATTTAAAATACTTTTGGTTAGGCACATAGAAATGCAGGGAATTGAGGGATATGGGTTATGTGCAGGCAGATAAGAGACAATAGACAATAGGTGCAGGAGTAGGCCAGCACCGCCATTCAATGTGATCATGGTTGATCATCCACAATCAGTACCACGTTCCTGCCTTCTCCCTATATTCCCTGACTCCGCTATCTTCAAGAGCCCTATCTAGCTCTCTCTTGAAAGCTTCCAGAGAACCGGCCTCCACCGCCCTCTGAGGCAGAGAATTCCACAGACTCACAACTCTCTGTGTGAAAAAGTGTTTCCTCAGCTCCGTTCAAAATAACTTACCCATTATTCTTAAACTGTGACCACCTGGCTCTGGACTCCCCCAACATCGGGAATATGTTTCCTGCCTCTAGCGTGTCCAAACCCTTAATAATCGTATATGTTTCAATAAGATCCCCTCTCATCATTCTAAATTCCAGAGTATACAGGCCCAGCCGCTCCATTCTCTCTGCATATGACAGTCCCGCCATCCCGGGAATTAACCTTGTGAACCTATGCCGAACTCCCTCAATAGCAAGAATGTCCTTCCTCAAATTTGAAGACTAAACCTGCACACAATACTCCAGGTGTGGTCTCACTAGGGCCCTGTACAACTGCAGAAGGACCTCTTTGCTCCGATACTCAACTCCTCTTGTTATGAAGGCCAACATGCCATTCGCTTTCTTCACTGCCTGCAGTACCTGCATGTTTACTTTCATTGACTGATGAACAAGGACCATCAGATCCCGTTGTACTTCCCCTTTTCCCAACTTGACACCATTTAGATAATAATTTGCCTTCCTGTTTTTGCTACCAAAGTGGACAACCTCACATTTATCCACATTAAACTGCATCTGCCCACTCACCCAACCTATCCAAGTCACCCTGCATTCTCATAGCATCCTCCTCACAGTTCACACTGCCACCCACCTTTGATGGTAGTGATTAAATTTTAATGCTACTTTATTGACACGTGTTCTTAAGTACAGTGACAACCCTACTATACATTAGGCAGAATCAGACTACGTGTCACAGTGTAAGATAGTAGACCACACTGAGTCTGCACACAAGAATAGTCACATTTTACGCTGCATCTTGTACCCTTCAAAAGATGCTCTTGGCGTCACGTTCAGCATTGCACCAACCATTATTCCCTTTATCATGTATCTGTACACTGTGGTCGGCTCATTTGTAATCATGTATAGTCTTTCCACTGATTGAATAGCTCTCAACAAAAAAGCTCTTCACTGTACTTCGGTGCATGTGACAATACACTAAACTAAACTGAAACATAGAAAATAGGTGCAGAAGTAGGCCATTCGGCCCGACGAGCCAGCATCCCCAATCAATATGATCATGGCTGATCATCCACAATCAGTACCCCTTTCCTGCTTTCTCCCCATATTTCTTGATTCAGTTAGCCTATATCTAACTCTCTCTTGAATACATCCAGTGAATTGGCCTCCACTGCCTTCTGTGACAGGGAATTCCACAGATTCACAACTTTGGGCAAACATTTTTTTCCTCATCTCAGTCCTAAATGGCCTACCCCTTATTCTTAAGGGGTAAGCACAGACATTGTGGACTGCTCATGTGCTGCACTGTTCTATGGTGGGGGAAGGAGAGGCAGTGTAGATCAGTGAGCAGAGATGGCAAGGGGTGACACAGGCTACAAATTAGGACAGCACAGCAGGGTTTTGGGTAAGTTCAGGTTTATGGTGTGTGCAAGTGGCCTCACACGGCCCAATTAACTGACACAACACGGTCAAGCTATGTGACAGCACGGATTTACTTTTGGGAGGCAGAGAATGCATGCTCAGAAACGGTTTAGTTTTCAAGTCCCACTCACCTAATAAACGCGCTACAAATTAGGATAATTGCACTTCGTGTGATTTTAATATGTGGCAAGCAGTTTATTACCGGGGACTGACTGCATGAACTTCAGAGGTTGGGAACTTTGCCTTACCAAGTCCTGGAGCAATTAGAATCAGAAACACACAACACAGAAACAGTCCCTTCAGCCCATCTCATCCATGCCAACCATATTGCCTCATGTTCACAAGTTGTCGGAGCAGTTTGAGGCCATTTGGCCCATCAAGTCCACTCAACCTTTCAATCATGGCTGATCTATCTTTCCCTCTCAACCCCATTCTCCAGCTATCTCCCCATAATCCGTGCACTCCCTTACTAATCAAGAATTTGTCAATCTCCGTCTTAAAAATACCCAATCACTTGGCCTCCTGTCGAAGATGCCCATCTAAGGTAATACCATACCTATTTGACTTTTAATGGAATGGCATCCACCACCTGCTTTGGTAGCTTGTTCCAAATATTCATCACCCTCTGGGTGAAAAAACTTGCTCTCCATATCTCCTTTAAATTTCTCTCCTCTCATCTTGAACCTGCACCCTCTAGTTCCAGACTCCCCTTCCCTGGGAAAATGATTTGGACTATCATCTATCCTATATTTGCCCCTCATAACCTCTATAAGGTCACCCTTCAGCCTCATATGTAGCAGTCAGAATAAACACAATCCATCTAATCCCTCCATTCCAGGAAGCATCTTGGTGTACACTCTGGAGTTTAGAAGGATGAGAGGGTTTCTTATTGAAACATGTAAGATTATTAAGGGTTTGGACATGCTACAGGCAGGAAACATGTTCCCGATGTTGGGGGAGTCCAGTACCAGGGGCCAGAGTTTAAGAATAAAGGTTAAGCCATTTAGAACGGAGCTGAGGAAAAACTTTTCCACACAGAGAGTTGTGAGTCTGTGGAATTCTCTGCCTCAGAGGGCGGTGGAGGCCGGTTCTCTAGATACTTTCAAGAGAGATTTAGATAGAGCTCTTAAAGATAGCGGAGTCAGGGGATATGGGGAGAAGGCGGGAACGGGGTATTGATTGTGGATGATCAGCCCTGATGCGGTGGGAGATTGCAATCTTCACCTGTTTCGACGAATGCAATCAACCCGGTGTGCACAATCAAACAGAACAAGTTGTCCTACAACTTTAAGCTGTGCACGCCATACGCAAGAAGAAGATCAGCCATGATCTCATTGAATGGTGGTGCTGGCTCGAAGGGCCAAATGGCCTACTCCTGCACCTATTGTCTATTGTATCTCTTCAGCGTAGATTGGCGACCAGAACTGAACACTGTATTCCAAATGGTACACAAAAATGCTGGAGAAACTCAGCGGGTGCAGCAGCATCTATGGAGCGAAGGAATTAGGCAACGTTTCGGGCCGAAACCCCTTCTTCAGACGTTTCGGCCCGAAACGTTGCCTATTTCCTTCGCTCCATAGATGCTGCTGCACCCGCTGAGTTTCTCCAGCATTTTGTGTACCTTCGATTTTCCAGCATCTGCAGTTCCTTCTTTAACACTGTATTCCAAATGGTATCTAGCCAATGTTTTGTACATAATGTCACAACTCCTATTCTCAATGCCTCATCTGATACTGATTGTGATGTATGTAAATGATTGTGAATACAGAGTGCATGATTAGAATGTTTGGTGGAGTTGTGGATAGATGTTAGTTTAGAGATACAGCATGGAAACAGGCTCTTTTGACCACTCAGTCCGTGTCAACCAGCAACCATTAGCTCTGTCGTACACACCAGGGCAACAAAGGTGACTAGGATAGTGAACATGGCATTTGTCTAGCGTCTGGACCGCTCCACCCAGCTTTCCAGCTGATCTATGCCCCATTGTACCTTTAAATAACCTTCCACACTCTCTACAACCCCACCAATTTGTGTTGTCTGCAGACTTGCTAAATAAACATACACCCTAGACTCTCCCCTAGTCATTTATATATATTAGAAACAATTACCACAACTATGCCAAATTTGAGAGCTAGCTCTACATTGTCCTGAGATAGACACAGAGTGCTGGTGTAACTCAGCGGCTCAGGCAGCATCTCTGGAGAACATGGACACAGAGTGCTGGAGTAACTCAGCGGGTCAGGCAGCATCTCTGGAGAACAATGGATGGGTAATGTTTCAGGTGTGGACCCTTCTTCTGGCTGAAGAAGCTGCCTGACCCACTGAGTTACTCCGGCACTTTGTGTCTATCATTGGTATAAACCAGCATCTGCAGTTCTTTGCTTCTCTATATTCTCCTGACTGGGTAAAAACTCATTTTTGTCCACATTCCCTATAGGAATTAGGAATGACTATCTAGCAGCTATGACTACTGATTCTGGTCTTCAGCATCTCAATAACATGAGAAACTTCTTGCAAAGCACTCACATGATACCCAACATTGTGAGTCACAGGATAATGCTTTATAAACGGAATCAGCCAAGACTGTATGCCAGACATTATAAATGGGAGAAAAGGTCAATTGGACTCTTCATCTCAGCTTCACAGTTCAAGAACAAAGAAAACGGAGACTACAGGCAACACAGATGTTAGAGCAAAGGCAACTGGGTGTCTGCGGAAGAGTGATGGGCTGGAATGGAACCAATGTCCTTGGGGGAGTGTTTGCTAGTGCTGTCGGGGAGGATTTAAACTAATGTGGCAGGGGGATGGGAGCATGAGCAGAGAGACAGAGGGGTGTAAAATGAGGGTAGAAGCAATAGGTAGCAAGGTGAAAAGTAAAAGTGGCAGGCAGACAAATCCAGGGCAAAAATCAAAAAGGGCCACTTTTCAACATAATTGTATAAGGGGTAAGAGTGTTGTAAAAACAAGCCTGAAGGATTTGTGTCTCAATGCAAGGAGCATTCGTAATAAGGTGGATGAGTTGAACGTGCAGATAGTTGTTAATGATCACGGAGTATTGGCTCCAGGGTGACCAAGGTTGGGAGCTGAACATCCATGGATATTCAATATTCAGGAGGGA
>CM075977.1:282308896-282348827 GCA_038087875.1 Malacoraja senta | reverse complement strand
ATTCTACCTGGCCAAATGTCTCTTAAATATTATCATCCCTACCTCAACTACCTCCTCTAGCAGATCATTCCACATACCACTGCCCTCTGAGAGAATGTTGTCCCTCAAGTTCTTAAATCTTTCCCCTCTCATCTTAAATCCATATCCTCTGGTTCTTGATTCCCCTACGCTGGGTAAAAAGACTTTGTGCCGATCTATTCCACCTCTACAAGATCACCCTTATCCTGCCTCGTATGCTCCATGGAATAAAGTCCTCGCCTGCCCAGTCTCTCCCTGTAGGTCAGGTCCTCAAGTCCAGGCAACATCCTCATAAAACGTCACTGCACTCTAACCAAAGCATTCCAGCCAAGCCAAACCAACAAAAGACCCAGCTCTGCTTTAAGAATGCCACAAACGGCAATCCTGTTTGTCTGTGGGAAGGAATGGGGCAAATGTGGCCATAATCACACACAAAAAATGAATCTTTTGTCACATAGCTGTGCTAAATGCTTGAACAAGAATGTACTTATTGGCAACGACAGAGTTGACTTAAGATTGAATGATTCTTTTCGTTAATAAGCAAAAATGGTCTTCTTTGCCAAAAGAAATACCCGAACTGATCCAAAAGCAAGCCCCACCTATAGTCACGGGGATACAAACCTCATCAATGCGAAACATCCTTAATTTAAACACACATGGGCAACACCAGGGGATTCCCTCCAGCCTATAGTCAGATATATCTGCAGCCACAACTACAGACTGTCAGTAAAGGAGGAACTACTTCAGTCGCTCCGTACCGCCCAACAGATCAACGTCTACCTCAACCACCAACTTAACAACATTTTAACTTCACTGTAGAAACAAACAACCACAGATGCTGGTTTTTACCAAAGATAGACACAAACTGCTGGAGCAACTCAGTGAGGCAGGCAGCAATCTGGTTGGTGTCGTTTCTGTTCTGACGAAGGCTCCTGACCCAAAACATCCCCTATCCTTTTTCTCTAGAGATGCTGAGTCACTCCAGCACTTTACGTCTATCTTAACTTTGTTGTCAACCTTCCTCACTATAATCCTTCTGTTTTTTTCTGGAGCAGCTAGCAGTTCTGTATTTACACTCCAGGAGAGTCCAGCATTCGCTACTGAGAAACACTCTCTTCATATAAAACTATGGTGAATTAAACTGGGAGTCCAGGAGAAAGTGCTTAAACCAGAGAACAAAACTCTGACCCAGTGAATGGTGGAGGCAAAAGCTGGATAAATTACTTTAGACTTTAGAGATACAGTGTGGAAACAGGCCCTTCGGCCAACCAGCCCCGTACACTAACACCATCCCACACACGAGGGACAATTTACAGAAGCCAATTAACCTGCAGGTCTTTGGAGTGTGGGAGGAAACCGGAGCACCTGGTGAAAGTGGCGGCGCTGTCGAACAGCAGCGGCTCGCCTGCAGTCCGTCTGTTTTTACTTTTTTTGTTGTTTTCTTTTGTCCTGTTTTAGTTAAATTTTAGTTTATTGGGTTGTCTATGTGTGGGGTGGGGGTGTGAAACATGATTTTTGTCTCTTCCTTCGGGGGAATGCGACTTTTTCTTGTCGTATCCCCCTTCTCTGCCTCCGTCTGCGCCGAGGCCTAATGGCGGAGCTGCCGGCCTCCAACTCCAACTGCGACCGACCGACCTCGAGGCTCCGGAGGCAGAGCCAGGACTTACCAGCGCGGGGCTGGCCGGCTTCGGGGCTGCGGTGGCGTTCCGGCGGTGGCGACCGAGGACGCTGGTGGCGACCTGAATCCGGAGGCTCGGCCGCGGGCCCGGTGGACGACATCGTCGGGAGCGCGTAGGTCACAGGTTGGTGACCTGTTTTTCTGGGGCTCCCGCAACTACAGCTGCGTCCGCTGGACTGGAGGGCGGCAGCTTCGGCCACCCCCGCCGCGGAGTTTGAACCGGCCCGTCGCGGACGGAGCACGGATTCAGCCGCGGGACTGACTTACCATCACCCGGCGGGGTCACAGCGTCAGAAGCCTGGATCACCTCGGCGCAGAGGAAGAACAAAGCGGGAAGAGACAGAGACTTTAAGACTTTTGCCTCCATCACAGTGAGGAGGTGCCTGGTGAACTCACTGTGGTGGATGTTAATTTGTGTTTATTGTGTGTTTTGTTATTTATTATTATATGTATGACTGCAAGCAACGAAATTTCGTTCAGACCGAAAGGTCTGAATGACAAATAAAGGAATCTCTAATCTCTAAACCCACGCGGTCCCAGGGAGAACGTATCTACTACGTACAGACTGCACCCGTAGTCAGGATCGAACCTGGGTCTGTGGCGCTGTGAGGCAGCAACTCTACCGCTGTACCTCCCGACTGTTCCTTATACCCGCTGTAAACAGTTTCCCACTTCCACCCTTCATACCTAAACCAACCTCAGTCCGGGACGCAGCAACAGACTCAGGCACTCAGTGGAGGTCAAGTCAATAAATATTTTTAAGCCGCAGATTGACAGATTCTTGATTAGTACAGGTGTCAGGTGTTATGGGAGACGGGGTTGAGGGGGAAAGATAGATCAGCCATGCTTGAATGGTGGAGTAGACTTGATGGGCCGAATGGCCTTATTCTGCTCCTAGAACTTATGAACACACAGCTTTAATAATCAAGGAATAATCTCACATGCTTGAGCGAAGCAGGGGCATGAAGGTGTCACGTGTCAGGCTAAGCTAGAGTTTTTACCCTGTGCACCTCTGGAATAAAGGCAGGATGATAGCCCTGTGGGGAAGTATCATTGAAGGAAGTATTTTCTGGGTCATTTGATGTTTGAGAGGCACAATGAAGGCATACATGCACACCATAACCACGTTGAATTGTTTTCAAATCTCATGACACTATTATGATTAGTTAATGGGCTTTCCCCCTCAAGCACAAATAGAGAGCAAGTGATCCCATGGTACATGTACAACCTACATTTACACTGACCTGAAAAGGTATCTCTCTCTCTCTCTTCAAAAGATGCTGCCTGACCTGAGCATTTCCAGTACAGAGTCATAGAGCCATACAGCACAAAAGCAGGCCCTTTGGCCCAACTTGTTCATGCTGACCAAAGTGCCCCATCTAACTTAGTCCCATTTGCCCGAATTTGGCCCATAGCCTTCTAAATCTTTCCTATTCATGTACCTGTCCAAATGTCTTTTAAATGTTGTTGTAGTACCTGCCTCAACTACCTCCCCAGGCAGCTCGTTCCATCCACCCACCACCCATTGTGTGAAATAGTTGCCCCTCTGGTTCCTATTAAATCTTTCTCCTCTCATCTTAAACCCATTACATCTGGGTCTTGTTTCCCCTTACCCTGGGAATAGACTCTGCATTCGCCCTACCCATTCCCCTTTATCTAGCTTTATTTCAGATATCCGCCATCTATTGCTTTTAAGTCAACATCTACAACACATCATTGCCAGCACGATTTTACTCCAGAGATGCTGCCTCACCCGCTGAGTTACTTCAGCATTTTGTGTCTACCTTCGATTTTACTAGCATCTGCAGTTCTTTCTTACATATTTATGTTGATGGTACAGCTGACAGAGTTAAGATTACAAGGCATGTTCCTCACCGCCATCTTCACATTGAACGAGAATCACTCACTGACAGAAGTTAATGACCAGCACATCTGCTTCCTAGGCTCAACCTAACTTATGGGGCTGTCCAACTGTATGAGCTAATTCAAGAGTTTTCCCGAGTTTCCCCTGATTTGAACTCGGAGAATTACGGTAATAGCCGCTCGTAGGTACTCGGGGCTCTCTTGGACATTTTTCAACATGTTGACAAAAATCTTCACAAGTTTCCCCGATTACCTGCCGTTAGTGTTACGAGCCGCTAAGAGACGTCCCGAGCTCCGACGTACCCGCTACGTACATTCTACGTGCTTACCACGAGTTTGATTTTTTTTTTACTCGGGAGAGCTCGTACAGTGGAACAGCCCCTTAACTGTTCAATTTAGCATGATGCAAAATTCAGTTTCACTTTGAGGAGACATCTTAACACGAAAAGATGCAATTTGTAAAATGCCATGCTGCGTAAGAAATGAGCCAGTCGTGCGTGTGTGCATGTGCGTGCGTGTGTACAGTCCTTTGGAATGTTAACGGACTACTCTGAATATTTGTTCACTTTCCCATCCAATCCCGATCCCAAGCCCTCTCCTCCAATAGACAACAGAAAATAGACGCAGGAGTAGGCCATTCGGCCCTTCGAGCCAGCAACGCCATTCAATATGATCATGGCTGATCCTCCCCAATCAGTACCCCATTCCTGCCTTCTCCCCATATCCCCTGACTCCGCTATCTTTAAGAGCCCTATCCAGCTCTCTCTTGAAAGTATCCAGAGAACCGGCCTCCACCGCCCTCTGTGGCAGAGAATTCCACAGTCTTCAATCATAAACCCAAAATGATGTCTCCAGTCAAGAGTCAAGTGTTCTAGTGTCATGTGTCCCAGATAGAACAATGAAATTCTTACTTGCTGCAGCACAACAGAATGTAAACATGGTACATAAACAAGAGAAAAAAAGTTCAGTGTGTCTATATACACATGCACACATACTCAAAAAACAAACAATAATAGTGCAATAATAATAATAGTCTATTGTAGTTCAGAGCTTATTTGAAGTTGTCGTGTTTAATAGCCTGATGGCTGTAGGGAAGAAGCTGTACCAGAACCTGGACGTTACAGTTTCAGGCTCCTGTATCTTCTTCCCAATGGCAGGGGTGAGATGGGTGTGTGGCCAGGATGGTGTGGGTCTCTGATGATGCTGACTGCCTTTTTGAGGCAGCGACTCCGATAAATCCCTTCGATGGTGGGGAGGTCAGAGCCGGTGATGGACTGGGCAGTGTTCACAACATTTTGCAGTCTTTTCGCTCCTGGACGTTCAAGTTGCCGAACCAGGCCATGATGCAACCAGTCACTATGCTCTCTGTAGAATCTATTGTCAAATCCTGACAATTTTTGTCAGGTCCTATTGTCAGATCCTGACGATTTTGGAAGATTGAGTATGGGATGGTGCAAAACAGGGAAAGCAACTCTTAGCACCAGTCCTAGCGACACCTCCCTCCCCACCCCACCCCCTTCCCCCACCCCTCAGTACCCTGCACACTCATTCTTCTAAACCCTATGAGCAGTGGCCAGTATCACTGACCATCTCCTATCTCTGGTGCACAATTCCATAACTAGGGCATTGTTTAATTCACCTCTACCCCATTGCGGACATTGGACTTTGTCTCTGGAACTGATGCGCTACAATGCTGAGAACTATATTCTGCACTCTGTATCTTCCTCTTTGCTCTACCTATTGTACTGGAGTTTGGCTTTCTTCATAACAAGAGTAGAGGAGCAAAGAGATCCTTCTGCAGTTGTATAGGGCCCTTGTGAGACCACACCTGGAGTATTATGTGCAGTTTTGGTCCCCTAATTTGAGGATGGAAATTATTGCTATTGAGGGAGTGCAGCATAGGTTTACAAGGTTAATTCCTGGGATGGCGGGACTGTCATATGGTGAGAGAATGGAGTGGCTGGGCTTGTATACTCTGGAATTTAGAAGGATGAGACGGGATCTTATTGAAACATATAAGATTATTAAGGGTTTGGACACTCTAGAGGCAGGAAATATGTTCCTGATGTTGGGGGAGTCCAGAACCAGGGGCCACAGTTTAAGAATAAGGGGTAAGCCATTTAGAACGGAGATGAGGAAACACTTTTTAACACAGATAATTGTAAGTCTGTGGAATTCTCTGCCTCAGAGGGCGGTGGAGGCCGGTTCTCTGGATACTTTCAAGAGAGAGAGCTAGACAGGGCTCTTAAAGATAGCGGAATCAGGGGCTATGGGGAGAAGGCAGGAACGGGTTACTGATTGTGGATGATCAGCCATGATCACATTGAATGGCGGTGCCGGCTCGAAGGGCCAAATGGCCTACTCCTGCACCTATTGTCTATTGATTGTATTTATGTACGGTATTTATGATCTGATTGCATTGATGTGACAATAATCAAACCAATTCTAACTTCTAAACAATTCACTTTTGATCTGGGACTGAGAGGAGGCAGCCCAAAAATGTGTCTCAACATACAGAAGATATACAGAGGGAATTTGTTTTTTAAAACACAACTGCAGCACTCGTTAATCTACACTTTGGCAATGAAGAGGTGGGTGGGTAACTACAGCTCACACCACTCAATCCTCACAGATCCCACAGCATTGGCAGAGACTAATGAGTTGCAGTGAGAAACCAACTCCTCATTCCCAAACCGATCCCAAGACATTCTATGAAACAGATTCATCTAATCAGTCTCTAAACTTCACACACGCTTCTTGATCCATTGGGTAAGAAAGAACTGCAGATGCTTGTTTAAATCAAAGGTAAGACACAAAATGCTGGAGTAATTCAGCGGGTGAGGCAGAAACTCTGGAGAGATTATATGCAGCATATAATCCTCCGACATTTTCGCCACCTCCAACGGGATTCCACCACTGGCCGCATCTTCCCATCTCCACCCCTCGCTGCTTTCCGCAAAGACCGTTCACTCCGCAACTCCCTGGTCAACTCGTCCCTTCCCACCGAACCCACCCCCTCCCCAGGTACTTGCCCCTGCAACCGCAGGAGATGCAACACCTGTCCCTTTACCTCCCCCCTCGACTCCATCCAAGGACCCCTACAGTCTTTCCAGGTGAGGCAGAGGTTCACTTGCACCTCCTCCAACCACATCTACTGCATCCGCTGTTCCGGGTGTCAACTTCTCTACAGCGGCGACACCAAGTGCAGGCTCGGCAATCGTTTCACTGAACACCTCCGCTCAGTCCGTCTTAGCCTACCTGATCTCCCGGTGGCTCAGCTCTTCAACTCCCCAACTCCCCCTCCCACTCCCAATCTGACCTTTCTGTCCTGGGCCTCCTCCATTGTCAGAGTGAGGCCCAGCACAAATTGGAGGAACAGCACCTCACCCGCTGAGTTACTCCAGCATTTTCCCTCACCCGCTGAGTGACCACTACCCGGTCCATCACCGGCTTTGACCTCCCCACCGTCGAAGGGATCTATTGTAGTCGCGCCGCAAAAAGGCAGCCCAAATCATCAAAGACCCACACCATCCTGGCCACACACTCATCTCATCCCTGCCATCAGGAAGAAGGTACAGGAGCCTGCAAACTGTAACGTCCAGGTTCAGGAACAGCTTCTTCCCTGCAGGCATCAGGTTATTAAACACAACAAATAAGCTCTGAGCTCTGAACTGCAAAAGACTATATTATTATTGCACTATATTTGTTATTTATTGAGCTTTTTCTTTTTTTTCTCTTCCCCTGTTATGTACCCAGACCAGCCAATCTGTACTTGTCCTCCAATCCAGACGACGCACTTCTGAACCTTTTCTTCACCCCCTCCAGCTTGATCACATTCTGCCTGTAGCACGGTGAGCAGAACTGCACACAATATTCCCAAGTGCAGTACACCCAATGCTTGGTCCAACTTTCTGCTGGTTGAGTTTAGAGATATACCTTCACCCACAGTCCACACCAACTCTCAATCACACATTCTACGTCCAACTGCAAGATGATGTCCCAATTCTTATGCTCAGTAAAACTTGGTTGACGAAGGCAAGCATGCATACCGTTTCTTTATCTCTATGTCTCCCTGCGTTCCCACTTTCAGGGAACTATGTACTTCTATCCCAAGGTGTCTCTGCTCCACAACAGGCCACAGGGTTATGTTCATAAGTGATAGGAGCAAAATGAGGCCATTTGGCCCATTAGGGTGCTGCCATTTACTGCGCCTGTCCCACCCTGGTTGACGTCCCACTTGTCCGAGTTTGATTCTGTCCGCCATTCCCTTGCCAACTTTCCCAGATGAATAACACCTTGTGGTAGCCTTGGATGACCTTTCTTCACTGTCTAAATACACAGGTTTTTGGTGTCATCAACAAACCTACAACCTTGCCACCATGTACAGGAATAAATATGGCACACTACAGTGGCGCCAGCACCTATCCTAGCAACACACCATCTGTCGCAGGCCTTCAATGCGATAAACCACTCTCCCCCACTGCCTCTGATCACCAAGCAAACTTTCATTCAAATTGACAAATTCATCCTGGATCCCATGTGTTGCAATCTTCCAGGCTAGCCAACCAAGGACTCTGTCAAAGACCTTGTTAGAGTCCATGTAGACAACATCTACCGCACTGCCCTTGTAACCATCATCTTCATCATATCTGCAAAAACCTCATGATGGCCACATACAAAACCATACTGATTATCCCTCCCCCACCCAAGTCACACTAGCTTCTCATTTTCACGCTACAAGCAGCTAACAATGGACTGTTTCCTTTATCATCGTTATTTTTTTGCATATCTTACATTCATTGTTCTTTATCTCTCCACATCACCGTCTATATCTCTCCTTTCCCTTATCCCTAACCAGTCTGAAGAAGGGTCTCAACCCGAAACGTCACCCATTCCTTCTCTCCAGAGATGCTGCCTGTCCCGCTGAGTTACTCCAGCTTTTGGGTCTAACTTCAGTTTGAACCAGCATCTGCAGTTCCTTCTTACACACTGACTGTCCTTAGTCTGCCAAAGAAAGAACTGCAGCTGCTGGTTTTAAATCGAAGGTCGACAAAAATGCTGGAGAAACTCAGCAGGTGAGGCAGCATCTATGGAGCAAATGAATATGTAACGTTTCGGGTCGAGACCCTTCTTCAGACTCGACCCGAAACGTCACCTATTCCTTCGCTTCATAGATGACAATAGACAATAGGTGCAGGAGTAGGCCATTCGGCCCTTCGAGCCAGCACCGCCATTCAATGTGATCATGGCTGATCATTCCCAATCAGTAACCCGTTCCTGCCTTCTCCCCATATCCCCTAACTCCGCTATCTTTAAGAGCCCTATCTAGCCTTTCTCTTGAAAGTATCCAGAGAACCGGCCTCCACCGCCCTCTGAGGCAGAGAATTCCACCGACACAATTCTCTGTGAGAGGCTGCCTCACCGTTGAGTTTATCCAGCATTTTGTCTACCATCCTTAATCTGCCGTTGCCTTTCCTACTTCAAATAAATCCTGTTGCTCAGAATCCCTTCCAATAACTTTCCCCATCAGTGACGCAAGAGGTTTGCCACATTTATTTTAAATCAAACTATTGTGCAGCAATCAGAGCTAAGCTGGGAATTCTCCAGGATCATCGCTTTATTGGCAAACACATGACTTCGGTATCCACACCAGCAACAGTGAGTCATGTTACTCCTCAGCAGCAACACGCCAGTACATGAACTGTGAGACAGGCTTTACTATAACTACATTGATCAAGCTAGCTCCAAGCCAAAGGCCAAGCTTCGGGCAAGACACACGCATGAACAACAATCAAAATGCATGTGATACCCGCACTCAAATCAGAGAGACAAAAAACTACAGGTGCTGGAATCATGAGCCAAACACCAAGTGCTGAAGGAATTCAACAGGTCCAGCATCATCTGCAAAGGGAATGGACGGACAATGTTTCCGGTCAGGGCCCTCCTTCACACCCCTGATGGATACCGACCCATTCAAATCGGGGAGAATTTGGAACTCCCAAATACTACTTAGCTTTACAAGACCATGCAACAATAAAAAGAGAAATAAGCGATCAGATGTACTACAGAGAGAGAGAGAGAGAGAGAGACAGAGAGTGAGACAGAGAGTGAGACAGAGAGTGAGACAGAGAGTGAGACAGAGAGTGAGACAGAGAGTGAGACAGAGAGTGAGACAGAGAGTGAGACAGAGAGTGAGACAGAGAGTGAGACAGAGAGAGAGACAGAGAGAGAGACAGAGAGAGAGACAGAGAGGGAGTCAGAGAGGGAGTCGGAGAGGGAGACAGAGAGAGAGACAGAGAGAGAGACAGAGAGAGAGACAGAGAGAGAGACAGAGAGAGAGACAGAGAGAGAGACAGAGAGAGAGACAGAGAGAGAGAGAGAGAGACAGAGAGAGAGACAGAGAGAGAGAGAGAGAGAGAGAGAGAGACAGACAGACAGACAGAGAGAGAGAGAGAGAGACAGAGAGAGAGAGAGAGAGAGGGACAGAGAGAGGGAGGGGGGGAGAGAGAGGGGGAGAGAGAGGGGGAGAGAGAGAAAGGGAAAGAGTAACTTAGTGGGTCAGGCAGCATCTCAGGAGAAAAAGGATGGGTGATGTTTTGGGTCTGGACCCTTCTTCAGACGGCAGACTGTAATGACAGGTTGCATCAAATTGGCATGATAGTGCTTTTTGAAACAGAAAGGGTTGATGCAGAGAGAGCAATTGCTTGTTTTTGGACCTCCAAATGCTTCAGTTGAAGTTCCAGGTGGTAGACACTGAAGCATGTGGAGTAAATGTTGATAACAGCATGGATAGAAAATTAACCAAGTGACATGCAACGGTCGTGAGAGTTTTTTTTGTCTCGAAAGTACATAGTGGAATTTCCCCCAAGGTTAGATCACGGCCCGTTGCTTATCTTAATATACATGTGACCTTGACTGTTTTCCAATTAGTCTCAATTGGAAAATTTGCCTGCGTTATAAAACGTGAAGATGCAGTTAACTGTGCGGGTATACTGAAAAGCGTTATAGAGATTTTTTAGTTTTAGTTTTAGACCTTCAGCCCACCGAGTCCACGCCAAATATCGACCTGTTCACACTAGTTCTACATTATCCCATTTTCACATCCACTCCCCACATGCCAGGGGCAATTTATAGAGGGCCAATTAAACCTACAAACCTGCAAGTCTTCGAGACGGGGGCAGAAACCCAAGCACTCAAAGGAAATCCCCATGGTCACAGGGAAAACGTGCATACTCCACACACAGACAGCATCCGAAGTCAGGAGCAAACCTGGGAGTTTGGCGCTGAGGCAGCAGCTTTATGGCTGTGCTGTCCGTTGTAAAGAGACGAGCAGAATGGGGAATACGTGGCTGATGAAATTGAATGCCGATATGTGCAAAGTGTTCCACTTCCATTGGAAGAATAAAAAAACAATAGAAGCTAGAAGCAGAATTGTAAAAGAGGTAAGGAGCAGAGACCCAAGTACACCACTTGCTGAAGGTTGCAAGGCTAGCAAAGAAAGTAGTTAAAAAAGCACACAAATAGAGGCATGGAGTTGAAGAGCAAAGAAGTCTTAGTGACCCTTTACAAGGCACTCTGTTTACAAGTTACAACAGAGTATAATGTTGTGAGTACCAGTGCGCAGTTACTGTGAGCAGTTTTGGTCACCACATCTGAGGAGGGATGTGCTGGCGTTGGAGAAGGTTCGGAGGAGGCTTACAAGAATGGTCCGGGGATAATCGGGATAGCGTACAATGAAGATTTTCTGGTTCTGGGCCTGTACTCGCTGGTGTTTAGAAAGATGAAAGGGACCTCATTGAAACTTACCAAACAGTGAAAGGCCTGGACAGAGCGGAAGTGGAGAGGATGTTTCCACTAGTGGGAGAGTCTAGGACCAGAGGTCATAGCCTCAAAATAAAAGGACATAGCTTTAGAAAGGAGATGAGGATGATTTTGTTTATCCAAAGTGTGGTGGAATTAATTGCCACTGACAGTGGTAGAGGCCAAGTCATTGGGTAATTTTAAAGGGGAGTTTGACAGATTAGTCTCAAGGTTCTTGAAAGGTCTAAGATTATGGGGAGAAGGCAGGAGAATGGAGTTGAGAGGAAAAGACAGGTCAGCCATGATTAAATGGCAGAGTAAACTCAATGGGCCGAATGGCCTAATTCTGCTCCTATGACATGAACATGACCACACTTCAAGGAAGATGGTTGAACAGAACATACAGAAAAGGTTTACCAGAAGGGCTCCAACGGTGAGTGGCCTGGATTACAAGGGTAGGCAGAGAGCAGTTTTCTTCCTTGGAGCAGAGATGGTTAGATGTAAATGGATCGGATAGGTTGAGAGTGGTATGGGCCAATTGCAGAATGAGACTAGCTTAGATGGGGAATGTTAGTCGGCACAGACCGGTTGGGTCAAAGTGCCTGTTTCCATGTTGTATGAATCTATGACTCGAGGGGATCTGACAGAAACACTGAAGTTATGTGTGTAGACAGAGGGAAACTGTTCCCATGAGCAGACATCGGTGGATGTTGGACGATGGAAAAAGGGCCCCCTAAGAAGAACCGAGGGGTCTTATCTTCCTCAAGGTGGGCTGAGGGAGGACCCCCCTGGGGAACAAGCGCTGAAGGGGGCCGTGCGAGGACAGGGACAACAGATCGCAGGACGACCGGAATGGAGGCAACGGGCCTTTGTGGCTAGCTGTAGCTAGAACAGTAAAATGGTGCCAATATGATGCATCTTGCATATAGACTCTGTGGGCTGTGGTGTACATTCTGTACTAACCGGGGGATTGTGATTATGTATGGTGATAGTCTTGCTAAGCTGAATGCAAAATAGTATTTCATGGTACCTTGGTGCAGGTGATAATAAAGAAACCATTGACAAGAACCAGAGGAGAGAGCAGAGCAGAGGGATCTAGGAGTGCAGATGCATGGTCCCTTGAAGGTGGAGTCGCAGGTAGATAAGGTGGTCAAAAAGGCTTTTGGCACATTTTCCTTCATCAGACAGCGTATTGAGTAGAGAAGTTGGGAGGTCATGTTGCAGTTGTATAAGACATCTGTGAGGCTGCATTTAGAATATTGTGTTCAGTTCTGGGCACCATGTTATAGGAAAGATGTCCATCTGGAAAGGGTTTAAAGAAGATTTACGAGGATGTTGCCAGGATTCGAGGGTCTGAGCCATAGGGAGAGGTCGAGCAGGCTCGGACTCTATTCCTTGGAGCGCATGTGGATGAGGGGTGGCCTTATAGAGGTGTATTGGGTAGATTTAAAGTCTCTTGCTCAGAGTAGGTGAATCGAGGACCAAAGGACATAGCTTTAAGGTGAAGAGGACAAGATTTAATAGGAATCTGAGGGGTGACTTTTTCCACACAAAGGGCGGTGGGTGTATGGAATGAGGTAGTTGAGGCAGGGACTATCCCAACGTTTAAGAAACAGTTCAAGACAGGTACATGGATAGGACAGGTTTGGAGGGATACGGGCCAAACACAGGCAGGTGGGACTAGTGTAGATGGGGCATGTTGGGCCGAAGGGCCTGTTTTCACGCTCGACGACTATGACTAGAACAGAGAATAAGCTGACTTGGGTGGAGGTGGAATTTACACAGCGGATGGTTCTGGTTTTAGATGCACTGCTGCGATAGCAGAGGATATTCAACTGTACTGTTGGACAGGGAGCCTGGCAATTATATGAACAAGCAGATTTTTCAGGACTGTGGGGGGGGAGGGCCTGTGGGGGGGTGAGGCAGGACTGACCCTTCCGACATATAGGTTTGACAAGTTGAATGGCCTCCTACACGGCAACCATACTGTGAAAACAGGAGCATCATCGGTAAAGTGCGCGGGCAAGCTGCAACAGGAAGCACATGAGCTGTTTAATTTTACCACGGTGGAGCACGTGGTGACTTATCTCAATGCTCAGAACACCAACTGGAACTGAAACTGCCAGCACAGTCTCAGATTTCACAAGGGCACACCCCACTAAAAGAAAATTACTGTCCACTGCTATTCTTAGTTGCTCGAAGCAGCTCACACTGCAATAATTAAAAATAAGATCTTTGGCTCTTTTACTGATGAAAGCCTGTCGCTCTGGCCAAGCTATTTGAAAGAGTGTGCAGGACATTGCTAATTCTCAGCCAGCAGCGTTCTGTAAGCATGGAGAGAAACAGTTAAAAATGCAAATTTATCACGGAAGTATGCACAGAATATTGGTATCCCTATGCAGTGTTTGCTTACACTCACAAACAGCTTCTTCCTCTCCATTATCAGGCTTCTCAACGATCCTTCCATAAGCTAGGGTACTGTCCGATTCACCTCTACCCCATTGCGGACATTGGACTTTGTCTCTGGAACTGATGCACTACAATGCTGAGAACTATATTCTGCACTCTGTATCTTCCCCTTTGCTCTACCTATTGTACGTGATTGTATTTGTGTATTGTATTATCTGATCTGATTGGAAAGCATGCATAACAAAGCTTTTCACTGTACCTCGGTACATGTGACAATAATAAACTTAAACTGTCTGTAAGGAGTTTGCACGTTCGCCGCGTGACCGCGTGGGTTTTCTCCGGGTGCTTCGGTTTCCTCCCAAACTCCAAAGACGAGCAGGTTTGTAGGTTAATTGGCTTCTGTAAATTGTAAACTGTCCCTAGTGTGTAGGATAGTGTTAGTGTACGGGGTGATTGCTGGTCGGCGTGAACTTGGTGGGCAGAAGAGCTTATTTCCACATTGTATCTCTAAAGTCTAATGCTTATTCTAAGTCATGGCACAGAAGCAACAACTCCAAAGTATTTTTTTACAAGTTACAAAAGCTCCATTGCTAAACATGCCACAAAAGACAAATGCTTCTCATTAATCCAGCTACCTTGAACTCAACTTGATGCAGCCATTCTACACATCATTAATAACAAATGCACATGCATTTGGATTGTCTGTAAAATTGTTTTTAAAACACAAGATAGCACGGATTACCTATGGAATTGGAAGCTGCTCGAATTGTAGAGGTGACCCAGAGAATACATCTCTTAAGTACAGATCAGTCACTGTGCTAGTTCATCATAGATTAAACTGCGTTCAGGAGTTGTTTCTGAACCATGATCATCCACATGTTCCAGCCGACCATCGTCTACCCGTGAATTAAAAAGAATCAAACACTGACATTGATCAGTTGTGCCAAATGACCAGTTTCAGTGCTGTGGGTACTATGCAGTGAAAAACTGCATTGAATAAGGATTCTACCATTCTTTAGTTAAAAGATACGGCGTGGAAATAAACGGCCCTTTGGCCCACCGAGTCAGCACCAACCAGCGATCACCCCGAGTACAGCAGATTTCAGAAACATTCAACCAGCATTGAAGCCACGAGCAATCAGTGGTATAACATGCAAACACATTCTGCTGCAATTAGAGAGCTGGAACAAATTCTCCTCAGGAGACAGCCCGGCTCAGTAGAGCCAGCACTGGGGCAGAAACATCTGAGTAGCACCATCGTATCGCGAATATGGCCCCATTGCAGAAGCGTCTACGTGGCGGGGCTGGAAACTGGAAGTATCCCAAGCTAATTCTGCTACCACCATCATCTATTGCAACAAGTGATGGCTCCCACTGATTGTCACCGGAAGCTTGCGTCCTTTTTAGGACGGACGATGACAGCGGTCAACATTGGAAACATGGAAGATGGACATGAAAGAAGATCTGGAATATGCTGCCAGAACCATTGTAACTTTGTCGGTGCCAGAAACGTGGCTTACCGAAGATAGACGCAACATGCTGGAGTAACAGGCTGCATCTCTGGACACAAGCAATGAATGATGTTTAGGGTCGACACCCTTCTTCAGACAATAACCCTTCTTCAGACTAGGCAGTGCACTTGTGTACAACCTGGGTAAGGTCTGCTGTACGACTTTACTAGGTTGTATGCATAACATAGTATTTCACTGTACCTAGGTATATGTGACAATAAAGTATAATTGAATCATTAAACCATTGAAGAAGCTGCTATAGAAGTTCATAAGTCTTTGGAGCAGAATTAGGCCAAGTCTACTCTGCCATTGAATCATAGATGGTCTATCTTTCCCTCTCAACCCCATTCTCCTGCCTTCTCCCCATAACCTTTGACATCCATACTAATAAATAATCTGTCAATCTCCACTTTAAAAATGTACCCAATGACTTGGCCTCCACAGCCGTCTGTGGCAATGAATTCCACAGAATTCCACCACCCTCTGACTAGAGAAATTCCTCCTCATCACCTTTCTAAAGCAACGTCCTTTTATTCTGAGGCTGTGCCCCCTGGTCCTAGTCTCTCCCACTAGTGGAAACATCCTGTCCACATCCACTCTATCCAGGCCTTTCACTATTTGGTAAGTTACAATGAGGTCTCCCCTCATCCTTCTAAACTCCAGTGAGTGCAGTGTAGTTAAACGCTCATCATAAGTTAATCCAATTATCCCCGGGATCATTCTCGCAAACTTGCGGTGAACCCTCTCCAATGCCAGCACATCCTTATTCAGATGTGGGGTGCAAACTTGCAATCAAAACTCAGAATGCAGTTTGACCAGTGACGAGAAGCACATACAATGACAACTTTTAAAATATATTTTTGCAGATGCATTGATATCAAGGGTTAAAATGGATAATGGGCCAAATGCAGATAAGTAGGACTAGTCCAATATGCCAACTTGGTCGGCATGGATAGGGTGGGCTGAAGGGCCTGTTTCCGTGTTATACAGCTCCTTAACTCCATAACAGACCTTCGGTGGTGCTGTTTTTGGTAAATCCCATATGGAGGGGGGGGGGAAGAGAGAGCGAGAGAGAGCGCGAGAGCGAGAGATTCTGTTGTGCTGCAGCAAGTAAGAATTTCATTGTTTTATCTGGGACATATGACAATAAAACACTCTTGACTCTAGATTTCATTCAAATGTTGGCTTCCTCACTCCTGAAATACTGATCTGATGGGAAATGTTTACAAATATATGTAAAGGAAGACTCCAGTAAGATCAAAAGTACCGACCTTAATGAAGTTGACAAAGTTCCCACAGAGCAACTTGGAGTAGGAGATTCTCACCACTTCACTGAAACCTCCACATTTAACACCGTCAAAAATCAATTCTTGTTTACTCGAGGCATTTCTTTTTAAAACCATGCGTCATGTTCACATTAACTGTTTAAAGATGATTGGGCTAAAACACTTTAGGAACTCCCAAAGACACAAAGGTCACTTTCTCCACATGGTTCAGAACTAGACTACAATTCAGAGGCCTGGTCTATTGATCCGGAGAGCCCGACCAGGGCAGCTTGGGAATTGAAAGTCATTAAATTTACAGCAATTACAGCAATAAATCTGAGATATTAGCTGAGCATCAGTGATGGTTCAACTGCTGGAACATTGTGGAACCTGGTTGGCTGGCAGACATGTTTCAGAGGAGGAAGAGTCCATTCTAGCCCACCCTGGACCACCCGCAACTACAGACCACCCAAAAACCTCACTTTTTGTTGCTCTCTATTTAATAACATTTCAGAAACATTTGGGCTGGTACGTGGATATGAAAAGTTTAGAGGGGTATGGGCCAAATGCCAGCAAATAGGACTAGCTTTGATGAGGGCATCTCCGGCGACATGGACGGGTTGGGCCAAAGGGCCTGTTTCCTCACTGTATGACTCTATGACTCAGAAATAACCAGTAAAACAGTCAGAGTTCAAGAGCAAAGTAGAATTTGATGCTGACCTTTTGATCAACGTCCGCACCTTGTGAACTAATGAGAAGATCTGCTGTTTGGTAGGAACAAAGCTATCTGACTGCTATTTTACTGCTCTGCCCAAAGCCACACAATCATGCAGCGCAATCAAGATCATTTTGTCATTTCCTTACAGGTAAACCAAGAGCACAATGTGACTAACGGCTTTAAGTCTTTCTCTGTAGTCTGAGTGCAGAGGATGGTTAATACACAAAATGACACAAAGATGGAGTAACTCAGCGGGTCAGGCAGCATCTCTGGAGAACATGGATAGGGACATTTCAGGTCGGGAGTTTAGTTTATTGTCACGAATACCGAGATACAGTGAAAAGCCTTTTTGTTGCATGTGATCCAGTCAGCGGAAAGGCTATGCATGATTACATTCAAGCCGTCCACAGTGTACAGATACAGGATAAAGGGAATACATTTTAGTATAAGATAGAGTCCAGTAAAGTCTGATTAAAGATAGTTTGAGGCTCTCCAATGAGGTAGTTGGGAGGTCAGGACTGCTCTCCAGTTGGTGATAGAATGGTTCAGTTGCCCAATATCAACTGGGAAGAAATTGTCCCTAAATCAGACCTGGCGATCTGAAGGTCAGACCCTTCTAGCATTCTGAATAATGGTCTCGACCCAAAACGTCACCTATCAATGTTCTCCAGAGATGCTACTTGACCTGCTGAGTTACTCCAGCACTCTGTGTCCTTTGAAGTCTTTCTCTGTAGTCTGCATTACTCTTGTGATTTGCTCCTTACAAGCATGCCAATCAGAAAGGGCACAAGGAGTGACATTGCTGTTAATTCACAACAAACTTTCCCAATAACTGTTTGGGCTTGTCTACAGATGTGTTGGGACAAGTCATGGCTCTGAACCAGCTGCTACCAGGAGCTCAGGCTGCAAGAGTTCCTTAAATTCCAAACCAGCAATCAAAAAGTAGCCACATAGAAACTATAAAGGGTCTGTCCCACTGTACGAGCTAATTCAAGAGTTCTCCCGAGTTTCCCCTGATTCGAACTCGGAGAATTACAGTAATGGCCACTCGTAGGTACTTGGGGCTCTCGTGGACATTTTTCAACATGTTGGAGTAACTCCATGTTCACGAGTCATCACGAGCTTACCACGTTTCCCGAGTACCTGCCATTAGCGTTACGAGCCGCTAAGAGACGTCCCGAGCTCTGACATAGCCGCTATATACATTCTACGTGTTTACCACGAGTTTGATTTTTTTTTAAACTCGGGAGAGCTCTTGAATTACCTCGTACAGTGGGACAGGCCCTTAACCCTGCATTCACACACATGGTTTCAATCCCACAGGGCCATTTATTGGTTTTAAATTAATTTGAGAACATTTCCCACCAGTTCCATATTCAAGGAGCGTGGCATTTGTGAGGCCGCCAACATTCGAATGACACACTTATTTCAAAATAAGCGACCTCCCTGAAGGAAATGGGGTTCACAGAAATACCGTGTTATTATCTTTAGACTTTAGAGATATAGTGCGGAAACAGGCCCTTCGGCCCACCGAGTCCACGCCAATGCGTGATCACCCCGTACACTAGCACTATCCTACCCACTGGGGACAATTTATAATATTTTTAACCAAAACCAATTAACCTACAAACCTGTATGTCTTTGGAACGTGGGAAGAAACCGAATCACCCGGAGAAAACCCACGTGGTCAAAGAGAGAATGTACAAACTCCACACAGACAGTACTCGTAAACAGGATCAAACCCGGGTCTCTGATGGTCTAAGGCAGCAACTCTACCGCTGCGCAACACCACGCCGCCCTATCCAGGGAAGAGTGCCAGGTTTTCTTGCGCCTTGGGTGAATTTACACCCCAAGTCACACGGATCGCCTGGGCTTGCTCCAGGGAGCCTGCTGGGTGACCAGAGATCGTGTGCCCAGCAGATATAACACCAACATATCAAACCAGCACAAAGCCATTAACGGCACTACAAAGTCATTAACGGCACTTTCGACAAGGTACCACATAAGAGATTAGGATACAAACTTAAATCACACGGTATTGGGGGTTCAGTATTGATGTGGATAGAGAACTGGCTGGCAAACAGGAAGCAAAGAGTAGGAGTAAACGGGTCCTTTTCACAATGGCAGGCAGTGACTAGTGGGGTACCGCAAGGCTCAGTGCTGGGACCCCAGCTATTTACAATTTATATTAATGATCTGGACGAGGGAATTGAAAGCAACATCTCCAAGTTTGCGGATGACACTAAGCTGGGGGGCAGTGTTAGCTGTGAGGAGGATGCTAGGAGACTGCAAGGTGACTTGGATAGGCTGGGTGAGTGGGCAAATGTTTGGCAGATGCAGTATAATGTGGATAAATGTGAGGTTATCCACTTTGGTAGCAAAAACGGGAAGGCAGACTATTATCTAAATGGTGGCCGATTAGGAAATGGGGAGATGCAGCGAGACCTGGGTGTCATGGTACACCAGTCATTGAAAGTAGGCATGCAGGTGCAGCAGGCAGTGAAGAAAGCGAATGGTATGTTGGCCTTCATAGCAAGAGGATTTGAGTATAGGAGCAGGGAGGTTCTACTGCAGTTGTACAGGGTCTTGGTGAGACCACACCTGGAGTATTGCGTACAGTTTTGGTCTCCAAATCTGAGGAAGGACATTATAGCCATAGAGGGAGTGCAGAGAAGGTTCACCAGACTGATTCCTGGGATGTCAGGACTTTCATATGAAGAAAGACTGGATAGACTTGGCTTATACTCGCTAGAATTTAGGAGATTGAGAGGGGATCTTATAGAAACGTACAAAATTCTTATGGGGTTGGACAGGCTAGATGCAGGAAGATTGTTCCCGATGTTGGGGAAGTCCAGGACAAGGGGTCACAGCTTAAGGATAAGGGGGAAATCCTTTAAGACCAAGATGAGGAAAAACGTTTTCACACAGAGAGTGGTGAATCTCTGGAACTCTCTGCCACAGAGGGTAGTTGAGGCCAGTTCATTGGCTATATTTAAGAGGGAATTAGATGTGGCCCTTGTGGCTAAAGGGATCAGGGGGTATGGAGAGAAGGCAGGTACGGGATACTGAGTTGGATGATCAGCCATGATCGTATTGAATGGCGGTGCAGGCTCGAAGGGCCGAATGGCCTACTCCTGCACCTATTTTCTATGTATCTATGTATCTATGTAAATGCAAGACTTTATTCCACTGAGAGGGGTTCAGGCACTGCTGGTTAAAAATAAGCCATCTAAATTAATCCAACAGTTTAGGTGCCGCATTCACAGGCTCCATCCCTGAGAATAAACCGTGCCAAAACTACCCCTCCCCAAAATAGGGATTGTACAGGCTTGGACTTTAGCCCTTGCAGCGCAGGAGAATGAGGGGTGATCTTATAGAGGTGGATAAAATCATGAGTCTTTTGCCCAGAGTACAGAAATCAAGAACCAGAGCTCATAGCTTTAAGGTGAGGGGGAAAGATTTAATAGGAACCTGAGGGGTCAACTTTTTACACAAAGGGTGGTGGGTGCATGAAACGAGCTGCCGGAGGAGGTAGCTGAGGCAGGTACTATCGGAGCATTTAAGAAACACTTAGACAGGTACATGGATAGGACAGGTTTGGGCCAGAAGGATATGGGCCAAACGCAGGCAGGTGGGTCTGATGTAGATGGAACATGTTGGTTGGCTTTGGCAAGTTGGGCCGAATGGCCTATTTCTGCGCTGTGACAACAGGGTTCCAACCAGAAATGTCACCCATCCTTTTTCTCCAGAGATGCTGACTCACCTGTCGAGTTACTCCAGCACTTTGTGTCTATCTTTGGTATAAACCAGCATCTGCAGTTCTTTGTTTCTGCAATGATGGGAATGACCTTAACTCCATCTCCATATCTCCAACATCCAAAATACCGCGTTTTGTAACACTGGGTATAAGAAAGCTTGGTATGGAATACTTTGCTCTATTGGCCGGCACGGTGGTGCAGCGGTAGAGTTGCTGTCTTACAGTGTCAGAGACCCGGGTTCCATCCTGACCAAGGTTGCAGTCTATATGAAGTTTGTATGTTCTCCCTGTGACCACATGGGTTTCCTCCCACACTCCAAAGACGTGTGGGTTTGTAGGTTAATTGGCCTCTGCAAATTGCCCCTAGTATTTAGGATGTGAAATTGAGATAACATAGAACTAGTGCACAGGTAATCAATGGTTGGCATCGTCTGGGTGGGCCGAAGGGCCTCTTTCCACCCTGCATAAACTAAAACTACACTACTAAATAAGATCCGTTATGAAAATGCAGGCTGCTCTTGGTTAATTTTCAATCTTTTATCCCTCAACCAGTTTTATCAGCCAGTGGATCTAAACCCTTTCATTGTATCGTCTAAACATCTCTGCTCCCATGAGAACTGCAAGTTCTGACCTTTCTTCACAAGCTACTACAGTTTATGAAGCATTGTACCACATTCACCAATCACTGGCGTACTATAACATTGCCAAAGCAGGCTCTGAAAATCAGCCCTTTTCACATGCCCACCTGATCTGGACAGCTTTACCTGGCCAGTACGTCCACCACCAATTTTCCGCCACCTTTGGTTTCAGAGCCATGTCGTATTATCCACCTTGCCAGATCATCAGAGGTCAGGGCCTCAGGGGGTCTGAGATACCGACGCGCAAAGTCAGCCATGGAAGCGGATCTGCCAGCTCCGGCCAGGCCCGAGTTCCAGAGCCCCGGCTGCTGGCAGCAAATTCAACCCGCCAACAATGGGAACGTATCTGCATCACAAACATGTTGTGATAGATGTACCATGCCCGCCCAAGCCCAGGAGAAAGGATTGTTCTTGCACATTAGAGATGGTGAACACAGCAGGCAAAAAGAAGTGAGCCACTAGTCACAGAGGCTGGCCAGTTAGCCCACTGTGGCTGTGCCAGCTCTCCAATTTGTCCCTTTCCACGGCAACATTTTCCTTTTCAACTATTTATTCCATACCCTTTATCAAAGCTCCAATTGAATCTGCTTCAAACTCACTCAGTAAGATCACAACAACTCACAATCTGCAAGAAAGTGATCTAATTTTTCCATACAGCAATAGGTTCCTTTGACCTCTTGTTGTCCTGATGGAATGGGCTTATCCAAGTTCTAGTCAGGAGCAAGAGAGAAAATAAAGTTATAAAGAAAATACAGTTATGGAGTTATGTCCTTGGTACCTCCAGACCATACAAAACACCTGCAAAAGCGATTCCTCGCCACCACATAAACAAACCACATGATTTCAAAAAAGTTTGGCTACATTTAAAACTAATTATACATCATGAAAGAATGCTTGACTGTGCAAAACTCGAATCAAATCTGGCTGACTGAAATGTATTTGATACTCAAGGTTGCGGCTGATGAATAAAACTCATTTCAGATGTCTTGCATTAGAAATCGGAGCAGAGGGGCAGATAATACACAAGCTTGCAAGCCCGCGCCGCCATTCACTGAGATCAGGGCCGCTCCTCTGCTTGGCCGCTCTCGCCTTGCACTCTCCATATGCTCAAACTCCCTCACTGCCCAAATCCTGTCAGCCTATCCTTGACTGAACGCAATGACCGGGAATCCACAGTCCAGCTTCCAGCAATTCAACTTCATGCAGAAGGAAATTTCTCATCTCAGTCCAAGACCGTTTGTAAACTCGCCAATTGGAGGATGCAGCTTTTTGCAGCAGCCCTCGCATGTTTTACTTTTCACAGTGGTGCAGCAGTAGAGCTGCTGCCTCACAGCACCAGAGACCCGGGTTCCATCCTGATTATTTTCTTCTCTAAATTATCTCCAGTGTGTAGGATAGAACTAGTGCACGGGTGATCGCTGGTCAGCGCAGACTCGATAGGCCGAAAGACCTGTCTTCATGCTCCATCTCTAAACTAAACTAAAAATTAATCTCAAGGCCCATGCATAAAGCTGTATTCTATTTGCTTTCTGCTTAAAGACAAGCCTTTCAGCCCTGGGATTAATCTTGTGAATCGCTCTTGCACCAGCTCCAGATTAGGAATAAAACCAAAAGACCGTTCCAGGCACAATTTCACCAAATCCCTGTGTAAACACAGCAAGGCTGTGTATATTCCTGTACTAGTGGGATAAAGGACAACCTTCTTTCCTGCATATTTACTTTCTGCATTTCAAAGACCAATAGAGTAAGCCTCTGTTTGCCGACATGAATCAGTTGCTTACTTTTCATCTTTCTTTTCTGCCTTCTCAGATTTGCTGCCTTCTTGCCCACTGAATTAAACCACTTTTCTTTTCTTTTCTTTTTATTTTCTACAGCCCAAAATGACCATATCTAATAATAAAACTTCGAATTACAGATGATGAAAAATTAAAGTACAGGTGGGAGATCGATCGTCTGACTGAATGGTGCCAGAACAACAACCTTGCTATCAGCGTCAGTAAAACCAAGAACTGATTGTTGACTTCAGAAGTGGACGGCCAAGGATCCACAAACTTGTCTTCATCAATGGGACGGTGGTGGAGAGAATCAAAAACTACACATTTCTGGTTGTGCACATCTCTGAAGATCTGTCCTGGACCCAGCACAATGATACAATCATAGAGAAAGCCCATCAATGCCTCTACTCCCTTGAAAGATTTTGGAAATCCAGTATTCTAACAAATACCCTTGAACTTCTCCAGGTGAACAGAAGAGAGCATATTGACTGGTTGCATCACGGCCTGGTTCAGCAACTCAAACGCCCAGGAGCAAAAGAGATTACAAAAAAATAGTACACGCTGCCCGGTTCATCACGGGTACTGACCTCCCCACCATCGAAGGTCCATCACAGTACTGACCTCCCCACCATCAAAGGGATCTACAGGAGTCGCTGCATCAAAAAGGCAGCCAGCATCATCAGAGACCCACACCACCCTGGCCATGCTCTCATCTCACTGCTACCATCAGGAAGAAGGTAGAGGAGCCTGAAAACAGTGACCTCCAGGTTCAAGAACAGCTTCTTCCCAGCAACCATCAGGCTCTTGAACACTGCAGAAAACGAAGCAAATATGATCTTCTATAGACTAGACCTATTGTGGTTGCCGAGAATTATGATTGATTTACTTATTGAATATTATGTATTTTGTGCACTGTTGTATTAACAGGCCTGCTGAGTAAGAATCTTTGAACCATTGCTGGTACATATGACACACATGTACATATCAAGCACTCGCTATTCTTAATTCATTAGTATAAACCAGACAAGACCCAGCATCGATCCTCTCGATACCCCACCAGTAACGGCTCCACCTCGAAACTGACCCATTTCTTCCTACTGTCACCAGCCTGTGAAATAGTCTAGTATGAGCAATTATCTATAGTCCCATGAACCTATATTTTATGTAACAGCTTTCAAGTTTAATTATTTCAAAAGCTTGTTGGAGATGCAAATGTACTACAGCGTAGCTCTTTTATCTCCCCTGCCCAGAAAGTGTCAAGCCACTGTCCAGTATATCTGTCCAGAAACAAAGGGAAGCCATGATGGGATGTGCTAGGATCGCAGATCCTACCTCATTAAAGGGTAGGCATAAAATGGGAGCTGCCATATTGTAACCAACTTGCAGCCAAAATAGAATCAATCAGCTCCAATGCCTTCATCCCAATTTAAGAACATCTGTATTCCACCAGCGATCTTTCCCTCCACACACACACATCTGTCATTGTTGTCGCCACGAATGTGGTTCAAATTACTCTTAAAGATTACCCAGAGATTTTCCCGTTTTGTTTTGAATAGCACAATAGCAGGGATCGGATGTCTATCAAAGCGCACACCGCTGCCAAGTTGTGTCGATTACATTTCACGAGAACACACGAGGCTGCCATTTGGCCCATCCAGTTCACGCTAGCTCTCAGACCAATCTCAGGACCATCCTCAACACGTCCGTGATACCTACTCTCTCGCAAATACCCATCAACATCACCTAGAAGCAAGGAACTGTAGAGGATGGTTTACAGCACCAAAGAAATATCTATCACAAGTTAAAAAAATGTGAAAACTATCTAGACAAATGTTGTACTCCCACAGGCAGGCGACAATGGCCTGGAGCAGGAGTCAGTCATACAGCACGGAAACAGGCCCTACGGCCCACCATCAATGGTGCTTTATTGTGCAAACGTACAGTGAAATTATTGTCTTACAAACAGTATAATAGAGTATCGCAGTACCTAAGCACATCCCCGATTAGCTAGTGTACAGAAATAGTCCACTGATCTGTTTTGACGCCATTTTGAAAGTTCAGCCTGCGCTCTAGATGTTATGAGCGGTGCACGTTCCATGCCCACCAAGGTGGCATACTGGGCAAGGCCCTCAGGCCTCTTCACTCTTCCTATCCACTCAATCAGCAATCTTAAAGGGCCTGTCCCACTTACGCGATTGTCGCGGGGTGAAGCCCGTATGATCATGAGTAATCGCCCAAAGAGTCGTACGTTTTTCTGGTCGCCGGTGGATTTTCAACATTTAAAAAAATTTCGGCGACCTGCTGCGACTATGACGGGTGCCAGCAAGTCGCCGAAAAAAATCGCGTAAGTGAGACAGGCCCTTAAGAGTGAAGAAACTAAGAGAAGCAACGGCTACAGCAATTTAATTAGCTGTGCATATATGTGTGGCTTTTATAAGTAGCAGCCCTGCAGCATCAGTGTGATCACAATGTTAGCAGATAATGCCAAGGGTGTATCTGTGGTGTCATGCTTGCATTCTTGCCATCAAGATAATACTTCACTTCCACAATCCGTATGTCAAATGCTACACTCATCTCCAAGTCCATTTGTGGAAACAAACTGAAATCAATAACCGTGGGGAAACAATACACTTTTTAGAAACAATTAGAGGAGCACAGAAGATGGCCATTTGCCCATGGGCACTCCAGCTTCATTCCACTTTCCCTCTCTCCATCCCCACCCTTTCAGTTCACATGTGCATCAGGGAATCTTTAAATCTGACGGGGGCTTCTGCCACAGTCACCACCTTAAAGCCCTGTCCCATGGTACGAGTTCATTCCAAGAGCACTCCCGAGTTTGCCCCGATTTGAACTCGGAGATTTACGGTAATGGCCACTCGTCAGTACTCGGGGTTCTTGTGGACATTTTTCAACATGTTGAAAAATCTTCACGAGTCTTCCCGAGCTTACCTGCCGTTAGCGAGTCTTCCCGAGTACCTGCCGTTAGCGTTACGAGCCGCTAAGAGACGTCCCCGATCTCCGACGTACCCGCTACGTTCATTCTCCGTGCTTACCACGAGTTTAATTTTTTTTTAACTCGGGAGAGCTCTTGGAATGAACTCGTACCATGGGACAGGGCTGTCAGTCTGGGAGTTCCCACTACTCCCGGGGTGAGAGATATTTCCCTTCCCCACCCATGTTCCAACTACATCAGATCCAGTTCGCCAACGTATTGACCACCTCCGCCAAGGAAAAGAGATCCTTTGCATCCCCTCTATTGGGACCAGTAATAATTCTGCAAGTCTCCACTCAGCTTCATGTCGAAAAACTCCAAGCAGCAACTAAACTTCTCTAAAGCTCGCAATGTCCTTATACATCCCCTTACACCCTCTCATGTTATCATAAGTCATGAGAGCAAAATTAGACCATTCGACCCATCGATCATGGTTGACCGATCTTTCCCTCTCAATCCGATTCTCCTGCCTTCTCCCCATAACCTTTGACACTTACCAAATAAAGAACCTGTCAATCTCAGTTTTAAAAATACCCAATGACTTAGCCCCTACTTGGCAATGGATTCCACAGATTCACCTCCCGAGTCTGGCTAAAGAAATTTCTCCTCGTCTCCTTTCTAAAGATGTCTTTAATTCTGAGGCTGTGCCCGCTGGTCCTACTCTCCCACTGGTGGAAACTTCATCTCCACATCCACTCTATCCAGACTCATCATTATGCGGTAAGTTTCAATGAGATCCCCTCTCATTCTTCTAGACTCCAGCGAGTACAAGGTCAGCGTCGTCAAGCACTCATCATACGTTAACCCAATCATCCCCAGGATCGTTCTCGTAAAACCACATCCTTCCTGTAGCTTGGTGACCAGAAAAGCACGCAATCTTGGAGATTGGACTAACAATAATTTAATACAGCTCCACCAGAACTGCTTTGCAAACAGCAGTATTTACCCACAGCAATTATTGGCCCTTCCTGCCCCAGATATATTGCCCACATACCGTATGCCACTTCCTTACTACCTAGAACTTATCTGAAATCTAGCACATACTTCTCCTCTATCAACCTCGCAGCCACCTGGAAACTTCTTACTGTTCCTACATTTACGTCAAAAGCAACTCACAAATTGTGAGTCTGTGGAATTCTCTGCATCAGAGGGCGGTGGAGGCAGGTTCTCTGGATGCTTTCAAGAGAGAGCTAGATAGGTCTCTTAAAAATAGCGGAGTCAGGGGATATGGGGAGAAGGCAGGAACGGGGTACTGATTGGGGATGATCAGCCATGATCACATTGAATGGCTCAATGTGCTCAAAGGGCTGAATGGCCTACTCCTGCACCTATTGTCAAATTATTGTCTGCCCCGTGGAATTTTCTAAAACACAATCCTCATCAACCTTCCTGCAACAAACTCTGATATTACCCATCCACAATAACATTCTTTGCTTAACCTATGCCTTTCTAAAACCATTTATACCACTCAAAATTGTCTTGGCACAATAATTTAGTCAGCAGACTAACTGCCTGTACTCACTCAATCCATCTCCTTCACCCTTTTAAACGAGAGCATCGGGATGTGATAGACCCAGTGGCAACACAGTGGCGAGTCAGGTAGAGTTACTGCCTCAGTGCCAGAGACCCGGGTTCCATCCTGACCTTAGCTGCTATCCGTACGGAGTTTGTACGTTCTCTCCGTAACCGTGTGGGTTTCCTTCGGGTGCTCCGGTTTCCTCCTACATACCAAAGACCTGTTGTTTGCAGCAGGGGCGGAAAACCCGGGGGGGGCCAGAGGGGACACGTCCTCCCCCATGTTTTATGAGGTGGGGGACATCCCCCCCCAAGTTTTTGTCATCCGGATTTCAAAATCTCCGCTTACCGCTAGACAGTGGAGGTGGGACTGCTGATCGAGGGCACCGATTGGACGAGAGAGACGTCGGGCAACAGGCAATGCGGGCGGGACATGATGATTCAGCGCGATGATTGGAGGAGGGAGCAGGGGGGGTGGGACTGAGGATAGAGTGCGGTGAATGGATGCTTTCAAGAGAGAGTTAGATAGGGCTCTTAAAGATAGCGGAGTCAAGGGATAGGGGGAGAAGGCAGGAACGGGGTACTGATTGCGGATGATCAGCCATGATCACAGTGAATGGCAGTGCTGGCTCGAGGGACCGAATGGCCTACTCCTGCACCTATTGTCTATTGTCTATAAAGGTGTATAAAATCATAAGGAACATAGATTTGGTGAATGAATCTTTTACCGAGGGTAGGGGAATCAAGTAGAAGACATAAGATGAAATGGGGTAAGTGGGCCGAGAAATGACAAATGAAGTTTAATTCAGATAAATGCAAGGTAGGATGTCAAACACAGTAAATGGAAGGGATTATTGTAGATTAGAGGGACCTAGGAGTACAAGTGCATGGTTCGCTGAAAGTGTGTTGCATTGAAATTTGGTGGTGAAAAAGGCTTTTGGCGTGCTGGTCTTCAGTTATGGCATTGAATGTATAATTAAGAACATTAGATTACAGTTGTACAAGATGGTGGTGAAGCCGCACAGAATTATGGGCCTGTCCCACTTAGGCGAATTTTTAGGCAACAACAGGCGCCACATGTTCGCCAGGAGCAGTCTCCTCAGTCGCGCTAAAAGTCGTAGCATCTTTCTGGTCGCCGCTAAATTTTCAACATGTTGAAACATTTTCGGCAACAGTGGGTTTGACGCCAATGAGCGTGGGTGCTGTCATAGGTCGTCGCCAGGATGACATAGGTTTTCGCCGGTTTTTCGGCGACCTGCTACGACTATGACCGTCGCCGGCAGTTGCCTAAATAAAATCGCCAAGTGGGACAGGCCCATTAGTTAGTCTGCGATCGCAACGATGCATTCAGCTGGAAAGAGTGCAGAAAAACATATACAAGAATGTTAACACAGAACAATACACCAACACCCTTTGGCCCACAATGGGTGTTGAACACAAAGCCAAGTTAATCTCCTCTACCTGTACGTGATCCATATCCCTCCATTCCCTGCTCATCTATGTGCCTACCTAAAACCATCTTAAACACCATGATCGTAGCTGCCTCCACCACCACTCCCAGCAGCTCGTTCCAGGCACCCGCCACCCTCTGTGTAAAATAACTTGCCCTGCACATCTCCTTTAAACTTTGCACCCTCTCATGTTAAAGCTATGCCCTTTAGTATCTAATTTTTCCATCCTGGAAAAATAAGTTCTGATCCTATCAATGCCTTTATCAGGTCTCCCTGCAACCTCCGACATTCCAGAAAAAATCATCTTAGTTTGTCCAACCTGATAGCTATACGCTCTAATCCAGGCAGCATTCTGGTAAACCATCTCTGGACTCTCTCCAAAGCCTCCACATCCTCCCCGTGATGGGATGACCAGAACTGCACGCAATACTCCAAATGGCAGGACTCAAAGGCCTGAGCTACGGGGAGAAGTTGGACAGGCTTGGACTTATTTCCTTCAAACATAGGAGACTGAGGGGCAATCTTACAGATATATATAAAATCATGAGAGGCATAGAGTGAATGCACTCTGAGTCTATAACCCAGGCTAGGAGAATCAAGAAATAGAGGGCATCCGTTTAAGATGAGAAAGGAAAGATTTAATTGGAACTTGAGGGGCAACTTTTTCATACAGAGAGTGGTAGTTAAGCATAACAGATTCTAAAAGAGATTGTAACGTACATGGATATGAAAGATTGAAAGGGTTATGGACCAAATGCAACAAATGGGACTAGTGTACAGGATGCATTTTGTGGTAGACACAAAATGCTGGAGTACCTCAGCGGGACATTCATTCATTTCCCATCTAGAGAGAGTTGCTATTTCACCTCAGTTCCAGCCAAGATGCTCCTCTCCCTCGCTACCCTGCCTTCTCCATCTTCACAGTATGAAGCAAGCATTGCAGGAATGCCTTCACATCTAGGATTAATCACTTAGGAGGTGAATAAGTGACGCAAATCAGTCCCCATGGTCAGAAACAGTGTTTACTATTGATGGCAAATATAAAATGATATCTCTTCTAGCAAAGTTACACAAATGGTGTTCTACAACCTAGCTTATGTCCTGTTTATGGGCAATGTCTCAGGCATTAGGTTAGAGGATATGCAAACTAAAACCTAACCTTGTTTTCTATCGCAACTGCCTCCTCCAAGCCTCAACTCCAACGTCTCTCTTCTCCCAAATCTAGTTCCCTCCAATGCGTTTTTTTTTTAATCACCCCACCAGATGCAACTATCCTTGACCTTAAACTGTAGAATTCTCCTTGTGCACCTGCAATCCTTCTCCGCCAAATTGTTGGCTACCTGTCTTAACATGTAGAGACAATGAACCGCAGATGTTGGAATCTTCAGCAAAATTACAAAAGTGCCAGAGTAACTCAGCACCTGTGGAGAACTCTTTAGTCAGAGGGTGGTGAATCTGTGGAATTCATTGCTACAGACTGCTGTGAAGGCCAAGTCAATGGGTGTTTGTAAGGTAGAGATTGACAGATTCTTGATTAGTACGGGTGTCAGGGGTTATGGGGAGAAGGCAGGAGAATGGGGTTGAGAGGTAAAGATAGATCAGCCATGATTGAATGGCGGAGTAGACTTGGTTGGCTGAATGGCCCAATTCTGCCCCTACGACTTATGAATTTATGAACATGGATAGGTAATATTTTGGGTTGGGTCCTGTCTTCATTCTGGAGGGTCCTGATCCAAAACCTCAGCACATCACCTATGTATGTTCTCCAGAGACGTTGCCTGACCTGCTGAATTATTCCGTCACTTTTTTTTTAAACATATGACTGCTTTGTTTGACATTGGCCTTGTAAATTGCCCTTCATGTTAAAGACACTATATAAATGCAAACGACCTGAAGGAGGGTGGCGACCAGATCCGTTTTCTCCAGAGATGCTGCCTGACCTGCTCCAGCTCCTTGGGTCCATGTGTGTAATAACCAGCACTGGCTGTTCATGGTTTCTACATTCTCTCATCTTGAGGTTGCCTCTCCACGATGCCTTACAGCCCCAAACTGCCCCAGATCTGTGCACTCCTCCACTCTGCTCAGTTCCTCCAGCGATTTGTCTCGGTCTTTGGTATAAACCAGCATCTGCTGTTCCTTATTTTACATAGATAGATACATAGAAAATAGGTGCAGGAGTAGGCCATTTGGCCCTTCGAGCCTGCACCGCCATTCAATATGATCATGGCTGATCATCCAACTCAGTATCCCGTACCTGCCTTCTCTCCATACCCCCTGATCCCTTTAGCCACAAGGGCCACATCTAACTCCCTCTTAAATATATTTTGAATGATATAAATGCAAGCTCTTGCTTCAGTCATAGATTCATCCTTTTTTTTCCGGTGGGCAGAGTGATTGCAATAACTTCTACCCCTAAAGTGCCTTTAATGTGGTGAGAATGTCCCAAGGTGCTGCACAGAAGCATTATAAAATAGAAGGAGATTTGACGGAGAGTCGTCATGGTTACAAGCAGGACTGAAAACAAGCCAATAGCTCCTCTGCAACCCAGTCCGAGCGGCTGGCTGTGATAAAAGCATTCACAAGGTTCACCGTGTCACAGACGTGTGTGTGCTACACCCCTCGTCCACGTGCCCACAATGCCAACCAGGCAAGAGGAAGGGGAATGACCGTGTAAAACCCACAGCAACGCCGATAATTCAGCCTCACCCCAATTTTAGCCCCTTGCTGCGATAGGTTTAAAATTTAAAATCAGAATGGCTGCAGCACCATTGCTTTGAAACAGGATGGCTGTATTACCATCCTGCACATCACCAACATGTGCCGCCCCATTCATCGCAGAGGGGTCAGCTGTAATGTGTGATCACACACATTACTGGTGACTGAATGGTTCCAATTCAAATTTATCTTAAAGTAAACTTTTTTTTTTTTTTTAAACAGCACAAGAGGATTCTTTGTGCTCCGTTACATGTGAAGTGGTGAATTCAGCGTACGTACAAAACACAACAGCAACAACTGCCAGCTTCCACATTCTGGTCCTAGACTCGCCTACTAGTGGAAACATCTTCTCCACATGCACTCTATCCAAGCCTTTCACTATACGGTAAGTATCATAGATCTCCCCTCATCCTAAACTCCAGGGAGTAGAGGCCCAGTGCCATCAAACGTGGGGAGAAGACAGGAGAATGGAGTTGAGGGGTAAAGATTGATCAGTCATGATTGAATGGCGGAGCAGACTCGATGGGCCGAATGGCCCAATTCTGCTCCTGTGGCTCATGGAGGAGAGGACTGGTTCCCCAGGATCTCCACCGCTGTGAAAGATGCTGGATAGTGACCCTCAAACAAGGAGTGGGGAGGCCACACAGTTTAGCAGGGCATGTACTGTGCGGTTACGCTGGATTTCAGCAGCAGGGATGAAGGCTATTCTGCATTCTAATCAATGAAGCAATTCCTTCCAGATACTGAGACTGGGCGGCAGAGCTCTAAGAGAATGGTCACATCTGACTTTTCCCGCGATGGAAACAGGCCCTAAAGCCCACCGAGTCCACGCCGACCAGCAATCACCCGCTCACACTAGTTCTATGTTATCCCACTTTCTCATCCACTCCCTACACACTGGGGGCAATTTAATTTCTGGGGCCAATTAACCAGCAAACCCACATGTCTTTGTGAGGAAACCGAAGTGGTCACAGAGTGGTGCAAACTCCATATACAGACAGCACCCGAGGTTAGGATTGAACCTGGGTCTCTGGCGCTGTGAGACAGTAGCTCTACCAGCTGTGCTACTCTGCCGCCATTTGATTGAGGAAAGCTGCGATTCCCTGTCATTGTTTAAACAAGGGTGTCACCAGCAGGGAAACACGACAGCAGGCTTGGAAGCCACAGACGACATACTCGCTGCAGCACCGATACATCCCAGTCGATAGGCTGGACACTTAATACAGTCCATTTTAAACAGTTCTATTCTCCTACTGTGGTCTAATTAAAATCTGTCTGAGAGATTCCCTTGATCCTCAGCCTACTGGAGGCAGTAATGTGACGTGCCAACTATATCTTGCACCACACAGTGAACGACTGTGATCTGCACTGCTGCATCGCCTGTTACCTACATTGTAAGCTGCTGAATAAAATGGTGTAGCCAGTCTCCCATGTCACCACATGACCCACAACCCAGCATAGATTTAAACTACATTTCCACTTGTTTAATGAAGAAATTAATGAGTTTTGTTTTACTTTGGGAAATGGGCACTGATAACAAGGCCATTAAGAGCCATGCCTACTGTCTGAAGGTGGCACTGAGACCTCCTTGACCCACTGCAGTGCAGGAGTGGGGACGAGACGGTCAATTCTTAATTAATATGGTGAGGCTGCCTTTACAGAGAGGGAGAATGGGGCCAGGGCAGAGTTAAGGGGTGTGACATTAAAGGCAGAAAAAGAGGAAATATTAAGGGACTCAGCATTCTTCAAAGTAGGTAAGTTACCAGGCTCAGATGAAATAAGCCAGGCTGTTAAAATCGGCAGGGGAAAGATTGCACTGGTTCTGACCATCCATTCCCTTAGCACCAGAGTGGGAGCAGGACCGTGTAAGGCAAGTTAGAAGGGCGCACATTTATCAAGCAAAAGAAAAAGGTGGGCCTGACGCAGCAACTAGGATAGATAACGAGAATACTTCCTTTGATGTATCGGCATGGATTTTAGTCAGGCTTTCAACAAGGCCATCTGGCAGATTTGACCAAAACTGAGAGCTCAAAGGATCTAAAAGAAAGGCACGTAAGTTCCAACATGTGGCTCGCGGGTTGACAGCAAACGGGCTTCACCTCTGCAGCAGGTGGGGTTTGTGTTTGAGTCAGACTGTATCTCCAGTCGGAGTGATCAGTCCAGTATCAGCAGCACACAAATAACATGTTTAAGATTATTACATTTACATCGACAGTTGATTATGGACCCCGGCAGTCACATGCCTCCTTCTGCTCCTGCACACAGCACCTTATCTACAACCTTGCTTTCCTCAAAGTCCTTGAACACAACATCCCAATGGCAATCATTAAAGCAACACAAACCTCCCAATCAGATTTTCACACCTTGCTTCAACACTGAAGCACGGGCGATGGAGAGTGCTCCTGACCTACCATCTACCTCATTGGAGACCCTCACACTATCTTTAATCGGACTTTATCTTGCACTAAACATTAAACCCTTTATCCTGCATCTGTACACTGTGGACGGCTTGATTGTAACCATGTATGGTCTTTCCGCTGACTGGATCACACACAACAAATGCTTTTCACTGTACCTCAGTCAATGTGATAACAATAACAAAATAAACTTAAAACTAAACATCTTCTGTGAACACAACAATGGAATCTGCTTTATGACCCTCTTTTTGAGAATTCGACAAGCCTCACTGGCTCACCCTTGTCGGAAAGCCAAGGTTTAAAGTCCCACGCAAGATTTAAACAAAACCATTTAAACTGTTGTACTGAGGGAGTTCCATATTGCCAGAGTGCTGGTTTTTAAATGAACCATTAGACCCTCTATAATGGATGTAGAAATCCACTTTCAAACCAGTTACCCTGGGCAAGATTAGTCCCTCAACCAAAGTCACTACACAGCGAATGATCCTGGCATGCTCACACAGCTGTTTATGGGAGCGTGTTGTGCAGAGTGGCTGCCCTGCTCACTCCCACAGTGACTACAAGTAACACTACAGCAACAGCAGACTGGGAATGCCAGGGTCACGACAGAAGCTGGAGGAGATTCCTTCTGTGTGTTTGACACAGCTGCTCACATCGTTCCCCAACAAGGGTTCTCACGGCCGCACCAGGTACAACACCACCCAGCCGGCCGCTCGCGCACCCACCCCACAGCCCCTCGACACCAGCGACCCTGAACCACCCCAGATCGCAAAAAAATCCAAGCTCAGCTGCGACCGTCACCATTGAAACTCTCACCCTCTGGGCCATCACCAGCTCTTCCAGAGACAGTGACCACTCCAGCTGGCCATTGGAGGGGGGGGATGGCTGACCTTTAGCGGTCAATGGGATGTCCGGAAGATGGGGGGGGGGAATAGTCAGCAGAGGAAGTGGGGTGGTCAGCAGGGCATCAGATAGAGGGGGCAAGAGAGGACTGTGGGTATTGGTGGTTTAAAGGGCAGTTTGGAGGGTGGACAGTGGGGGCAGCTGGGTTGTGGCGCAGTGGCCGATGGGGGGGGGGTCGTCAGTGGGCAGGGTGGACAGTAAGGACGCTGGGCCAGTGGCCGGGAAGAAGGTGGACAGTGGTGTGGCTAGATGGGGCAGTGGACAGCAATGCAGCTGGATTGGGTGGTGGGCAAGAGTGGATGAAGCAGTGGCTGGGGAGAGGGTGGACAGTGGTATGGCCAGATGGCGCAGTGGTCAGTGGCCGGGTGAGGGTGGTGTGGCTGGATGGGGCGGTGGACAGCGATGCAGAGGGTGGGGCAGTGGTCAGGGCGGGAGGTAGTGGTCAGTGGCACGGCGGGATGGGGCAGTGGACAGCAGGCAGTGGCTGGGAGAGGGTGGGGCAATGGACAGTGGTCTGGAGAGGATATACTGGCTAGACGGGGCAGTGGACAGTGGTCAGGGGTGGGATGGGGCAGTGAATAATGGTCAGTGGCGGACTGGGGCAGTAGATAGTGGTCAGGAGAGGGTGGAGTGGTTAGATGGGGTAGTGGACAGTGGTCAGTGGTGGGATGGGGCAGTGGTCAGTGGACAGTGGTCAGTGGCAGAATGGGACAGGGGTCAGTGGCTGGATGGGACAGTGGTCTGTGGTCAGGAGAGGGTGGAGTGGCTGGATGGGGCAGTGGACAGTGGCCGGTGGAGAGGCAGGTTGGGAAAGTGGACAGTGGTCAGAGGCGGGACAGTGGACAGTGATCAGTGGCGGGATGGGACAGTGGTCAGAGGCGGGATGGGGCAGTGGTCGGTGGTCAGGAGAGGGTGGAGTGGCTGGATGGGGTAGTGGACAGTGATCACATATCACTGGCTGGATGGGGCATTGGACAGTGGTCAGTGGGCAGTGGCCGGGGGCATGCGGCGCGGACGGAGGCGGGGATCGGGATCGGGGCTCGGGGCCGGGCCCTCAGGCGGCGGCGGCGGCAGCAGCAGCAGCGGCGGTGTCCCCGTCCCCCATAGCCCGGCCCCGCCGCCGCCGCCGCCGCGGGGATGGAGTGGGGAGCGGGAGAGAGAGGAGGGGCCCCGCCGCCCCCTACACACTCACACCCACGGCAGGCAGCTCACTCACATTTGACGGTGCGCTCCGTGGTCGATTGCTGCTTGGGCTCCTTGTCCGACATGTCTGCGCCGGCGGTCGGTCGGTGTGTCGGTTCCGTGCCCGGGGCGCGGGTGAGCGGCTCCTCCAGCAAAGACGGGGCACGAAACGTCGTCCACACAGCTCAGTGCTCAGTGCCCGCTGCTGCTGCTGCTGCTGCTGCTGCTTACCGCCGCTGCCTGTCGTCGTCCTCGTCCTCGTCCTCGTCCTCCCTCCTCCCTCCGCCTCCTTCCCTCCGCGCCGCCGCTCGCCGCTCGCCCCCGACACCGCGCACTCACTCGGGTCCGCGCGCACGCAAGCAGCGGGGCCGCGCACGGCATTACACAACGGCCGCCAGACTTCAGCGTCAGCCCCGCCCCCATACACAGCCCCGCCCCCTCACACAGCCCCGCCCCCCGCACACAGCACCGCCCCCCGCACACAGCCTCACCACCCCCACACACAGCCCCGCCCCCATACACAGCCCCGCCCCTCACAGCCCCGCCCCCATACACAAACACACAGCCTCACCATCCCCACACACACAGCCCCGCCCCCCCACACACACCCCCCCCACACAAAGCCCCACCCCCCCCACACACACATCCCCCCCACACAAAGCCCCCACCCCCCCTCACACAAAGCCCCACCCCCCCTCACACACAGCCCCGCCCCCCCACACACACAGCCCCACCCCCCCACACACACATCCCCCCCCCACACAAAGCCCCACCCCCCTCACACACAGCCCCGCCCCCCCACACACACAGCCCCACCCCCCTCACACACAGCCCCGCCCCCACCACACACACACACACACACACACACACACACACACACAGCTCCACCCCCTCCTCACCCCCTCACACACACACAGCCCCGCCCCCCCACACACACATCCCCCCCACACAAAGCCCCACCCCCCCTCACAAAACAGCCCCGCCCCCCACACACAGCCCCGCCCCCCCACACACAGCCCCACCCCCTCACACACAGCCCCGCCCCCCACACACAGCCCCACCCCCCTCACACACAGCCCCGCCCCCCCCACACACAGCCCCACCCCCTCACACACAGCCCCGCCCCCCCCCTCACACAGCCCCACCCCCCCCACACACAGCCCCACCCCCTCACACACAGCCCCGCCCCCTCACACACAGCCCCACCCCCCCCACACACAGCCCCACCCCCTCACACACAGCCCCGCCCCCCACACACACAGCCCCACCCCCTCACACACAGCCCCGCCCCCCACACACAGCCCCGCCCCCCACACACAGCCCCGCCCCCCCCCCCCCCCCACACACACACACACACACACACACAGCCCCACCCCTCACACACAGCCCCGCCCCCCCCACACACAGCCCCACCCCCCTCACACACAGCCCCGCCCCCCCCCACACACAGCCCCACCCCTCACACACAGCCCCGCCCCCCCCCTCACACACAGCCCACCCCCTCACACACACACAGCCTCACCCCTCACACATACACACACAGCCCCGCCCCCCCCACACACACCCCCCCCACACAAAGCCCCACCCCCCCCCCACACACACACACACACACACACACACAGCCCCGCCCCCCACACACACACACACACACAGCCCCACCCCTCACACACAGCCCCACCACCCTCACACACAGCCCCGCCCCCCACACACACACAGCCCCACCCCCTCACACACACACACAGCCCCACCCCCTCACACACACACAGCCTCACCCCTCACACACACACATACAGCCCCACCCCCTCACACACACACAGCCTCACCCCTCACACACACAGCCCCGCCCCCCACACAGCCCCACCCCCACACACACACAGCCTCACCCCCTCACCCCCCAGCTCCACCCCCCAGCTCCACCCCCCAGCTCCACCCCCCACACACACAGCCCCACCCCCCCACACACATACACAGCCCACCCCCACACACACACACACAGCCCCGCCACCCCCCCACACACACAGTCCTAACCCCCCCCCACACACACACACACAGCCCCCCCACACAAACATACACACAGCTTCAGCTGCCCCACACACACACAGCCCCACCCCCTCACACACACACACAGCCCGCCCCCCACACACACACAGCCCCACCCCTCACACACACACACAGCCCCACCCCTCACACACACACAGCCTCACCCCCTCACACACACAGCCCCGCCCCCCACACAGCCCCACCCCCCCACACAGCCCCACCCCCACACACGCACAGCCTCACCCCCTCACCCCCCCCAGCTCCACCCCCCAGCTCCACCCCCCAGCTCCACCCCACACACACAGCCCCACCCCCCACACACATACACAGCCACCCCCACACACACACACACAGCCCCGCCACCCCCCACACACACAGTCCTACCCCCCCCACACACACACACAGCCCCCCCACACAAACATACACACAGCTCAGCTGCCCCACACACACACAGCCCCACCCCACACACACAGCACCACCCCCCCACACATACACAGCCCCACCCCCCCCCCACACAGCCCCACCACCCCACACATACACAGCCCCACCCCCCCACACACACACAGCCCCACCCCCACACACACACACAGCCCCACCCCCCACACACACAGCCTCACCCCCTCACACACACAGGCCCACCCCCATACACACACAGGCCCACCCCCCCACACACACAGCCCCACTCCCCACACACAGACCCAACCCCCCCACACACACACAGCCCCCCCACACACAGCCACATCCCCCACACGCACAGCCCACCCCCACACACAGCCCCCCCCCACACACATACAGCCCCACCCCCCACACACACACACAGCCCCACCCCTCCCACACACACAGCCCCCACCCCCCCACACACACACACACAGCCCCGCCCCCCCCCCACACACACAGCCCTAAACCCCCCACACACACACACAGCCCCCCACACACAAACATACACACAGCTCAGCCGCCCCACACACACACACAGCCCCCCCCTACACACACACACAGCCTCCCACGCGCACACACAGGCCCCCTACACACACACAGCCCACACACACAGCCTACACACACACGCATAGCCCCCACACGCGCACACATGCACACACACCCCACACACACAGCCTCTCCCCCCCCACACACACAGCCTCTCCCCCCACACACAAAGCCCGGCCCTCACACACACACACACACAGCCCCTCACACACACACAGCACCCCCCCCCCCACACACACTGCCCCGCCCCCCCATAAACACAGCCCCACACCCCCCACACACACACAAACAGCCCCACGC
>CM075977.1:282208753-282308696 GCA_038087875.1 Malacoraja senta | reverse complement strand
CCATGCTGTATCTCTAAACTTAATTAAACAATTCCCATAATTTGGAAGATTTGGATCTTTTTCTGGATATAGAATAAATTGGAATAAAAGTGAAATTATGTCAATAAAACCGAAAGATTCATCACATCTTTTAAAATTCCCTTTTAAAATAGCTACAGAAAAATTTAAATATTTGGGAATCGAAATTACCAGATCATATCAAGGTATGTTCAGGGCAAATTTTGACCCCTTACTTAATAAATTAAACACACTAATTAAATTCTGGAAAACGCTCCCGATGTCTTTAATATGCCGAATAAACGCAATAAAAATGATCTTTTTACCACAAATTTTATACCTATTTCAATCAATTCCTATATACTTACCAAAGAAGTTTTTTTTTAAAACTCGACTCAGATATCACTAATTTTATATGGGACTATAAATCACATAGAATACAAAAAACTCATCTGAATAAACCTAAAGTATTAGGGGGTTTAGCACTACCTAATTTTATGTATTATTATTGGTCAGTAAATATTAAAAATATGATTCAACTGATGGATAACTCCGCCCAGCAAGCGGACTGGATTGTAATGGAGAAAGAGGATTGCTCCTCTAGAAACATTGGAGCGATCCTCCTCTCTCCAATGAAATTGAATAACATAAATTATAATAAGAACCCAATTATTCATAGTACAATCCGAATTTGGAAACAAATAAAACAAAATTTAAAATTAAGAAATTTATCACTTTTATTACCTATAGTCAATAACCCTTCGTTTAGTCCTTCTATTATAGATAAAGCTTATACACAATGGGATAGATTAGGAATTAAAACGCTTGGTGACTTGTATGAAACTGGAAAATTACTTTCATTTCAACAATTACAAATAAAATATAAACTCGGAAATAATCAATATTTTAAATATTTTCAAATATGCGACTATTTGAAAAAATATACAAAAGATCATCATAATAACCCAGCAGATGTACTGGACGAGGCAATGCAGATAAAAGCGGAATCAGCAAACTTAATATCATATTTGTATAATATTATCTTAAATGCACAAATACCATCTACGGAGGGTATCAGAAGAGACTGGGAACAAGAGTTAGCTATTAAAATTTCAAAGGAAAGTTGGAATGAATACTTATTAAACGTGCATAAATGCTCGATTAATGTAAGACACACTTTAATACAATTTAAAATTTTACATAGATTATATTATTCGAAAACTAAAATTCATAAAATTTTCCCAAATGTATCATCTATTTGTGATAAATGTCAATCCCAAGAAGCTACCATAACGCACTCATTCGTTTCTTGTACAAAAATTCAAAAATTTTGGAATGAAATTTTTGAAATCTTTACAAAGTTATTTAAAACAAGACTGATACCCAAAGCAGAATGGATTATCTTCGGTATATCGGAAGATGGTCCAGAACTAAATGTGTTTCAAAAGAAACTAATGGACTATGGGTTAATAGCTGGAAAAAAGCTAATTCTAAAATTTTGGAAGAAGGCTCCAATACCAACTATAAATATGTGGATTTCAAATATGTTTGAAACATTACACCTTGAAGAGATAAGACTCCTCCTAGCAGGTAAACCAGATCATTTCCACCTGACGTGGTCTGCATTTATAGAATTATTACAAACATAGGGTGCAAAAGTACTTTAAAATAAAAAATAAAAAATTGAGGTCAGGTAAGGGGGGATGATAGTTGAAGAGTTGGTATGTCCCATTTACGTAATGCTCATAAAAATATTTATTTCTCTCTTTTTCCTCTTTCTCTCTTTCTTTCTTTCCTAGGGTCTATTTCTTAACTCTTTTTCTTTTGTTTTTAATTTTGCTCTTATAGGGTCTTTGTCCTTTTTTGTTGTCACATTTCCTACACTTTCACTTTTTCCTTCACTTCTTTCTTTCAATCTTTTCCTTTTCTAGTGTAAAAAATAAATGGAGTACATTAATTGTAAGAAGATATAAATGACGTACTAATGTATGTGGTTGTAATGTAATGTACTTCTAATAAAATACAAATTTTAAAAAAAACAAAAAAAAAACAATTCCCATAATTTACGCATTCTCTCTGTCACTTTATCCAAAGCCCTTCAGCAAGTTTGGAATGACACTATTTTCTAGTACAGTGCAAATTCCCCTGCATGTCTCCTTGTCCGCAATAATTGACACTCCATCAGAAACATAGAAAATAGGTGCAGGAGTCGGCCATTCGGCCCTTTGAGCCAGCACTGCCATTCAATCTGATCATGGCTGATCATCCACAATCACTACCCCGTTCCTGCTTTCTCCCCATATCCCTTGATTCGTTAGCCCCAAGAGCTAAATCCAGCTCTCTCTTTCAAGGTCTCAGATCACAATTCAGCCAAGTTCTTTTGTTTCCTTAAACGACATTGAAAAGTCCCCAAAATTGCTCTATCAGCCAATCTAGTTGGGTTCGTCACTCTTGGGACCACCCACTCACGGAGAACAGGGAACAATACAGCACAGCGACAGGCCCTTCGACCCACAACATCCATGCTGAACATGATGTTGAGTTAAACTAATCTCCTCTGCCTGCACGTGATCCATATCCCTCCATTCCTGCATATCCACATGCCTATCTTAAAAAACTGTTAATTGCCACTATCGTACCTGCCTGCACCACCACCCCCCGGCAGCCCACCACCCTCTGTATAAAAGAAAATAAATAAAAAATTTGCCCGCACATCTGCTGTAAACCTTGCCCCTTTCCCCTGACAGGGGCTCTCTCTAGTATGCTATGGCCTCTAGTATTTCACATATTCACTCCGGGGAGAAAGGTTCTGCATGTCTACCCTGTCTATGCCTCTCATCATTTTGTATCTTTCTATCAGGCGCTTTATACTTTACTGCAGATCCGACACTATTAAAAATAATCGCACTGTTGGCTTCTTCTGACATATCAACTATAGACTGTAGACTGTCTCTAACCACATCGCCAGATACTGATGTTCTTCCCTTTGACAGGGCCCCAGGAACACTGATCTTATCACCTTTACCACTGAAGACGACAGTCATTCTGAAGACCAAGGTCATTATGAAGATCAGTATAGTGTTACAGAGGATAATCCTTATGAAGATGATGATTTAAGCGACTATAACCATGAGGGCAATGATGAGACTGAATCTGAATTCAGCAGAGCAGGTTCCAACCGGAGTAGTTCGTCAGAGTCGGATGAGATGGGCCTCGATGCTGGTGTCGTTGAGGTCACTGATGACGATGATGAGGACTCCAGTGAGGATGTCACCAACAAGAGCCAGGCTGAGGAAGACTGGGCACGGGGTGACGGTAGGTTTCTGATCAGATTGGTCAGTCCCAGTTTGTAGAGTTACTTACGTGACGATACGACATGGTACGATAGAACTTTATTTATCCCAGGAAGGAAATTGGTCTGCCGACACATGAAACTAAAGTGAGGAGTGGATAGTCCAGGATTGGAGATGGGCAAAGATTGGGGAGGGGGAAGGGGAGCCACTATTACTTGGGTGGTAGGGTCACACAGCATGGAAACCTTATCAGTACGGGTGTCAGGGGTTACAGGGAGAAGGCAGGAGAATGGGGTTAGGGGGGAGAGATCGATCAGCCACGATTGAATGGTGGAGTAGACTTGATGGGCCAAATGGCCTAATTCTGCTCCCATCACTTATGACCTTATAAAACAGGCCCTTCGGCCCAACTTGTACATGCAGACCAAGATGCCCCATTTGCCTGTATTTGGCCCATTGCCCCCTCAACCTATCCTCTCCATGTACCTGTCAATGTCTTGGTAAATGTTGTTAACTACTGTTGCATCAACTACTTCCTCTCGCAGATTGTTCCATGTACTTACCACCCTCTGACTGAAAATGTTGCCCCTCAGGTCCCTATGTGACCTCTGCCCTCCAGTTCTTGAATCCCCTTCCCTGACCATTCTCATAGTTTGGAGATGGAAAAGGACACAGAGTGCTGGAGTAACTCAGCGGGTCAGGCAGCATTTCTGGAGAACATGGACACAGAGTGCTGGAGTAACTCAGCGGGTCAGGCAGCATCTCTGGACAACATTGATATGGACCCATCTTCATCCCCATTAGTATTGAGCCCTGTTGTGTCGTCAGGAGGCAAACGATATTCACTGCGGGACATTGATGCAATCTCTCGGACTTTAAGTCATTCCAAGGCAGGATCTTTACATTGAATGTATGACCCTAGAGAGTGCTGTAGACTAAAGGGATCTTGTACATGACCTTGGTGAGGCAGCATTTTGAGTATGATGTTCCGTTTTGCTCACCCAGCTGAGGAAAGGATGTTGTTAAGATAGAAAGGGTGCAGAGAAGATTTACGACGATGTTGCTCAGACTCGAGGACCTGAACTACAGGGGGAGGTTGGGCAGGCTGGGAATTTATTCCTTGGAGTGCAGGAGAATGAGGGGTGATCTTATAGAGGTGCATAAGATCATGAGGGATATAGCCAGGGTAAATGCAGTCTTTAACCCAGTATAGGGGGAATCATAAATCAGAGGTTATGCGCTTAAGGAAAGAAAGGATAGATTTAGTAGGTGCAGGAGGAGACTATTTGGCCCTTCGAGCCAGCACTGCCATTCATTGTGATTATGGCTGATCATCCACAATCAGTAACCCATGCCTGCCTTCTCCCCATACCCCTTGATTCTGCTAGCCCCTAGAACTCTTATCTAACTCTCTTTTAAATTCATCCAGTGAATTGGACTCTACTGCCTTCTGTGGCAGAGAATTCCACAAATTCACAACTCTCTGAGTGAAACGTTTTTTTTCTCATCTCAGTTTTAAATGATTTATTCTTTTATTCTTTATTCTTAGACTGTGGCCCCTGGTTCTGGACTCCCCAACATTGGGAACATATTCCTGCATCTAGCTTGTCCAGTCCTTTTATAATTATGTACGTTTCTATAAGATGCCCTCTCATCCTTCTAAATTCCAGTGAATACAAGCCCAGTCTTTTCAATCTTTCCTCATATGACAGTCCCGCCATCCTGGGGATTAACCTCGTGAACCTACGCTGCACCGCCTCAATTAGCAAGGATGAGTTGAGGCAAATTGAGTAACAGCCTTTAAAAGATACATGGACAGGTACATGGATAAAAAAGGTTTAGAGGGATATGCGGCAAATGTGGGACTAGCGCAGATGGGGCATCTTGGTCGGCACGGACGAGTTGGGCTGAAGGGCCTGTGTCCGTGCTCTATGACTTGGGCTCTATCGCCCTTATCTTCTGAGATTTGCTTAGTATGGGGGGGATCTCTGGGCTAGTATGGGGTTGCAGGGTGGCTGAAAGGCCCGTTTCCTCGCTGTATCTCTAAACTAAACTCAACTAGTAAGAACTCCCTGACCTCGGGGTTTGGCTGAAGTTTGAGCTACAGAGCGGGTCACTATTTCTTCCACAAGGGGGGGGGGTCCCGGGCAGGCAGTCCTGGAGTATATAGGAATGGGAAGCCCACCTTGTGAATATGATTGACGTTAACCTTGCTGCAATGCCTTCATTTTTACAGAGGACATGGATGCCAACTATTCCTTGTAACGTGCTGACGAAGATGTCGGATGAACCTGATTCTTTATACGCTTTACAGTCTGAGTTAAGGAAGTGTGGATGTGGATGGACAGTGTGAAATTCATTATTGATAACGTTAAACGTGCAAATAATTGACTTTTTGCTTGACTGAGCTCACTTTATTTTGGTGTAAGGTTTCCTGACATCATACAGAATACATTCTGCAGGTTATTGGCCAAATCCTCAGGGATCTCTTCCCAAAGCTGCTGATACAGGTACAAGAGTCTAAACCACCATGACATGGGCTGAGAGGCTGGTCTGAAAACGATCTTATTTTTTCAGTCAATCTGAACCTTTTTTCCCCAGGGTGGAAATGCCAAAGACTAGAGGGCATAGCTTTAAGGTGAAAGGGGCCAAGTTAAAGGGAAATGTGCGGGGCAAGATTTTTCCCACAGAGGGTGGTGGGGGCCTGGAATGTGCTGCCAGGGGTGGTGGTGGAGGCAGATACGATAGTGGCTTTTAGGCTTTTAATGGATTTGTATGGATATGCAGGGAATGGAGGGACGTGGATCACGTTAATCTTGGCATCACGGACATCATGGATCAAAGGGTCTGTTCCTGTGCTCTACTTTTCTGTCCTACGTTTTATTAACTATTTCTCTTTTCATGAATTTTATGGTTGTAATGTGGGCATTAGCGGCAAGAGCAGTCTTGTGGCCCGCGCCAGATCCCTGTTGGGTAGGTGGTGAAGGTACTGGGTTTGGGGAGGGGGTTCTGACATTTTGATCCAGTTACAATCAAGGAACGATGATGTACTTTGAAGCCAGGATGATGTTGAAGATTGAGTGTAATGGTGGCCCCATTCACCTTTACCCCTATCGTCCTTTGGTGCTTAATGGCTGAGATCATGGATTTGGTAAGAAGACTCTTGGCAAGTTGGCACGTTTGCAGTGATTATTTCTTCGATGTTATTCTCCATTTGGGAACCTTCTGTACTGAGTCTTCAGAGTTCACTGAAAGCAAGGGATCTCAGTTCAGTTCAGTTTAGTTTAGTTTAGTTTATTGTCACGTGTACCGAGGTACAGTGAAAAGCTTTTGTTGCATCCTGCCCAGTCAACAGAAAGACAACACATGATTACAATCGAGCCATTCACAGTGTTCAGATACATGATAAGGGAATAACGTTAGTGCAAGGTAGAGCCAGCAAAGTCCGATCAAAGATAGTCCGAGGGTCACCAAAGAGGTAGATAGTAATTCCGCACTGCTCTCTGGTTGTGGTAGGATGGTTCAGTTGTCCGATAACAGCTGGGAAGAAACTGTCCGTGAATCTGGAGGTGTGCGTTTCCACACTTCTGTACCGTTTGCCCGATAGGAGAGGGGAGAAGAGGGAGTGGCCGGGGTGAGACTGGGCCTTGATTATGCTGCTGGCTCTAAACATTTGTATTGGGTGCGATGGTGTATTAATCTGCAGCAAAACACCGAGTGCCGGAGGAGCTCAGCAGGTCAGGCAACATCTATGGAGGGAAAGGACAGACGATGTTTCAGGTTCAACCATTCAGTACTTTCTTCCAGTGTCTGCTGTTTCTTGTGTCTCCAGACATTAATCTGTATATGTTTATATTTCACTTATATGTATATGTGATGAGTAAAGAGTTTTAAATTGCCATTTCTGTAATGGATTAATTTGATTTTACGGATCAGTTGTGTCTGCTGTTTTTAAATGTATTTGAAAACTTCTCCCTTCCGCCAAATAAAATGTCTTGGAAACAAATATTTCTCTGCGATATTAGTTATCTGATTGCGTTGTTGTGAAGATTTCATGTAAATGCCATGGCAGGGCTGCACGGTGGCACAGCGGTAGAGTTGCTGCCTCACAGCGCCAGAGACCCGGGTTCCACCCTGACGACAGGTGCTGTATGTACGGAGTTTGTACCTTCTCCCCGTGACCGCGTGGGTTTTCTCCGGGTGATCATAAGATCATAAATGATAGCAGTAGAATTAGGCTATTTGGCCCTTCAAGTCTATTCCGCCATTCAATCATGGCTGGTCTATCTCGCACTCCTAACCCCATTCTCCTGCTTCTGCCCATAACTTCAGACACCCGTACTAATCAAGAATCTATCTATCTCTGCATTAAATATATCCACTGACTTGGCCTCCACAGCCTTCTGTGGCAAAGAATTTCACAGATTTGCCACCCTCTGACTAAAGAAATTCCTTATCATCTCCTTCCTAAAAGAAAATCCTTTGATTCTGAGGCTATGACCTCTAGTCCTAGACTCTCCCACGTGGAAACATCCTCTCCACATCCACTCTGTCCAAGCCAGGTGCTCCGGTTTCCTCCCACACTCCACAAACCTGCGGGTCTGTAGGTTAATTGGCTTAGGTAAAGTGTAAATTGCCTCTAGTGTGAAGGATAATGCTGGTGTACGGGGTAATTGCTGGTGGGCATGGACTCGGTGGGCTGAAGGGCCTGTTTCCATGCTGTATCTCTACAGTAAAGTAACGACTGCACATGGTTATGAGACCTTCCCATGTGTACTGAGCGTCCAGTCATTCTGGTGATGGACTCCTCAGCCTCGATCAGTACTTGGTTTCACTGGAGATAATAGACTCATACTGCTTGGACAAAGGCCCTTCGGCCCAACTTGTCCATGCTGACCAAGATATCCCATCTAAATTAGTCCCACCTGCCAACGTTTGGTGCATATCCCTCTCAACCTATCCTATCCATGTACCTGTCCAAATGTCTTATAACTGTTGTTATAGTCCCTGCCTCAAGTACCTCCTCTGGCAGCTCGTTCCATATACCCACCACCCTCTGTATAAAAAAAAAGTTACCCCTCAGGTTCCTGTTAAATCTTCTCCCTCTCTCTGGTTTTTAAATTCCACCAGTCTGGGTAAAAGACTTCTTCTCTTCTTGTTCCCTTGCCCAACCGTAATCGAGAACCAGAGGACATAGGTTTAAGGTGAAAGGGTAAAGATTTAATAGGAACCTGAGGGGTAACCTTTTCACACAATGAGTGGTGGGTGTATGGAACGAGCTGCTGGAGGAGGTAGTTGAGGCAGGGAGTATCGCAAAGTTTAAGAGACATTTGGACAGGTACTTGGATAGGACAGGTTTCAAGGGATATGGGCCAAATGCAGGCAGGTGGGACTAGTGTAGACGGGGCGTGTTGGTCGGTGTGGGCAAGTTGGGCCGAAGGGCCTGTTTCCACGCTGTATGACTCTGACACTACAAGTTGAGTTTAGTTTATTGTCATGTGTACTGAGGTGCAGTGAAAAGCTTTAGTTGCGTGCTTTCCAGCCAGAGGGATGACAATACATGATTACAATCGAGTAATTACTAATGGGTACACAAAAATGCTGGAGAAACTCAGCGGGTGCAGCAGCATCTATGGAGCGAAGGAAATAGGCAACGTTTCGGGCCGAAACCCATCTTCAGACAGATGGGAGATGGGGAGAAGAAAGGAAAAAGGCGGAGGATACACCTGGACCATTTCCGACACTTCCCTACCATTCCTTGACCTCACTATCTCCATCACAGGTGATAGACTTCTGACCGACATCCACTATAAGCCTACTGACTCCCATGGCTATCTGGACTACACCTCTTCCCACCCTGCTTCCTGTAAGGACTCCATCCCCTACTCCCAATTCCGCCGTCTACGCCGCATCTGCTCCCAGGATGAGGCGTTCCACACCAGGGCATCTGAAATGTCCTCATTCTTCAGGGAATGGGGGTTCCCCTCCTCCACCATAGATGAGGCTCGCACCAGGGTCTCTTCCATACCCCGCAACATTGCTCTCTCTCCCCATTTCCCGACTCGCAACAAGGGCAGAGTCCCCCTAGTCCTCACCTTTCACCCCACCAGCCGTCACATACAACAAGTAATCCTCCGTCAGTTTCGCGACCTCCAACGTGACCCCACCACTCGCCACATCTTCCCATCTCCCCCCATGTCTGCCTTCCGCAAAGACCGCTCCCTCCGTAACTCCCTTGTCAATTCTTCCCTTCCCTCCTGTACCACCCCCTCCCCGGGCACTTTCCCTTGCAACTGCAAGAGATGCAACACTTGTCCCTTCACCTCCCCCCTCGACTCCATTCAAGGACCCAAGCAGTCGTTCCAGGTGCGACAGAGGTTCACCTGCATCTCCTCCAACCTCATCTATTGCATCCGCTGCTCAAGATGTCAGCTGATCTACATCGGTGAGACCAAGTGGAGGATTGGCGATCGTTTCACCGAACACCTCCGCTCGGTCCGCAATAACCAACCTGACCTCCCGGTGGCTCAGCACTTCAACTCCCCCTCCCATTCCGTATCCGACCTCTCTGTCCTGGGTCTCCTCCATGGCCAGAGTGAGCAACACCGGAAATTGAAGAAAATGCACCTCAAATGCACCTTGGGGAATCTGCATCCTGGGGACATGAACATTGAATTCTTACAATTCTGTTAGCCCTTGCTGTCTCCTCCCATCCCTCAGCTCTCGGGCTCCTCCGCCTTTTTCCTTTCTTCTCCCCACCCCCCATCAGTCTGAAGAAGGGTTTCGGCCCGAAACGTTGCCTATTTCCTTCACTCCATAGATGCTGCTGCACCCGCTGAGTTTCTCCAGCATTTTTGTGTACCTTCGATTTTCCAGCATTTGTAGTTCCTTCTTAAATTACTAATGGGTGTTTATCCAGCTGGGAAGATCCTCTGATGTGGTGGAGTTGCTGCCTCACAGCGCCAGAGACCCAGGTTCGATCCTGACTACAGGTGCTGTCTGTACCTAGTTTGTACATTCTCCCCGTGACCACGTGGGTTTTCTCCGGGTGCCCCGATTTCCTCCCACACGCCAAAGACGTACAGGTTTGTAGGTTTATTGGCTTGGTTTAAATGTAAAATTGTCCCTAGTGTGTGTCGGGTGGTGTTAGTGTGCGGGGAGTGCTGGTTGGTGTTGACTCGGTGGGCCGAAGGGCCTGTTTCCGCGCTGTAACTAAACCCCGATGTAAACACGAGGCTATTAGTCACACCCTGGCCATTATTACCTCCACCTCCTTATTAAAACATCCTCAAATGAAAACATTCTGCTTGAGTTCTGAATCAATGAAGAATGCAGAGCCATAGAGTCACAGAGCTGTGCAGCACTGAAGCAGGCCCTTCGGCCCACCTTGTCCATGCCGACCAAGGTGCCCCATCTCCTCTAGACCAACCTGCCCACATGTGGACGATATCCCTCTAAACCTTGTGTAGAAAGGAACTGCAGATGCTGGTTCACACCGAAGATAATGCTGGAGTAACTCAGCGGGTCAGGCAGCATCTGTGGAGAACATGGACACAGAGTGCTGGAGTAACTCAGCGGGTCAGGCAGCATCTCTGGAGAACATGGACACAGAGTGCTGGAGTAACTCAGCGGGTCAGGCAGCATCTCTGGAGAACATGGACACAGAGTGCTGGAGTAACTCAGCGGGTCAGGCAGCATCTCTGGAGAACATGGACACAGAGTGCTGGAGTAACTCAGTGGGTCAGGCAGCATCTCTGGAGAACATGGACACAGAGAGCTGGAGTAACTCAGCGGGTCAGGCAGCAGCTCTGGAGAATAGGCAACGCTTTGGGTTGAGACTTTTCTTCAGACTGAGGGTCAGGGGAGAGGGAAACTAAAGATATGGAAAGGCACAAAAAACACGTGAATGAAAGGTGTGAAAAGGACAAATCAAAGCCAGTAAGATGATCAAGGAAAGGTGGAGCCCACAATGGCCCATTGTTGGCTGTGGAGAAGGGGAGAATGAGTGGATCTCAGGCACCTGGATATGCAGGGAATGGCGGGAAATGGATGATGTGCAGACCTAGGAGATCAGTTTAACTGGCATCATAATCAGCATGGACATAATGGGCCGAAGGGCCTGTTTCCCTGCTGTATCTCTAAACTAAATTAAAATCTGGGGCTAGGCGCCCTGAAGCCACGTTTAGGGAAAGCTCACACAGTGGCAGTTTTCAATTTAATTTAGATTAGTTTAGTTTATAATTGTCACGTGTGCTGAGCTGCATCAAAATATTATCCATAATTACAATCAGGCCGTCCTCAACGCACAGATACAGGATAATGGGTACAACATTTTTGTGCAAAGCTCCAGACACAATCCAGACAGAAGAATTCCTGCACAACTTGCTCAACACTTGCATTGGTTAGTTGCTGGCACCAATCCACCCCTTCAACACAACGCCTCAAACCTCTTCTACCCGCTTAAGGCAAAGCAAGTATGTGATGGAGTCTCGTTGTGGATTTACGCATTAGAGGTTTAGGTTCAGGGCTATTATTGTCACGTCTACCCAGCTTTGATTTGCATTGTATCCAATCAGATCAGATAATACCGCACATAAATACAATCATGCCAAACTCCAGTACAATAGGTAGAGCAAAGGGGAAGATACAGAGTGTAGAATATAGTTCTCAGCATTGTAGCGCATCAGTTCCACAGACAAAGTCCAATGTCCGCAATGGGGTAGAGGTGAATCGGTCAGTACCCTAGCTTATGGGCCGTTCAGAAGCCTGATAACAGAGGGGAAGAAGCTGTTCCTGAGTCTGGTGGTGCGCGCTTTCAAGCTTCTGTACCTTCTGCCGGACCGGAGCGGGGAGAAGAAGGAATGACCGGGGTGGGACAGGGACAAGTCTTGGATTATGTTGGCTGCTTTCCCGAGGCAGCGTGAAGTGTAGATGGAGTCTGGTCTGTGTGATGGACTGGGCTACGTTCACAACTCTCTGCAATTTCTAGACATTAGTGATACAGCATAGAAACAGGCCCTTCAGCCCACTGAGTTTACACCGACCAGTGATCACCCCGTACACGAGCACTATCCTGATTGCCTTTTCTCCTCAGGCCACTGGTTTTCTTGTAGCCTGTAATGCTTCCTCCTGGAGTCGACCTTGCCCTGTCTCAGTCTCGCCTTCAGGTCTTTCTGCACACGTTTCAACTCCTCCCTGTCACCATCCCTGAAGGCCATCTTCTTCTGGTAGAGAAGGGCCTTCATGTCACTGGTGACCATGGGCTTGTTGTTGGGGAAACAGTCTACAGTCTCCTCAGGGACAACGTTATCCACACGGAACTTTATGTAGCTGGTAACACAGTCCGTGAGTCCATCAATGTCCTCTCCATGGGACTACAGAGTGCATCCCAGTCTCCCAGTGTCCTCAAAACAGCCCTGTAGAGCGTCATAAGCCTCCTGCGACCATCTCCTCACTGACCTTGTGGTCGCAAGCAGCCTCGGGACCATTGGCTTAAACCTGGGTAGGAGGTGAACTAGGTTGTGGTCGGATTTTCCCAGTGGCGGAAGGGCTATGGAGCTGTACGCCTCTTTAATGGCCCTGTCCCACTTTCCCGAGTTACTCACGTACTCTCCCGAGTTTTCCCCTTGATTCGAACTCGGAGAATTACGGTAATTGCCGTTCGTAGGTACTCGGGGCTATTTTTTAAACTCGTGGACATTTTTCAACATGTTGAAAAAACATCCCGACTTACCTGATGCCCCGAGTTCCTACGGTTGGCATTACGAGCCACTACGAAACACCTACAGACTTCTACGGCCTCCTACGGGCTCGCTACCGACATTACCCGACATTCCCCGAGTTCGAATCAAGGGGAAAACTCGGGAGAGCTCGTGAGTAACTCGGGAATGTGGGACAGGGCTTTACATTGGCGTACAGCAGGTCCAATGTTTTCATAGCCCTGGTGGGACAGCCATCAACCTGAGTGAAAGTGGGTAGGGTAGGGTCCAGAGTCACGTGGTTGAAATCCCCCGAGATTGCGATGAAAGCACTCGGGTGTTGTGTCTGGAGTCTCCCGTTGACTCTGTGGATGACGTCACATGCGCAGAGGGTTGGCGGATGGAGGAATGTGAACAGCCACCACAATGGCGTGTGAGAATTGTGGGAATTCCCTGGGCATATAGTATGGACGGAGACCAACAGCCATCAGTTCCATGTTCGGCCTACACACACGCTCCTTAACTATGATGTGACCCACCCATAGTCCGGATCCAACCCGAGTCTCTGGCACTGTTAGGCAGCAACTCTACCGCTGCGCCACTGTGCCGCCCTGATGTCAATGTAACATACGTTCATAAGTGATAGGAGCAGAATTAGGCCATTCAGCCCATCCAGTCTACTCCACCATTCAATCGTGGCTGATCTATCCTCAACCCCATTCTCCTACCTTCTCCCCATAACCCCTGACACCCGTATTAATCAAGAACCTATCAATTTCTGCCTTCAAAATATCCACTGACTTGGTCTTCACAGCCTTCTGTGGCAAAGAATTCCATCGATTCACCACCCTCTGACAAAAAGAAATTCCTCCTCATCTCCTTTCTAAAGGTACGTCATTTTATTCTGAGGCTGTACCCTCTGGTCCTAGACTCTCCCACTAGTGGAAACATCATCTTCACTCTATCCAGGCCTTTCACTATTCGGTTTCAATGAGGTCCCCCCTCAACCTTCTAAACTCCAGCGAGTACAGGCCCAGTGCCGTCAAACGCTCATCATACGTTAACCCAATCGTTCCTGGGATCATTCTAGTAAACCTCCTCTGGACCCTCTCCAGCGCCAGCACATCCTTCCTCAGATATGGGGCACAAAACTGCTCACAACACATCAAGTGCGGCCTTACCAGCGCCCTATATAGCGCATGTGTTTTGCTGGCCCGTACGAAGCTTTTCAAAAAGGGGGGTAGCATGACAGGATTACAAAAAAATTATGTGAAGTGATGTGCGCACAGCCCCTGTGTGAAGCCGGTGGGGGCGCTGCAAGCCGGCAGCCCTGTCAGCAGCGTGTCCGTTTTTTCTAATTTTTTTGTAGTTTTAGTATGTTTTAATGTATGTTTTTATTGTTTCTTTGTGTGTCTTGTGCGGGGGGTAGTGTGGGGGGGTAAGGGGGAAACCGCTTCGGTCGCCTCCTCCACGGAGAGGCGACTTTTTCCATGTTGCCTCCCCCGTGGCCTAACATCGAGGATCGGGCGGCTTTTCCCGGCGACGCGCCCGGGGTTTCAGCGGCGGGCACTGCGCGGACTCTCGGCGTGGAGCGGGCGAGCCCTCGCCGGGGCTCGCCGGAGGGGAGCGCACCGTTCGCTGGCCCGCGGCAGCCTGAAGCCGCGGTCTGCAGAGCTCCGGCCGGCGCAGCGTCCGCAGCCTGGGATCCCTCGTTGGGGACCCAGGAGAAAAAGAAGCTCCCACCGCCGGCCCGCGGCCTACTTCTACCACGGGCGCGGGTGGCGACTTACCATCTGGAGCGGGGTCCCTCGCCAGGGATCCCTGGAGGGGAGCTTTGACTGCCGGCCCTGCAGTCTGTGGTGCTTCTGGCTGCGGCACGAACTTTAAACCTCCGACTGCCGGCCTGCGGCCTACACCAACTTGAAGCCGCGGTCTCCGGTGGGGAGGCACCGATTCAGGACTTACCTGGACTTTTACCTGTCTGTACATCTGGACGCCCGCAGCGACGGCTGCGGAGGATGGAGGTCCTGACCACGGGGGAAAATGGAGGACTGGCCAATTTTTGTGCCTTCCACCACAATGATGAATGCTGTGGTGGATGTTTGTGTAAAATTCTTTTAGTGTGTTTTTATGTGTTCTTTATCATTGTACCGCTGCAGGAAAATTCATTTCACTTACACTTTATGTGCAATGTGACGAATAAAACTGATTGTGATTGTGATTGTGATTGTGAAGCCGGGGTTTTAGATGATCTCTGTTGCATTCTGAGAATTTTGGAGCATTTTTGCACCAAATTTATGCCCAATATTTCAGAAATAATTTTGGCGGAGTCAAGATTAATGAGTGGGTGGAATGGGATGATTGGGGTCATTGTTGTATACATTTTTTTAAATCAAGAATTGTTGTCCTTGTTTTAATAATCAAGTTGTACTGTTGTAAAATGTTATGTAAAATGTTATAAAGGAGCATGCAAAAATGCAAATAAATTACTGTAAATTGTTGCAGTAAAGAAAACCTTTTTTTGGAAAATGTTTCATGTTGATTTGATTGCCTGTTACTGTTAGACTGTGTTAGTGTGTGCAGTGCACCTTTAATGATCCTCCTGACCTAATAATTTCACATCACATCAATTTCAACATGGAATAGTGATGTGAATACAACATTTAGTCCGACTTCAATTTCCATCATGAAAATCGAAGTCAAACTAAATGGTGCATTTACATTACTACGCTTTCAAACTAACCTATTTTACTGTCATATTATAACAAATTCTAGTTCCATGATGACTCATAAACAAGATCACAAATCACATTTTGAATTCTCAAACATAATGTGATTGTGAATAATTGCAGAGCTGCCAAGTTTCACCGAGCATTCACGTATTTTGATGGCTGAAAATCAGTATTTTGTTGGGGAAATCGGTATTTCTCACATAAATGCAATGGAATGTACTATACAGAAACTGGATTTTTGAAAATCAGTGTTTTGCATGCAACCTCATGTATTCTCAAATATCATTATGGAATACTGAAAATCAGTACTACTGAATTGTGAAACCATTTTTGAAATGTGCTTTGATTTTTGATTTTTGATTTTCTTGATTTTTTCTTGATCAAAATTCTTGATTTTGATTCCATAACATAAAAATATATAATATACATAAATTTCGCAATTCATCATATAGTTTACAAAACAATCAAACATGCTGGCATTATGCTGCATAATCATTCAGGTGCTCCTGGATGTATATTGCCATTTACCCCTCTAATGCAAAGGCATTCGTTGACCTTAGCCTATATGCCATTCCTGGTTATACGAATATAGCACCTCAGCCCAGTTTATCTAGCATGGCCGTCCTCAGTTTGTTAATGCTAAAGCAAAGTGGTGACTAGCTTTGTCGTTCCGCTTCTACCGCTTCTTGCAGTGCCATGTCTGGTCTCCCGAAGTGTGACTTTATCTTCAATGGCTCTCCTCGGTTCGTTAACGCTGTCCAAGGCCTGTGTCATTCCGCAGCTAGTACACTGATGAAGGTAGCCCGACTTCTACCTCTTCTTGCAGTGCCCTGTTTGGGCTCCCAAAGTGTGAGGGGATTAGCAGACAAATGAGGGTTCCTCTCACAGACTTTGATAACACTCTTGGCAGACCAGCATATATTGCCATTTAGCCATAAATCACATTTTCCAGTTCCATTTTCCAAGAATGTAACTGTGCAAACCTAGTCACCACTTTGTCCAACTCATGGGCAAAGTCATAGTGAATGTACATTAATAGACAATAGACAATAGACAATAGGTGCAGGGGTAGGCCATTCGAGCCAGCACTGCCATTCAATGTGATCATGGCTGATCATCCCCAATCAGTACCCCGTTCCTGCCTTCTCCCATGTCCCCTGACTCCACTATTTTTAAGAGCCCTATCTAGCTCTCTCTTGAAAGCATCCAGAGAACCTGCCTCCACCACCCTCCTAGGCAGAGAATTCCACACTCACCACTCTGTGAGAAAAGTGTTTCCTTGTCTCCGTTCTAAATGGCTTACTCCTTATTCTTAAACTGTGGCCCCAAGTTCTGGACTCCCCCAACATCGGGAACATGTTTCCTGCCCCTAGCGTGTCCAAACCCTTAACAATCTTATATGTTTCAATGAGATACCCTCTCATCCTTCTAAACTCCAGAGTGTATAAGCCCAGCTGCTCCATTCTCTCAGCATATGACAGTCCTGCCAACCCGGGAATTAACCTTGTAAACCAAAACTGCACACAATACTCCAGGTGTGGTCTCACTAGGGCTCTGTACAACTGCAGAAGGACCTCTTTTGCTCCTATATTCGATTCCTCTTGTTATAAAGGCTAACATGCCATTCTCTTTCTTCACTGCCTGCTGTACCTGCATGCTTACTTTCATAGACTGATGTACAAGGACCCCCAGATCCCGTTGTATTTACCCTTTTCCCAACTCGACGCCATTTAGATAGTAATCTGCCTTCCTGTTTTTGCTACCAAAGTGGATAACCTCACATTTATCCGCATTAAACTTCATCTGCCATGCATCTGCCCACTCCCCCAACCTGTCCAAGTCACCCTGCATTCTCATAGCATCCTCCTCACAGTTCACACTGCCACCCAGCTTTGGGTCATCTGCAAATTTGCTAATGTTACTTTGAATCCCTTCATCCAAATCATTGATGTATATTGTAAATAGCTGCGGTCCAAGCACCGAGCCTTGCGGTACCCCACTAGTCACTGCCTGCCATTCTGAAAGGGACCCGTTAATCCCTACTCTTTGTTTCCTGTCTGCCAACCACTTGCAGTCAGAAACAGGTGAATTGATCATGGGGAACAAGGACATGGCAGACCAATTGAATAACTACTTTGGTTCTGTCTTCACTAAGGAAGACATAAATAATCTGCCGGAAATAGCAGGGGACCGCGGGTCAAATGAGATGGAGGAACTGAGTGAAATCCAGGTTAGCCGGGAAATGGTGTTAGGTAAATTGAATGGATTAAAGGCCGATAAATCCCCAGGGCCAGATAGGCTGCATCCCAGAGTACTTAAGGAAGTAGCCCCAGAAATAGTGGATGCATTAGTGATAATTTTTCAAAACTCCTTAGATTCTGGAGTAGTTCCTGAGGATTGGAGAGTAGCTAATGTAACCCCACTTTTTAAAAAGGGAGGGAGAGAGAGAACGGGGAATTACAGACCAGTTAATCTAACATCAGTAGTGGGGAAACTGCTAGAGTCAGTTATTAAAGATGGGATAGCAGCACATTTGGAAAGTGGTGAAATCATTGGACAAAGTCAGCATGGATTTATGAAAGGTAAATCATGTCTGACGAATCTTATAGAATTTTTCGAGGATGTAACTAGTAGAGTGGATAAGGGAGAACCAGTGGATGTGTTATATCTGGACTTTCAGAAGGCTTTATGACAAGGTCCCACATAAGAGATTAGTATACAAACTTAAAGCACACGTATTGGGGCTTCAGTATTGATGTGGATAGAGAACTGGCTGGCAAACAGGAAGCAAAGAGTAGGAGTAAACGGGTGCTTTTCAAAATGGCAGGCAGTGACTAGTGGGGTACCGCAAGGCTCAGTGCTGGGACCCCAGCTATTTACAATATATATTAATGATTTGGATGAGGAAATTGAATGCAACATCTTCAAGTTTGCGGATGACACGAAGCTGGGGGGCAGTGTTAGCTGTGAGGAGGATGCTAGGAGGCTGCAAGGTGACTTGGATGGGCTGGGTGAGTGGGCAAATGCATGGCAGATGCAGTATAATGTGGATAAATGTAAGGTTGTCCACTTTGGTGGCAAAAACAGGAAAGTAGACTATTATCTGAATGGTGGGAAACTAGGAAAAGGAGAGATGCAACGAGACCTGGGTGTCATGGTACACCAGTCATTGAAAGTAGGCATGCAGGTGCAGCAGGCAGTGAAGAAAGTGAATGGTATGTTAGCATTCATAGCAAAAGGATTTGAGTATAGGAGCAGGGAGGTTCTACTGCAGTTGTACAGGGTCTTGGTGAGACCACACCTGGAGTATTACGTACAGTTTTGGTCTCCTAATCTGAGGAAAGACATTCTTGCCATAGAGGGAGTACAGAGAAGGTTCACCAGACTGATTCCTGGGATGTCAGGACTTTCATATGAAGAAAGACTGGATAGACTCGGCTTGTACTGGCTAGAATTTAGAAGATTGAGGGGGAATCTAATAGAAACGTACACAATTCTTAAGGGGTTGGACAGGCTAGATGCAGGAAGATTGTTCCTGATGTTGGGGAAGTCCAGGACAAGGAGTCACAGTTTAAGGATAAAGGGGACATCTTTTAGTACCGAGATGAGAAAAACATTTTTCACACAGTGGTGAATCTCTGGAATTCTCTACCACAGAAGGTAGTTGAGGCCAGTTCATTGGCTATATTTAAGAGGGAGTTAGATGTGGCCCTTGTGGTTAAAGGAATCGGGGGGTATGGAGAGAAGGCAGGTACGGGATACTGAGTTGGATGATCAGCCATGATCATATTGAATGGCCCGAAGGGCCAAATGGCCTACTCCTGCACCTATTTTCTATGTTTATATGTTTCGCTATCCATGTCAGCACTCTACCCCCAATACCATGTGCCCTAATTTTGCCCACTAATCTCCTATGTGGGACCTTATCAAATACTTTCTGAAAGTCCAGGTACACTACATCCACTGGCTCTCCCTTGTCCATTTTCCTAGTTACATCTTCAAAAAATTCCAGAAGATTAGTCAAGCATGATTTCCTCTTCGTAAATCCATGCTGACTCGGACCGATCCTGTTACTGCTATCCAAATGTTTGGCTATCTCATCTTTTATAATTGACTCCAGCATCATCCCGACCACCGATGTCAGGCTAACTGGTCTATAATTCCCTGTTTTCTCTCTCCCGCCTTTCTTAAAAAGTGGGATAACATGAGCTACCCTCCAATCCACAGGAACTGATCCTGAGTCTATAGAACATTGGAAAATTATCACCAATGCATCCACGATTTCTAGAGCCACTTCCTTAAGTACCCTGGGATGCAGACCATCAGGCCCTGGGGATTTATCAGCCTTCAGTCCCATCAGTCTAACCAACACCATTTCCTGCCTAATGTGGATTTCCTTCAGTTCCTCCGTCACCCCAGATCCTCTGGCCACTACTATATCAGGAAGATTGTTTGTGTCCTCCTTAGTGAAGACAGATCCAAAGTACCTGTTCAACTCATCTTGTTCCCCATAATAAATTCACCTTTTTCGGTCTTCAAGGGTCCAACTTTGGTCTTAACTAATTTTTTCCTCTTCACATGCTTAAAGAAGCTTTTACTATCCTGCTTTATATTCTTGGCTAGCTTACCTTCGTATCTCATCTTTTCTCCCGGTATTGTCTTTTTGGTTATCTTCTGTTGTTCTTTAAACATTACCCAATCCTCTTGCTTCCCGCTCATCTTTGCTACGTTGTACTTCTTCGCTTTAATTTTTATACTGTCCCTGACGTCCCTTGTCAGCCATGGTCGTCCCTTTCTCCCCTTGGAATCTTTCTTCCTCCTAGGAAGTGCAGGCAAGTGCAGACAGCCTGTCATTGCTCATGGAAGTCCTGGTATAGTGATGCAGGCGACGGACACTCGTGGCACTCCTGCATATATTGCCATTTAGCCAGAATTTTCATGTTTTCCAGTTCCATATTCCAAGAATGTAACTACGCAAACCTAGTCACGACTTTGTCCAAGTTATGGGCAAAGTCATAGCGAATGTGGATTAAGGTGATTGCAGACAGCCTGTTCGTGGATGAGAAAACGTGTTTGTCCATGTTGGCTGGATCAAAGTAAGATGTCGAGAGAGATCGCACCCACTGCAAGCATGCCGCCCGAGGCGAGCGTCTCTCTGCTGCTCAGGCTCATGACCAAAGGTCCCAGCTACCTCCGCAGTCAAATGGAGGGGGACAGGTGGGGTCGGCAGAGCGCTGTGGAGAGACTGACTGCCGACAAGGCCAAGTACTTGAAGAGCCAGACGGCGAGGGGGTGCAAAGTGGAGCCCAATGGTTTGGGCAGCTCTACCTCCGAAGAAGGCAACAGCAGCGGGGCCAACACAGCACGAAGACTTACCTGACCTCCGACAGCTCCCAGCAGAGTGGGCAGCTGGGGCTCCCGCCTGACATTGTGCGTCGCTCCAGCTCCAAGAGGTAGCTCAGGCTCGATTCGCTGGTCATGTACCGGCAGAAGAGCGAGTTAATGCGGGGAGCGGCGGCCACCAGCAGCGCCCGCAGTTTCAAGGGCAGTGGCAGCCTGGTCCTGCAGCTGCTGCCCGGCTCTAGCGGCCGGGGCGACAAGCAGCAGGGGCCGGCAACGGGAGCAGCAACGTCAGAAGGGGGAGAATTAGCAGACAGTACAGCACCCAAGGGTGCACAAGTAACCACACCAGCAGCACTCCAGGGTTCACAAGTAACCACACCAGCAGCACTCCAGGGAGAAACAGCAGCCTCGCCAACAACACCCCAGGGTGCATAAGTAACACCAGCAGCACCCAAGGGTGCACAAGTAACCACTCCAGCAGCACCCCAGGAAGCACCAGTCACCACACCGGCAGCATCCCAGGGTGCACAAGTAACCATGCCAGCAGCTCCACGAGAAGCAGCAGCAGGTCGTCCCAAGGAGCCGCTCAAGCAGCCGGTTGGTGAAGGTGGATTATGGCGCTCGCACTCCAACCTCAGCTGCCGCTTCTCCCGAGCCTGCTCGGGCTTGGACAGTTTCTTCGAGCACTGCGGACCCGAGCCCGAGGTGATCGAGAACCTGGCCAGGGAGGAGTTTGCTGCCGACGCCGCCTTCGAAAGCCTTGCCCTCAAGTTTCGCAGAGTGAAAGGCCTGTCCCACTTGGGTGACATTTTGGATAGCCTGAAAAGAGGTTGTCGCGTCGTGGTCGGGTCGTGATGCGTAGTGACGCACGGTGACAACCCTGTCGCCCCTGGATTTTGGAATATTCAACTGAAATATCTCCTGACCAAATTCGTGATGTATATGACCAACTGTAGAATTGGACAGACAAGGCAAGTATGTGAGGATGCTCTTCATTGACTATAGCTCTGCATTCAATACGGTCATCCCCACCAGCTCCACCAGCTAGGCCTCAGCTCGCCGATATGCGATTGGATCCTGAACTTTCTGACGGAGCGACCGCAGGCAGTGAGACTGGGCCCGCACCTGTCCTCCACTATCACCCTGAGCACCGGCACACCACAGGGCTGTGTACTAAGCCCCATGCTCTACTCCCTCTTCACTCACGACTGTGTCCCTGCATTCGACACCAACACCATCGTGAAGTTTGCAGACGACACAACAGTGATTGGGCTGATCACCAACGGTGATAAAACAAAATACAGAGCGGAGGTGCAGAACCTGGCGGACTGGTGCGCTCATAACAACTTGTCACTAAACACCTCCAAGACCAAGGAGCTGATTATTGACTTCAGGAGGTCCCAGAATGGAGAATACGCCCCAATCTCCATTTACGGGGAAAGTGTGGAGAGAGTGTCCAGCTTTAAGTTTCTGGGCACTCACATTTCAGAGGACCTCACATGGTCCACCAACACCGCTGCGCTGGTCAAGAAGGCACAGCAACGACTGTTCTTCCTGAAGACATTAAAAAAGACTGGTCTGCCCCAACAGCTGCTGACAACGTTCTACCGCTGCACCACAGAGAGCATATTAACGTATGGGATCTCTGTGTGGTATCTCAGCTGCACGGAGGCGGAGAGGAGAGCTCTTCAGCGCGTCGTTCACAGAGCGCAGAGGATCATTGGGACAGAGCTACCAGCCTTGGAGGGCATCTACAACACACGGTGCCTCAGGAAGGCCGTCAGCATCCATAAGGACTCATCACACCCTTGTAACGGACTGCTTGAACTACTTCCCTCCGGCAGACGTCACAAGGCCTTCTACGCCCGAACCTCCCGACTCAGAAACAGCTTTATTCCAAGAGCTATTGCGGCTCTGAACCGGCCCTGCTGAGTGCCCCCCCACCCACCCCCCTGGACAGTCTCCCTCGGATGGTCACGTCACTCAACTTGCTTGCTTATTTATTTATTTTACTTTTCCTGTACATCGGTGGAGCTGCATACTAAATCTCGTTGCACTGACGTGCAATGACAATAAAAGATATTATTATTATTAGAAGTAAAACCTGGATAAATCCAACGTATAGTTTTGAATGTTGCTCAATAAATAACTACAGTACTGATACTCCATATTAAGAGTAGACAAAAGTGCTGGAGAAATTCAGCGGGTGCAACAGCATCTATGGAGCGAAGGAAATAGGCAACGTTTTGGGCCGAACCTTTCTTTAGACTGATGAAGAATATGGAATGCTCCATATTAAAAGCATTGATCTACCGTTAAAATCAACTGTAATAACGTGTCAATCAAACACTGCAGTTTTAATGTTTCACGTGTTCACAATTTAATAATCCATCTTTATGGATTAAAAACAAATAATAACATTGGGAATTAAAACACACTTGATTGCATTCCGTTATCAAACATAGTCAATGTTCGCTCTGAAGACATTTCCAGCGCTGTAGGGTCGGAGGGGGGGGGGGGGGGGAAGGAAGGTGGGTGAATCAGAGCACGATGGATAGATGGGGGTTGAGAAGGCAATCGGTGCGGAATGGATGGATTGAGGCAGGGGAATTAATGCGTGTCGGTTGGAGTAGGTAAAATTGTGAGGGGAGAGCGTGGGGGGTGTCAGTGGGGATCAGTACGGGATGGATGGGGGGATCAGTGCAGGATGAATGGGCGGATCAGTGTAGGATGAATGGGAGATTCAGTGCAGGATGAATGGGGGGTTCAGTACAGGATGAATGGGGGACAGTACAGGATGGATGGGGGGATCAGTACAGGATGAATGGGGGATCAGTACAGGATGAATGGGGGGACAGTACAGGATGGATGGGGGGTTCAGTACAGGATGAATGGGGGCTCAGTACAGGATGAATGGGGGGATCAGTACAGGATGAATGGGGGGCTCAGTACAGGATAAATGGGGGGACAGTACAGGATGGGGGTGGGGGTCAGTGCAGGATCGATGGGAAAGGGGGTCAGTAGAGGATGAATTGGGGGACCAGTGTAGGATGGATGGGGGATGGCAGGAGAATCAATGCGAGGTGGATAGGGAGATCAGTGCAGGATGAATATATCAGGGGGGGGGTAGATGGGGAGGGGAGCACAGGTGATTCAGTGAGGACTGAATAGAGGCGGGAATGGGGTTCAGCAGGGGGGGGCGGAGAAGAGAGAGAGAGAGAGAGGGGAAGGGGAAGGGGCAGAGGTGGGGAGGAAGGAAGGTCAGCGCTCCTTGGACAACATCGCCCCGCTGCCTTGGCTCTGTCTGACGGTGTTGCGGTCATCGGCGGTGAAGCGCGGCTTCGCCTGTAGAGGGGACCGCACGGCAACGGCGAGAGCGCCGAGCCTATGCCACGGGAGCGCCGCACGGATGCTGCACGGGCCCGAGTGATTTAAATACGGCTGGTCCCACGTGCTTGCGGTAAGTTAAAAAAAATGTTGCCTTACCGGAAGCTTTTGTTGCACGTACGTCGGGTGACCATCGCACGGCCTGTCCAACGAGTATGCGATCCCGGACTTTGACGGGAGGGAGGGAGGGAGGGAGGGGGGAGGGGAGGGGAGGGGGGGGACGTCCATTTTGAGAGGAGTCAAGCTCGAGCCTGACGCCATTTGGAGCGGAGTCTGGAAGCTCGAGCCTGACGCCATTTTTTTTTTCAGGTAAACAAAAGTCGCTGGCTATTTTTTGTTCTTAAAACAACTTGTGTTATAGAAATGTGCTTTATAAAAGTCAATTTTATAAAGGGGGTTAGGGCCTAAGAATTGTAGACCAGCAATAACAAAGTTAGTAATAACAATAGGATGATTGTATATAAAAATAAATCAGTGGTCACTCGTGGTTGTCTGCATGGAGTTTGTAAATCATACAACACCTAAACAGGACCTTTAGCCCACCATGACCATGCCAACCAAGCTGGCATACTGGGCTAGTGTCATTTATCTGCATTTGGCCCAGAGCCCTCTAAACCCTTCCTATCCATGCAACTGTCCAAATATCTTCCCCCATAAGGTACAGTTTCCTTCCACAAAGACTTGCCTGCTGGTAGGTTAATTGGCCAACATAAATCACCTCAAGTGTGAAGGAGAGTGGGAGAATGTTCATTGCTTGGTCAACAGTAGCAGCTGTGTTCTTAGAGAGACCATGAACATAGAACAGTATAACACAGGAAAAGGCCCTTTGGCCCACAAAGTCCATGTCAACTCTCCCCACGTAAACTTTTTCAGAATATTCGCACTTATTCTTTCTCTTAATTTTGCAGCAAAGTTGATTAGGACCTGTAAACTACTGCACAATGGAAGACATTGACATTGCATTGCTGCTACACCAACAGACTCTTCTCTTAGCAGCAGCCGTCATGGTTGCAGGTCATCCGTGCAGCAGTTCAACAAAGATGGTTATGAAGAAGAAGCCCAGGAAGAGGTCTGTGTGGATGAGGTCTTTGTTCCGGATGAGACCTACTTTGGGCCAGTATGAGACCATGATGACGGATCTGCAGCGGGTAGATGATGCTGCCTTTAGAAATTTCACCAGGATCCCCCCTGACCTGTTTCAGGAGCTCAAGACACGAGTCGGACCTCTACTGCAGAAAATGGACACCGTCATGCGGAAGTCACTGGAACCAGGCCTGCGCCTAGCCATCACCCTCCGCTACCTTGCATCAGGGGATTCCTACAAGAGCCTGTCGTATAACTTCCGTGTGGCTCACAACACCATCAGCGGTGTAGTCCGAGAGACGTGTGACGCCATCAACAAAACATATGATGAGCTTATTGACTGCCCAACTACACCAGACGGGTGGAGGAGTGTGGCGCACGGCTTTCAAAGCAGATGGAACTTCCTGCACACATGTGGGGCTGTTGACGGGAAGCATGTGGCCATCCGGTGTCCACCCGGGGGAGGTTCTGTGTACTTTAACTACAAAAAGTTCCATTCCATCGTGCTGTTAGCTGTGGTAGATGCAAACTACAACTTCCTGTTTGTGAATGTGGGCACACCTGGCAGTGCCGCAGATGGAGGGATCTGGAGAGAGACCTCCCTTGGGCAAGCATTGGAAGAAGGGAGAGCAGGCCTTCCGGATCCAGAACCTCTGCCGAGAGAAGACAACCCTGACATCCCCTACGCACTGGTTGGTGATGATGCCTTTGCACTCAGGCCATGGATGATGAAGCCATACCCTCACAGGGGGGTGTCAAGGGAGCAAAGGATCTTCAATTACAGGCTGTCCAGGGCTAGGTGGGTAGTGGAGAATGCTTTTGGTATCCTTGCTAGCAGATTCAGATGCCTGCGACAACAATGGAGCAGGAGCCCGAGAATGTGCAGGCCATTGTCTACGCATGTGTCCTCCATAACCTGATCCGCACCAGAGGTGCGTCTGCAGCCTTGGTGGAGGGTGACACGATGGACAAACAGACAGGTGAAGTCACACCAGGTTCATGGAGAGCTGCAAGACCGGCATCACCGATGGTGGCACTAGGGTCATTGCAAGGAAACACCAGCAACAGAAGAGCAAAGGAGCTGAGGGACCATCTCTGTGCTTACTACAACTCAGAGCGAGGCAGTGTACCCTGGCAGGACAATGTGTTTTGAGGATCAAAAGCAAACAGGGGATGTCAGGGTTGTGTTCTCACGGCAGAGGTACCCTATCATGAAGGCCCCAGATCTAACAAAAGTGCGATCTATGTATGTTGATGGATGTTTTACATTGTGAAATTATTGATTCTGTGTTAATAGTACCACCTACATCACCTATTTTAAAATTGCCTGATCTTTAAAGCGTTTAAATGCCATTGTTTGATTTTCATGGCTTATAATGATTTTTTTTGCAATTCAATGCTATTCTATGCCTGTTTGTGTTTTATTTCTCTAATAAATCAATGCTTTTGTATGTGAGATGCATTCCATCATTTCAGGTTGTTTCCATATGAGAGATCTATGCCATGATTAACAGACACTTTTTTTCCACAATACTATATTAAATTTAAACTGTTTATTTAGTGGAAACAATTAACATATTGAAAAACAAGCAATTCTTTTTAAATATGCAACACAATTCAACAGAACATTGTTCATTAGTGAAAGCAAACAAATAACGTAGTGAGAAACAACAGTGAATTAAATGTTAATGTGCAACACACAAGCAGGCACAACAGTGAATTTTGGGGGCAACCTCACTCCTACGGCACATGTCAATCTTCAATATAGAATTCTGTTACTTCTGTGCCGGAGTTTGTGCCATCTTCGGGACCCTCAAATTGGACATGGAATTCGCTTTCCCCTAGCCTATCCATGCCACGTGGATGAATGATGTGGCGGTGGGGTGTGTCCACTGACATAGTGGGGGGGGGCTGCCATCCAGGGGTATGTCACAGGACGGGATTCCATCCTTGCCTGTGGGCAAAACACATAAGCGTATCAATATGTATCGGTGCCAAACAAATCACAACCTTTCACAAGCTGTGTGTTAGAGAAAATCTTGAGTCAGGCTGAAGACTCAAAAATGTTTCACAGTGTACCTGGTGGGGATATTGTGGTGGCATCCTCGTCTGTTGCAGTGGCACTAATGGCATATGCCTTATCGGACTCTGCAACACAAAGAAAATCGTAGTAAATGAATCATAGACGGCATTAAATTAAAACTTTTTTAATTTCAATAAACTTTGATTTAAATATTTTACTGGCAGAGGAAGTCTGTGCGCCCTTGCCAAGGACAATCCCTCCATACTGTAGCGTTGCCAATTTTCCTCAGGGATCAAGAACATCTCCTCCCTGAGGAACATTGCATACGCATGCACAACTCTCTCATGGGACGTCCTTGGCTGTGAGGAAAGCGGTGATCATGCCCGACGTTGTCTTTGCCTGTTCCATGATCTGCAACAAGAGAGTACAATCATGATAATTATATTGTGGGATGCGATGGAGAAACGTGGAAGTAGGGCGGAGTGAAAGAGATTTGATGATGGGTAATCCAAAAGCACTTACATCCCTGAACATGTCCCGTTGCAGACTTTGGACAGGCACCTCGCTATCTGACGCAGTTGTGCTGACCCGCTTCCGTCTTGCATGCTGCTGCAGTTCGACAGCAGTGCATGGACCCGGATGGTCCATGTGAAGGTCCCTCTAGCGGATCAGGCTCACCCTCACTCGAGTCCGGCGGCAGTGCTTGTGGCGGCGGCTGTGGCGGCGGCCTGCCGCACACGTGCCTCACTGGCGGAGGCTGTGGCGGTGCAAGTTCGACGCACGGCGCTCGAGCCACACTGGCGGCGGCTGTGGCGGCGGCCGTGCCGCACTCGTGCATCACTGGTGGAGGCTGTGCGGTAGGGAAAATATTTTTGAACAGTGTAGGTTTTATTTTAGCACTGTGCGGTGTTGGGAACAACGCCGCACGGCCCCGGAATTGTGCGTTCTCACGAGTGCGCGGTCTATGGCGGCCCAGGAGCGGTAGATTCTTCCCGTTTCGCCGCCAATGACCGCAGACTCATGAGACAGGCCTTTAAGTGTCGCCGCCAAAGGGGGAGGCAGTTGGGATCTCTTCCCCACCGCCTCCCCTCCGTAGTGGCTCACAGCGACCGCTATGAGGGTGGGCGGGGCCGCCGTCGCAGCTGCTACCAAAGATACTAGAGTATCCTCTAGTATCTTTGGCTGCTACTGCTGTGCGAGGCCCGACATTCGCTCCGACCCTCGGTCACCCCGCACTACAGCCTCCGCCGCCGACCAAAGCGGGGGGGGGACCCGGCCAAAGCGGCGCCTGGTGTCGTCATGGCCGCTGTGCCAGCACTGTTCAGTCAGTCCTTCCCGCTTCCCGCCCGGCGACGGGAGAACGGTCTCCCCGGACCGCCCGCCGGCAGCAGACCCGCTCCATGGCCGCCAGGTTGGCCAGCGGCGAGGCTCCGTGCTGGGAGATACCGCAGCCCCGGTCGCGGAGAAGCGGGCACTCCTTTTTTCCCCAAATTATCCCGTGGGTCGGATTGGACCATTCGCGGGTAGTTTAACACCCCCGATAAACAAACAGCCAGATTCCCCCTGCCGCAACGCAATATTTCACGGTCCCACTCACCTAAACTAGGCCCTGGGCGTCGAGGCGATGCATTGAAAATGGCGGCGTCTAATCCCGCCCACTGCGCGCGTGCACGGAGAGATGAAGTCACTTTACGTCGCTACCGCGTCACCAGCTTCTCCCAACTGCGCAGGTCGCACAGATTTTTTTTTCAAACCATAATTTCACGAATTGCGGTCCAATTTTTTTTTTCTCGGGGATTTGCTTTTATTCTGGAAAAAAAAGGGGGGTGCAACCGCCACGGACGGCCATGGTTTTGAGAAACATCATCCCAGACAGCACTGTACCAGATGTGTGTGTCTGTGTTGTGTGTAGAAAGCTGGAGTAGGATTTGAAGCCACAACACGCTGACTCTACGGGAAGGTAACCATTCAACCACAGTTTCAAGTCAAGTCAAGTTTTATTCGGAGGGGTTCGCCGGAGGGGAGGGCCAGCGGTCGGAGCTCCTCTCCAGGGATCCCCGGCCAGGGACCCCGCTCAGGATGGTAAGTCCACGCCGTGACCACGGTAGAAGTTGGCCGCGGGCCGGCGGTCGGAGCTCTTCTCCTCCCGGGTCCCCTACGAGGGATCCCAGGCCCAGGACGCCGCCAGCTGGAGCTCTGCAGACCGCGGCTTCAGGCTGCCGCGGGCCAGCGAACGGAGCACTCCCCTCCGGCGACCCCTGGCGAAGGCTCGCCCGCTCCGCGACGAAAGAGTCCTCGCTGCAGAAGCTGAAGCCCCGCGCGCGTCTCCGGGAAAGGCCGCACCGATCCTTGCTGTTAGGCCACGGGGGAAGCGACATGGAAAAAGTCGCCCTCCGTGGAGGAGGCGACCGAAGCGGTTTCCCCATTACCCCCCAACCACCCCCCACACAAGACACACAGAGAGACAGTAAAAACACACATTAAGAAATGCTAAAAAAACAAAAAAAGTAGAAAAAACGAACACGCTGCTGGCAGGGCAGCTGGCTCGCAGCGCCCCCACCGACTGCCGTCTAGACAGCTTTCCCTTTTCATTTATTGAAACTGAAAACCCTGATATCCTATCGGGTCTGAATCTTGGCTAGACCCATCAATCAAATCTGAGATTTTCTCTCCTCGCCTCCAAATTTTTAGAAAGGACAGAAACTCGCATGGTGGCGGTGTCTTCATCAGAGTTAACAATACCATTCCTTGTTTTGAAAGAACTGATTTAGACAACGACTCTGAGCAAATCTGGTGTCAAGCTACACGCCAGGGTCAGTCGTTACAGACCGGAAGCTTTTACCGACCACCTGACAAAAACGGAGCCTCTTTTAGATCTTGGATCAAAACATCTCCAAAATTAACGCCTCGTCATGCTCTCCACTTGTCATTCCTGGGGGGCGATTTCAATGTCCCAGGTGTAGATTGGTCTGACGGCATACAAAGCGAACCAAAAGAGGCTCTCCAGCAAGCACTAGCTGACCTTACTCTGGAAAATCACCTGTCCCAAAAAGTCACTTCCCCTACCAGGCGTGATGAGACAAGTGGCACCGAAAATACTTGACATTTATTGTTCACTTCACATCCAGATTTAATTTCGGAAGTTTCATCGTGTGCTGGAATCAGCGATCATTATATTATCCAAGCAAACTGCACACAAAGCTTAAAGTTCCTTCAAAACCACCGCGTAAAATTTCCCTCTGGAGAAAACTCTTGAAAACATCCAGTGAATTGGCCTCCACTGCCTTCTGTGGCCGAGAATTCCACAGGTTCACAACTCTCTGGGTGAAAATGTTTTTCCTCATCTCAGTCCGAAATAGCCTACCCCTTATTCTTAAACTGTGACCCCTGGTTCTGGACTCCCCAACATCTGGAACATTTTTCCTGCATCCAGCCTGTTCAATCCCTCAAGAATTTTATATGTTTCTATTAGATACCCTCTCATCCTTCTAAATTCCAGTGAATACAAGCCCAGTCGACCCATTCTTTCATCATATGTCGGTCCCGCCATCCCGGGAATTAACCTTGTAAACCTACGCTGCACTCCCTCAAGAGCAAGAATGTCCTTCCTCAAATTAGGAGACCAAAACTGCACACAATACTCCAGGTGCGGTCTCACCAGGGCCCTGTACAACGGCAGAAGGTCCTCCTTGCTTCTAAACTCAAATCCTCTTGCAATGAAGGCCAACATGCCATTAGCTTTCTTCACTACCTGCATGCTTACTTTCAGTGACTGATGTACAAGGACACCCAGGTCCTCGTTGCACCTCCCCTTTTCCTAATCTGACACCAATCAGAAAATAATCTGCCTTGCTGTGTTTGCCACCAAAGTGGATAACCTCACATTTATCCTACTGCATCTGCCCAATCACCCCACCTGTCCAGGTCACCCTGCAGCTTCATAGCATCCTCCTCACAGCTTCGTGTCACCCAGCTTTGTGTCACCCAGCCTGTTGTAGCAGATTCAGTTATAGGCCCACCACCCTTGGTTCCAGAGCCTTGACTCCAAGAGTCCAATGATACCGGAGCAGTCCACCTAGACCGGGGAGTTGGGTTAGCGACCCGCAAAGTCGGCCGCAGAAGTTGGCTATGGGAACGGATCTGCCGGCTCCAGCCCGGCAATCGCCCGCGGAAGTCCTGATGAGGTTGAGACCGGCCGCCTCAACTGACCTACGTGCCACATTTAAAGGGGGGACTTCTAGGGTATTTCAAGTACGCTCTGGTGATTTTGTGTGGATTAAAGGAGGCTAGTCCGTGATGGACTGCGGTACATCCACAACTTTTAGTTTTGTGCAGTTTAGAGATACAGCACGGAAACAGGCCCTTTGGCCCACCGAGTCCGCACCGACCAGCGATCCCCGCACATTAACACTATCCTACACACACTATGGACAATTTACATTTATAACAAGCCAATTAACCTTCAAGCCTGTACGTCTTTGGAGTGTGGGAGGAAACCGAAGATCTCGGAGAAAACCCACGCAGGTCACGGGGAGAACGTACAAACTCCGTCCAGACAGCACCCGTAGTCTGGATGGAACCCGGGTCTCCGCCGCTGCATTCGCTGTGAGGCAGCAACTCTACTGCTACGCCACCATGACTGGCTGTCTCTGCAATTCTCTCAATTTCAACTCTGTAATTTCTAACAGTGTTGGGCAGAGCTATTCCCAAACCAAGAGGTGATACAACCCAACAGTGTGCTTTCTATGGTGCGTCTGCGGAGCTTTGTACCCGTTGTTGGGGACGTGCCAAATTTCCTCAGTCACCTCAGGAAGTAGAGGCGTTGGTGTGACCGTCTTGGCCGTTGCCCAGAGGTGAAGATTCTAAAGATGAACAAGCCACTAAACCAGGTGATCAGGTCAAGTTATGTTGTCGTAATGAGAAGGGACTGCACATGTGGTTTACACTGGCACAACGGTAGAGTTGCTGCCTCAGTGCGCCAGAGACCCGGGATCAATCCTGACTGCGGGTGCTGCCTGTACCGAGCTTGCACGTTCTCCCCGTGACCGCGTGGGTTTTCTCTGGGTGCTCCGGTTTCCTCCCACACTCCAAAGACGTGCAGGTTTGTAGGTGAATTGGCTTCTGTAAATTGTCCCTGGTGTGTAGGTTAGTGCTAGTGTATGGGTGATCGCTGGTCGGCGCGGACTCAGTGGGCCGAAGGGCCTGTTTCCGTGCTGTATCCCAAAGCAAAACTAAACTGAAACAGCCCAAAATCTGTTTTGCGAAGGAAATGAGAGATGTCAACAGAAAGCCTCTCCAGCTCAATGTTTAGTGTGTAGGAAGCATCTACAGATGCTGGATTGTACCAAAGATAGACACAGAGTGCTGGAGTAACTCAGCGGGTCAGGCAGCATCTCTGGAGAACATGGACACAGAGTGCTGGAGTAACTCCGCGGGTCAGGCAGTATCTCGAGAAAAAGGATAGTGGCGTTCGTGTTTCACCTTATCCATGTCGAGGGTGGTGGAGTCTGGTTCTCTGGATGCTTTCAAGAGAGAGTTAGAAAGAGCTCTTAAAGAAAGCAGAGTTAAGGGATATGGGGAGAAGGCAGGAACGGGGTATTGATTGTGGATGATCAGCCATGGGGCTCAAAGGGTCGAATAGCCTACTCCTGCACCTATGTCCATTGTCAATGTGTATATATACGTGTGCGTATTTGTGTGTGTGTCTGCCTCTGTGTGTGTCTTCCTGTGTATGAGTGTGTTTGCTTGTGTGCGTATATATATATATATATGTGTGTGTGTATTTGTGAGCGTGCCTGCGTGTGTGAGAGAGTGTGTGTGACTGTGTATATGCGAGTGGGTATGTTTGTGTGTGTGTGTGTGTATATGCGAGTGTGAGTGTGTCTGCCCCTGTGTGTGTGTGTGAGTGTGTGTCTTGCCTGTGTGAGTTTCTGACTATGAGTGTGTATATATATGCGAGTGTGAGTGTGCCTGTGTGTGTGTGTGCACGCGCGTGAGTGAGTGTGTACTCAACCTCTCCCTATCGCTCAGACCCTCTAGTCCTGGCAACATCCTTGTAAATTTTCTCTGAACCCTTTCCAGCTTGACAACATCTTTCCTATAACATGGTGCCCAGAACTGAACACAATATTCTAAATGCAGCCTCACCAACGTCTTCTACAACTGCAGCAATTGACCTCCTAACTCCTATACTCAATACTCTGACTGATGAAGGCCAATGTGCCAAACGCCTTTTTGACCACTGTAGTGAGAGATCTTCACTGTGGTGAGGGGAAGTGCGAGAGGGACTCAGATGGGTCAGGCTGCATCTGAGTTTAGTTCAGAGATAAACCATGGGAGCAGGCCCTTCGAGTCCACACTGACCTGTTCGTGCCTATGGATATGGGCCAAACATGGGCAGGTGGGACTCAAGTTGTTGTTCGTCCTTCGTAGTCGAAGAAGACCATGACTTCAGTGTTTTTGTTTGTGGGTCCGGAGGTGACTGGTGAGACCGATCATGGCCCGGAAGGCTCGCCCGCATATGGGACACAGTTGGGTGGGCGCTGCAGTAGAAGTTGAAGTGGCTCGAGCCTTGCGCGCGGCGTTTTCCATCTGAGCTTCTGCAGTGCGCTTCTCAGCTACATGCGCTCCTGTGGTGATCCTGCTTCACCCAGTTGGGCGGTACGGGTCCTGAAGTCATGACTTGCGCTTGACTTGGATTAAAGTGAGGGAGAGTTACGCAAATCGTCAGCCTCGTGGGCCTGTCCCATTTACACGACTTTTTGGCGACTGCCGGCACCCGTCATAGGTCGTTGCAGGTCGAGGAGACGAGGAGGCGGCTGAGGAGACGAGTCCCACCTGCCCATGTTTGACCCTCTAGTCCTGGCAACATCCTCGTAAAACTTCCCTGCACCCTTCCCAGCCGGACAACATCTTTCCTATAACATGGTGCCCAGAACTGAACACAAAACTGTAAATGCGGCCTCACCAACGTCTTATACAACTGCAACACGACCTCCCAACTTCTACACTGATGAAGACCAGGGCATACGCTTGTCACAGGATTGTGCCCAGTAACTGAGCCATTTTAACAGCTGCTGTTCACTGGCTCACTCTGACACTCACAGAGCCGTACAACACGCAACCAGGCCCTTCAGCCCAACTTGCCCATGCCGAAGATAGACCAAAAAGCTGGAGTAACTCAGCAGGACAGGCAGCATCTCTGGAGAGAAGGAATGGGTGACGTTTCGGTTGAGACCCTTCTTCAGACTGGTTAGGGATAAGGGAAACGAGAGATATAGACGGTGATGTGGAGAAATAAAGAACAATGAATGAAAGATGTGCAAATAAGTAACGATGATAAAGGAAACAGGCCATTGTTAGCTGTTTATTGGGTGAAAATGAGAAGCTAGTGCGACTTGGGCGGGGGACGGATAGAGAAAGAGGGAATGCCGGGGCGACCTGAAGTGAGAGAAATCAATATTCGTACCACTGGGCTGTAAGCTGCCCAAGCGAAATATGAGATGCTGTTCCTCCAATTTGTGTTTAGCCTCACTCTGACAATGGAGGAGACCGAGGACAGAAAGGTCTGTGTAGGAATGGGAAGGAGAATTAAAGTGTTTAGCAACCGAGAGATCAGGTTGGTTCAGGCGGGCTGAGCGAAGGTGTTCTGCGAAACGATTGCCCAGTCTGCGTTTGGGCTCGTCGATGTGTAAGAGTCCACATCTTGAACAATGGATATAGTAGATGAGGTTGGAGGAGGTGCAAGTGAACCTCTGCCTAACCTGACAGGACTGTCGGGGTCCCTGGACAGAGTCGAGGGAGGAGGTATAGGGACAGGTGTTGCATCTTCTGCGGTTGCAGGGGAAGGTACCTTGGGAGGGGGTGGTTTGGGTGGGAAGGGATGAGTTAACCAGGGAGTTGCGGAGGGAAAGGTCTCTGCGGAATGCGGAAAGGGGTGGAGATGGGAAAATGTGGCCAGTTGTGGGATCCAGTTGGAGGTGGCGAAAATGTCAGAGGATTATGTGTTGTACGCGACGGCTGATGTGGTGATAGGTGAGGACTAGGGGGACTCTGTCTCTGTTGCGACTAGGGGGAGGGGGAGCAAGGGCGAAGCTGCGGGGTACCAAGGAGACACGAGTGAATGCCTCATCTATGTTGGGAGTGGGGAACCCCCGTTCCCTAAAGAATGAGGACATCTCGATGTCTGTGTATGGAACACCTCATCTTGGGCGCAGATGCGGCGTAGATGGAGGGATTGGGAGTAGAGGATAGAATCTTTGCAGGAAGCAAGGTGGGAAGAAGTGTAGTCCAGAGCAGTGCTTCTTAAACTGGTGAATGGTTCAGCCAAGGGTGAATTATATAATTTGGGGGTGAATGAAACTTGAAGGGTGAATGACTTAATTTATTCAGATTTTTTTTCCTATACTTAAAAAAGGCATTGCCATTAAAGTGGTGAGTAAGCTCTTATTGGTTTTAATGGCAGTGGAGCTGGAAATTTGATATGTTTTTTTCTCTCGACCTATGGTTTTCTAATTTCAAAGTAGCAGGATATTTCCCATATTTACTGTAATATAAAATTTTAGGGAAGACCAGACGATCTAGTGGGATCATAGATTTATAAATGGCAACACTGGAGGACCTTGGCGTGATATTTGACTCAGCACTGACATTTGACAAACAAGTCAATGCCGTGGTAAAAGCTAGCTTCTTTCAGCTTCGGACGATAGCTAAAATAAAACAATTCCTCCACTTTGATGACCTCGAAAAGATCATCCACACATTTATCTCCTCCCGCCTAGATTACTGCAACTCCCTTTACACTGGCATCAGCCAATCTTCCCTGTCCCGCCTGCAACTGGTCCAAAACGCCGCAGCGAGACTCCTGACGGGCACCCGAAAAAGGGACCACATCACCCTGATCCTGGCCTCTCTCCACTGGCTCCGTGCGGTTCCGTATACATTTCAAGATCCTCCTCTATGTCTACAAAACCCGCAATGGGCTTGCCCCCACCTACATTAAAAGTCTTCTCACCCACCACTCCACCTCCTGGTCCCTCAGATCGGCCGACTTGGGGTTGCTGAATATCCTGCGGTCTAGGCATAAGCTCGGGCGACCGCGACTTTGCGGTTGCAGCTCCTAGACTGTGGAACAGCATCCCCCTTCCCATCAGAACTGCCCCCTCCATCGACTCCTTTAAGTCAAGACTAAAAACTCATCTATACTCCCAAGCCTTTCTTGACGTCTTCTGAGCGAGGGCTATATGTATATATGTATGTAGTTTGTTTGTTTATACTATTCTTATAACAAATGTAAAGCACTTTGGCCAACGAGAGTTGTTTTTTAAATGTGCTATATCAATAAATGTGACTTGACTTGTTGAACTGCAACTTTACTTTGTGTTGCTAATCTAGCTACTTTTCTGCTAGTAGAATTCTATATATATTTACTGTACTTCAATCTACCAGCACTCATTTGCATCAAGCAACATGGATTCTAGCTATATTAAGGAGATTTGAGCCCCGTTTTTAGATTGTGACATTTTCTTGTAGTGATATTCTGCATTTTCTATTCTAGCGACTTCAGCATTTGGTGAGTTTGATTTGGTAACCCTGGTTAAGAGGCTGTCCCACTTGGGTGACCTAATCCGCGAGTTAAGAAGAGTGTCTTCAACCTTCAAGATCGACGGCACTCGCCTGGAAAGCCTCGAGCTGGATGGACCGTCCGTGTTGAAACCGCGAGCTGGATCGACTGACCGCGCACACACACGCACGCACGTACACACACACGCATGCACGCACACACACACACGCATGCACGCACACACACACACACTCACACACACAAACACATCGCAAAGGCGGGGCCAGGGAAAGCGGGGGAGCGCTGTCTGAAATTCATACCCGCGATTAAGAGGAAGGTAAAACGGCTGCACTGTAACGGTAAGTCCTTTAGAGAGCACGGAGGGGGGGGGGGGAGAAGGGGCAGAGAAGGAGAGAGAAGGGGGGGAAGGGGAGGGGAAGTGGGGGGGGGGGAGAAGGAGTGGAGACACTTTTAAGAAGTCAGACAACATAGAAAAATAGGTGCAGGAGTAGGCCATTCGGCCCTTCGAGCCTGCACCGCCATTCAATATGATCATGGCATAATAAAGTTTAGCGGGCATTTTACCTACCAGCCGGTTTTCCTTGGTCCTGAAAACTCCAATGAGCCAATTAAAATACCCGGTCAGCGAAGGAGATTGCCTACGGCTGCCCTTGACTGCCTGTAACTACATAGCAACCCCACTCCACTGCACTACGAGTTCAAAAGAACCATGCCGACCAAATTTTACTCGTGGAAAATTTTTCGTGACCTAGCTGAGGCCGTGAGTATTCGGGAAATTCCCTCGAGCATGAAGGAGAGTTCCAGCGACCTCATAGGACCTTCTAGGACCACGTGTCGACCATGCCGTGAGATTGAAGGTCGAAGACACTCTTCCAAACTCGCCCAAGTGGGACAGCACCTTAACACCACTGCTACAGACACGGCCAGGGTAGCGTGGGTACAGCACGTGGGTCACTGCATTCAAACACTAATGTCAGCTTATCCGGTATATCAGTTATGGCTACAACATCCGCATACATTATTATTATTTTTTAATTAAAATATTTGCTCTGTGGTGCAGTTGTTAACTGATTGGTGGCATTTTCATTTTTTTAATTTTGATATCTAAGAACTTCTAATAGCATCACCTTGTGACTCTATTAGAAGTACTTTGACATAGCCTAATTTCGGGGTGGATGATGCATTAGAAAAAAAAAGTTGGATACGAATATATTAAATCACATAATCCATGGTATTTTGAGCTAGTTTTCCAAGAAAAAAACTGCAGTAATCAATGCCCGAGACGGTAGGATGGGGCAGAAGCCCAGTGTTTAGACATTGGAATGTTTTTTTTTAAATCATTCTAATAGAATGATTTTCAACTCCAGTGGTAATTAAACTTATTTTTTTCTCTTTTTCACTCCTAGATTTCTTTACATATTTTTAGGATGTTCAAAAAGTTGATTAAAATAAACACTTAAGAAATGAGTTAATTTATGTTTTTTGCTCATGTGACAAAATAAATTATATATAAAATTATACACAATGCGAAAATTACCAAAAGTCATATTAAAATTTAGTCGAGGGTGAATGAAATTTTGTGATAAACACTCAAGGGTGAATAACACTGAAATAGTTTAAGAAGCACTGGTCTATATAATTGTGGGAGTCAGTGGGTTTGTAATATATGTCAGTCAATAGTCTATTTCCTGTGATGGAGACAGTGAGATCAAGAAAGGGGAGGGAGGTGTCGGAGATGGTCCAAGTAGTTTGAGTGCAGGATGAAAATTGGTGGTGAAGTTGATGAAGTCCATGAGTTCTGCATGGGTGCAGGAGGTTGCACCGATGCGGTCATCAATGTAACGGAGATAGAGTTTGGGGATGAGGCCAGTATATGCCTGAAACGGGGATTGTTCAACGTACCCTACAAAGAGGCAGGCACAGCTGGGGCCCTTGTGAGTGCCCATAGCTACGCCTTGGAGGAAGTGGGTGGAGTCAAAGGAGAAGTTGTTGAGGGTGAGGACCAGCTCTGCTAGATGGAGTAGACTGTTAGTAGAGGGAAATTGGGTCGATCTGCGGTTGAGGAAGAAATGGAGGGCTTTAAGGCCTTCCTGGTGGTGATGGTGGTGTAGAGTGACTGAACGTATGTAGTAAAGATGAGGGAGTAGGGGCTCGGATAGTGGAAGTCATTAATGAAGGGTGTGTGTGATCGGGAGAGATTGGACCAGGGGCGATAGGATGGAGTCGAGGTACGTGGAAATCATTTCCGTGGGACAGGAGGAAGCAGAAACAATGGGTCTGCCAGGGCAGTTGTGCTTGTGGAATTTGGGGAGAAGGTAAAAACGGGCCGTGCGGGGCTGGGGAACGATAAGGTTGGAGGCTGCGGAAGGCAGACAGCCAGAAGTGATGAAATCAGAAATGGTGTCTGAGATTAAGTCCTGGTGCTCATCTGTGGGATCATGGTCCAAGGATAAGTAGGAGGAGGTGTCTGAGAGTTGTCGCCTGGCCTCAGCCCGGTAGAGGTCAGCGCGCCAGACTACCACAGCCGTGCCATTGTCCACGCCGACCAAGTTTAGTTTAGTTTATTATTGTCACGTGTTATGAGGTACAGTGAAAAGTTCTGGTTGTGTACTATCCAGTCAGTCTTCTTCTACACATGTAAATTAGATCGACTCATCTGTCAATGCCAGCTGCCGTAGCATCACTGGTTGCCTCCGATCTACGGACATAAACAACATCTAACTACTGTCTGGCATCGCTCCCCCAGACATCAGGAGAGCTGTTGCAAGTAGGACAGAGCGTCTGAAACAACTGACAGACAATAGACACCCATTACACAACCATGTGCCCCCTCCTAGGCAGTTAAAATCTCGTAAGAGCTTCCTAACCAGCGTCACCCCATTGGAAACGACACCAACTGAAGCTCGCCTCCAGATGTGGAAGGACAGACTAGCCACTGTCCCTATTCCCACCAAGATGGGCACATCCCGGCAGCAAGCGCTTACCACCAGCTGCTCATGAACACTCTCCCCGTTGGATTGCAACCTTGTCGTGGTCGGGGAGCTTGTGTGTCTCAGTGACCCCTAGAGCTATGCCAGCAGGAGATTCGTCTCCTGTTAGGGTCTCCCATGCTGGACAGGTCGAGGGGTAGAGGCGAGACGAAGAGCGATCCACTGGTCCTCCAGGTTGGGAGTTGAGCACAGGGCTAACAACCCTGTCTCGTAAAACAAATATGTTACGGAAACAGCAACTGAAGGCATCAACAGTACTGGGCGTCTTGGCCTTCCAGGGCTATCGACAGATGCTAGGATGAATGTCAATGGTGAAAGACCAGCAGCATCCCAAGAATAGCCCTGCACTGGACACCGGAAGGGAAAAGGAAAAGAGGGAGACCCAAAACCACCTGGCGTTGAACTGTAGAGGAGGAAATGAAAACAATGGACCTGATCTGGCGTAGTGTCTAGAAGCTAGCCCAGAACAGACAGGAGTGGAGGACCTTCGTCGCTGCCCTTCATGCCAGGAGGCATAATAGGCAGTAAGTAAGTAAGGAAGTAAGCTGATGAACACTGGTTGAACTGGAGATGTCTCAACCGACTGCGAACCGGGGTCGGGTGGTCAAGGGTACAACAACCTGTGACTGTGGCACACAGACCCAGACAATGCAACACCTACTGCAAGGCCCATTGTTGGATAATCCATGTACTACTGCAGACCTTGCACTTAACACTCCAATAGCACAACGATGTGTGCTTCTTCTTTTCGTGTCCATCTTGTTGCAATTGTTGACCTCGCTGTCATCGTCCGTCCTGAAAAGGATGCAAGCTTCCGACGACAATCAGTGGAAGTCATCACATGTCACAGTAGATGATGGTGGTAGCAGAATTAGCTCAGGATACTTCCAGTTTCCAGCCCCGCGACGTGAATGCTTCTGCTATGAGGCCATTCAGTCAGTGGAAAGACTACATGCTTACAATCAAGCCCACAGTGTATAGATAAGTTCATGTTCTAGGAGCAGAATAATGGCCCTGTCTCACGGTGCGAGTCCACCCATGAGTGATCCCGAGTTTAAAATAAATCAAACTCGTGGTAATCACGTAGAATTAACGTAGCGGGAACGTCGGAACTCGTAACACTAACGGCAGGTATTCGGGAAACTTGTTAACTCGTGAAAATCTTTCAACATGATGAAAGATTTCCACGAGTCAAATTTACTCTTGAAGTAAAAATTTTAAACTTTTAAACTCGTAAGAACGTAGTAGCCCGTGAGTTTACCGTAGTGACTCGTGAGTCTACCGTGGGTACTCTTTAACTCAGCGGGACAGGCAGCATCTCTGGAGAGAAGGAATGGGTGACGGGATGACGTTTCCAAAATTCTGCTGTGTCTTTCAGTTACTCCAGCACTGTGTGTTCACTTTTTGTCAACCAGCATCTGCCCTTTCTTGTGTATGACATTATTTGTATCTGTGGCAGTTGATTGTCGCTCCCTTCAGTTTCCCAGGGGGTCGGGACGGGACTGGAGTTGGGAGGGAAAGGTTGGGGGAGGGAGGGTTTGGGGGGACTTAGTACGGGAGACAAGTGTAGGAGAGGTGTACTGACTGTGTGGGCAGACACTTTGGTAGTGATTGCCGATGGGGTTCACTGTCGAGGACTTCCTAATGCAGAGAGCATTATAACCAGTTGCCGCAAAAAAAGATTTTGTGTGGATCTGGTATATCTGGGTATTGAAGGCGCTTCTGGTCTGCAGTGTGCAATAATCACCAAAATACACTGCATCTTTAGAAAGGAAAAATACAAAACATGTCAATCCCACTGGATAGGCCTTAGTCATGGTGCTGTACAACACGGAAACAGGTTCTTCGGCCCAGCTTGGCCGTGCCGTACAAGTTGGCGTCTTGGGGTAGTCCTATTTGCCTGCATGTGGTCCATAGCCCTCTAAACCCTTCCTATCCATTTATCTGTCGTTAATAACCTCAAGAAAATATTAAGTCTACGTGAGCCTGCTTCAGTTTCCTGGGTCCAACTCAGAGAGAAGTCTCCCCCCTTTCCAGGGTTAATCGCTCCACTGTTTATAATGCTCTCTGCATTATGAAGTCCTCGACAGTGAACCCCATGGGCAATCACTACCAAAGTGTCTGCCCACACAGTCAGTACACCTCTCCTACACTTGTCTCCTGTACTGTCACCCCAACACCCCCCCCTCCCCCACTCCCCTCTCCTCCCCCCCCCCCCCACCTTTCCCTCCCAACCACAGTACCGTCCCGACCCCCTGGGGAAATGAAGGGAGCGACAATCAACTGCCACGGATACAAATAATGTCATACACAAGAAAGGGCAGATGCTTGTTGACGAAAAGTGAACACACAGTGCTGGAGTAACACAAAGACACAGCAGAATTTTGGAAACGTTATCCCGTCACCCATTTCTTCTCTCCAGAGATGCTGCCTGTCCCGCTGAGTTAAAGAGTGCCCACGGTAGACTCACGAGTCACTACGGTAAACTCACGGGCTACTACGTTCTTACAACGAGTTTAAAAGTTTAAAATTTTTACTTCAAGAGTAAATTTGACTCGTGGAAATCTTTCATCATGTTCAAAGATTTTCACGAGTTAACAAGTTTCCCGAGTACCTGCCGTTAGCGTTACGAGTTCCGACGTTCCCGCTACGTTAATTCTACGTGATTACCACGAGTTTGATTTGTTTTAAACTCGGGATCACTCGTGGGTGGCTCGCACCGTGAGACAGGGGTTTTAGGCCATTCAGCCCATCATCAACTCCAACATTCAATCATGGTTGATCTATCTTTCCCTCACAACCCCATTCTCCTGCCTTATCCCCATAACCCCTGACACCCGCACTAATCAAGAACCTGTCAATCTCCGCCTTAAAAATATCCACTGACTCGGCCTCCACAGCCGTCTGTGGCAATGAATTCCACAGATTCACCACCCATTGACTAAAGAAGGGACCTTGTCCATGCGCACATGGATATGGAGGGATGTGGATCAAGGGCAGGCAGATAAGAGTTGGTCAAGCGTCAAGAGTGTTTTATTGTCATGTGTCCCAGATAGAACAATGAAATTCTTACTTGCAGCAGCACAACAGAATATGTAAACATAATACACTGCAAACAATATAATAAACGAGAGAGAAAAAAAAGTTCAGTGTGTGCATATATACACATACTCACAAATACCACCAGGCGGCACCAGCAATGGCTGCCTCGCCAACAGTCTGTCTCATCCCTTCTTTGTTGTTTGATAGTATGTGTTAAATGTATGTTTTAGTGTTCATTAGCTTGTTTCATGTGGGGGATGGGAGGGGGGGGGGCTGTAGGGGGAAACTTTTTTAAATCTCTTACCTCGACGGAGATGCGATTTTTTTCCGTATCGTGTCTCCGTGCGCACTGCGGCCTAACATCGTGGAGTTGGTGGCCTCTGCTGGAGATTCACTTCGGGAGCTCCGATCGCGGGAGCCTGCGGACTTAACATCGTGGAGCTGGCGGTCCATATCGGGGATCGAATTCGGAGCTCCAACCGTGGGAGCCTGCGGTCTTTAACATCGTGGAGCTCGCAGTCCCTGTTTCGAGACCGACTTCGGGAGCTCCAAGCCGCAGGAGCTTCGATCGCCCCGACGCGGGAGCTTCGATCGCCCTGACTGCGGATGGTTTGACTGCCCCGACCGCGGGAGAATAAAGAGGAAGGAGTTTGGAAATTTTTGCCTTTCATCACAGTGAGGAACATGGGGAATCCGCTGGGGTGGATGTTTATCTCAACATTTATGTAGTTGTGTCTTTTTTTTAGTATGGCTGTATGGTAATTTGAGTTTCACTTTACCTTAATTGGTACACGTGACAATAAAGGACCTCTGAAATCTTTGAAATACACACACATATATATATATAGATATTTATACACACGCACATACACACACAAAACGTACACACACAAAACAAACAATAGTAGTGCAATAGTAATAATAATAATAATAGTCTATTAGAAACATAGAAAAGTGTGCAGGAATAGGCCATTCGGCCCTTTGAGCCTACACCGCCATTCAATATGATCATGGCTGATCATCCAACTAAGTATCCTGTACCTGCCTTCTCTCCATACCCCCTGATCCCTTTAGCCACAAGGGCCACATCTAACTCCCTCTTAAATATAGCCAATGAACTGGCCTCAACTACCTTCTGTGGCAGAGGATTCCACAGATTCACCACTCTGTGTGAAAAATGTTTTTCTCATCTCGGTCTTAAAAGATTTCCCCCTTATCCTTAAACTGTGACCACTTGTTCTGGACTTCCCCAACATCGGGAACAATCTTCCTGCATCTAGCCTGTCCAACCCCTTAAGAATTTTGTACCTTTCTATAAGATCCCCCCTCAATCTTCTAAATTCTAGTGAGTACAAGCCGAGTCTATCCAGTCTTTCTTCATATGAAAGTCCTGCCATCCCAGGAATCAGTCTGGTGAACTTTCTCTGTACTCCCTCTATGGCAAGAATGTCTTTCCTCAGATTAGGAGACCAAAACTGTACACAATACTCCAGGTGCGGTCTCACCAAGGCCCTGTACAACTGCAGTAGAACCTCCCTGCTCCTATACTCAAATCCTTTTGCTATGAATGCTAACATACCATTCGCTTTCTTCACTGCCTGCTGCACCTGCATGCCCACTTTCAATGACTGGTGTACCATGACACCCAGGTCTCGTTGCATCTCCCCTTTTCCTAATCAGCCACCATTCAGATAATAGTCTACTTTCTAGTTCTTGCCACCATAGTGGATAACCTCACATTTATCCACGTTATACTGCATCTGCCATGCATTTGCCCACTAACCCAACCTATCCAAGTCACCTTGCAGCCTCCTAGCATCCTCCTCACAGCTAACACTGCCCCCAGCTTCGTGTCATCCGCAAACTTGGAGATGTTGCATTCAATTCCCTCGTCCAAATCATTAATATGTATTGTAAATAGCTGGGGTCCCAGCACTGAGCCTTGCAGTACCCCACTAGTCACTGCCTGCCATTCTGAAAATGACCCGTTTACTCCTACTCTTTGCTTCCTGTCTGCCTGCCAGTTCTCTATCCACATCAATACTGAACCCCCAATACCGTGTGCTTTAAGTTTGCATACTAATCTCTTATGTGGGACCTTGTCAAAAGCCTTCTCAAAGTCCAGATATAACACATCCACTGGTTCTCCCTTATCCACTCTACTAGTTACATCCTTGAAAAATTCTATAAGGTTCATCAGACATGATTTACCTTTCATAAATCCATGCTGACTTTGTCCAATGAATTCACCACTTTCCAAATGTGCTGCTATCCCATCTTTAATAACTGACTCTAGCATTTTCCCCACTATCGATGTTAGACTAACTGGTCTGTAATTCCCCGTTTTCTCTCTCCCTTTTTAAAAAGTGGGGTTACATTAGCTACCCTCCAATCCCCAGGAACTACTCCAGAATCTAAAGAGTTTTGAAAAATTATCACTAATGCATCCACCATTTCTGGGGCTACTTCCTTAAGTACTCTGGGATGCAGCCTATCTGGCCCTGGGGATTTATCGGCCTTTAATCCATTCAATTTACCTAACACCACTTCCCGACTAACCTGGATTTCACTCAGTTCCTCCATCTCATTTGACCCCCGGTCCCCTGCTATTTCCGGCAGATTATTTATGTCTTCCTTAGTGAAGACAGAACCAAAGTAGTTATTCAATTGGTCTGCCATGTCCTTGTTCCCCATGATCAATTCACCTGTTTCTGACTGCAAGGGACCTACATTTGTTTTAACTAATCTTTTTCTCTTCACATATCTATAAAAACTTTTGCAGTCAGTTTTTATGTTCCCTGCCAGTTTTCTTTCATAATCTATTTTCCCTTTCCTAATTAAGCCCTTTGTCCTCCTCTGCTGGACTGAATTTATCTCAGTCCTCTGGTAGGCTGCTTTTTCTGGCTAATTTGTATGCTTCAACTTTTGTTTTGATACTATCCCTGATTTCCCTTGTTATCCACGGATGCACTACCTTCCCTGATTTATTCTTTTGCCAAACTGGGAACTATTGTACTTCAGAGCTTATTTGCTGTAGTGTTTAATAGCCTGATGCCTGTAGGGAAGAAGCTGTTCCTGAACCTGGATGTTACAGTTTTCATGCTCCTGTACCTTCTTCCCGATGGCAGGGGTGAAATGAGTGTCTGGCCAGGATGGTGTGGGTCTTTGATGATGTTGGCTGCCTTTTTGAGGCAGTAACTCCGATAAATACCTTCGATGGTGGGGAGGTCAGAGCCGGTGATGGAGAGGGCAGTGTTCACAACTTTTTGCAGTCTTTTCGCTCCTGGACGTTCAAGTTGCTGAACCAGGCCATGATGCAACCAGTCAGTATGCTCTCTACTGTACACCTGTAGAAGTTCAAGATAATCCTCTTTGACTTACCAAATCTCCGTAATCTTCTCAGGAAGTAGAGGCACTGATGTGCTTTATTTATAATTGCATCAGTGTGCTGGGTCCAGGAAAGATCGTCGGAAAGATGCACGCCCAGGAATTTGAAGCTTTTGACTCTCTCCACCATCGTCCCGTTGATATAAACAGGATTGTGGGTGCTCATCCTTCCTGTTCCAAAGTCCACAATCAGTTCCTTGGTTTTACTGATGTTGAGAGCCAGGTTGTTGTGCTGGCGCCATTTGGTCAGTCGGTCGATCTCACTTCTATTCTCTGACTCGTAACCATCAGTGATACGTCCCACCACAGTGGTGTCATCGGCGAACTTGAGGATGGAGTTCGCACTATGTCTGGCTACACAGTCCTGAGTATAGAGTGAGTAGAGCAGGGGGCTGAGTACGCAGCCTTGAGGTGCTCCCGTACTGATTGTTCCTGAGGATGAAGTGTTTCCGCCAATTCGGACAGACTGTGGTCTGTGGATGAGGAAGTCGAGGATCCAATTGCAGAGGGATGTGCAGAGACCCATTTCCGTGAGCTTGGTAACCAGCTTGTTATTTTTAAAATAATATTTACAATACAATAGAACAAACCAGAACCCACCACCATAATACAAGTCAAACAAAGATACTAAATGAACTACTGTACAACTATGTTACACTCCTTGTCAAGGGTGTATTCAACCCCCCGCGGTGCCCAGCGGTCCCGGAAATCCCCCAGGGTGCCTGTGGACAGGGCATAGTCACTCTCTAACACCACCCAGTCACGGACGTGACCCCGGAAAAGGGGCAGGCAACCGGCTCGGGCAGAGCCCTCTTCTGCCTGGCGCCGTGACTGGCGGATGGCCAGCTTGACCAGGCCCAGGAGCAACCCAACCAGGATATCCTTGGCCCCCCTACCCTCCCCCTTACGCACTGGGTGTCCAAAGATGAGGATGGTGGGTGTGAAGTACAGCCAGAAGGCAAGGAGCAGCTCCTTTAGATATTGGAACAGGGGCTGCAGCCTCACACACTCCATATACATGTGGAACATAGACTCTTCCAGCCCGCAAAAGTGGCAGGCGGCTGGCGAGTCTGTGAACCGTGAGAGAAACAGGTTGTAGGGAACTCTTGGGTGCAGTGCCCTCCACCCCAGGTCTCCGATGTGGTAACCAGCTTGGAGGGGATGATGGTATTGAACGTAGTCTATAAACAACAGCCTGACATAAGTGTATTTATTGTCCAAGTGGTCCAGTGCGGAGTGGAGAGCCAGTGAGATCGCATCCTCCGTTGACCTGTTGTGACGGTAGGCGAACTGTAGTGGGTTGAGGTTCTTGTCGAGGTAGGAGTTGATATGCCCCATAACCAACCTCTCAAAGCACTTCATCACCACAGACGTTAGTGCCACTGGCCGATAGTCGTTGAGGCACGTCACCTTGCTCTTCTTGGGCACCGATATTATTGATGCCCTCTTAAAGCAGGTGGGAACCTCAGACCTCAGTACAGAGATGTTGAAAATATCCGCAAAACTCCAGCCAGTTGGTCTGCACTGGACCCTTGAAGACTGAAAAAGGTGAATTTATTATGGGGAACAAGGAAATGGCAAATGAGTTGAACAGGTACTTTGGATCCGTCTTCACTAAGGAGGACACAAACAATCTTTCTGATGGCCAGAGGATCTGGGGTGAGGGAGGAACTGAAGGAAATCCACAATAGGCAGGAAATGGTGTTGGGTAGACTGATGGGACTGAAGGCTGATAAATCCCCAGAGCCCGATGGTCTGCGTCCCAGTTAACTTAAGGAAGTGGCTCTAGAAATCGTGGATGCATTGGTGATAGTTTTCCTATGTTCTATTTATTCAGGATCAGTTCCTGTGGATTGGAGGGTAGCTAATGTTATCCCACTTTTTAAGAAAGGCGGGAGAGAGAAAACAGGGAATTATAGACCAGTTAGCCTGACATCGGTGGTGGGGAAGATGCTGGAGTCAATTATAAAAGATGAAATAGCGGCACATTTGGATAGCAGTAACAGGATCGGTCCGAGTCAGCATGGATTTACGAAGGGGAAATCATGCTTGACTAATCTGCTGGAATTTTTTGAGGATGTAACTGGAAAAATGGACAAGGGAGAGCCAGTGGATGTAGTGTCCCTGGACTTTCAGATCGCATTTGATAAGGTCCCACATAGGAGATTAGTGGGCAAAATTAAGGGACATGGTATTGGGGGTAGAGTGCTGACATGGATAGAAAATTGGTTGGCAGACAGGAAACAAAGAGTAGGGATTAATGGTTCCCTTTCAGAATGGCAGGCAGTGACTAGTGGGGTACCGCAAGGCTCGGTGTTGGGACCGCAGCTATTTACAATATACATCAATGATTTAGATGAAGGGATTGAAAGTAACATTAGCAAATTTGCAGATGACACAAGGCTGGATGGCAGTGTGAGGAAGATGCTATGAGAATGAAGGGTGACTTGGACAGGTTGGGTGAATGGGCAGATGCATGGCAGATAGAGTATAATGTGGATAAACGTGAGGTTATCCACTTTTGTAGCAAAAACAGGAAGGCAGATTACTATCTAAATGGTATCAAGTTGGGAAAAGGGGAAGTACAACTGGATCTGGGGGTCCTGGTTCATCAGTCAATGAAATTAAGCATGCAGGTACAGCAGGCAGTGAAGAAAGTGAATGGCATGTTGGCCTTTATAACAAGAGGAGTTGAGTATAGGAGCAAAGAGGTCCTTCTGCAGTTGTATAGGGCCCTAGTGAGACCGCACCTGGAGTATTGTGCGCAGTTTGGTCCCCTAATTTGAGGAAGGACATTCTTGCTATTGAGGGAGTGTAGCGTAGCTTTACAAGATTAATTCCCGGGATGGCGGGATTGTCATATGCTGAGAGAATGGAGCGGCTGGGCTTGTATACTCTGGAGTTTAGAAGGATGAGTGTGGATCTTATTTAAACATATAAAATTATTAAGGGTTTGGACACGCTAGAGGCAGGAAACATGTTCCCGTAGTTGGGGGAGTCCAGAACCAGGGGGCCACAGTATAAGAATAAGGGGTAAGCCATTTGGAACGGAAATGAGGAAACACTTTTTCTCACAGAGAGTTGTGAGTCTGTGGAATTCTCTGCCCCAGAGGGCGGTGGAGGCCGGTTCTCTGGATACTTTCAAGAGAGAGCTAGATAGGGCTCTTAAAGATAGCGGAGTCAGGGGATATGGGGAGAAGGCAGGAACGGGGTACTGATTGGGGATGATCAGCCATGATCACATTGAATGGCGGTGCTGGCTCGAATGGCCTACTCCTGCACCTATTGTCTATTGTCATGTTCGGCACGGACATTGTGGGCTCAAGGGCCTGTTCCTGTGCTGTACTGCTCTCTGTTCCATAATCTTATTAATGCATATTATCCACAACAATCCAGTGTCAGTGTTCCAAACCAATGCTGCAGGACACACCAAAATCTAGACATATTAACCTTGTCACAAGGAAGTTAGTTGAGGTGCATGCAGCAATTCACAACGGGGAGAAACAGAATGAATTTCTGTCACCAAGGTTGGGGCAGATTGTTTGCGAAGAGATGTCTGGGGAGTGGATGGGTCTGACGTCGGGGTCCACATGGCTGCGGACTTTCAGTCAGGGAGTCCGTGAGCTTACAGAGCCAATCTGCCCACCCTTGTCCCACAGTGGAGTTATCAAACTCAGCCTCTCCACGAAGCCAAATCCTGCAGTTATATTCCAGACTGGGTGTGCACTTCCTGTCCATAAACATACTTTCCTGTTCTCATAATCTCCGTTCAGTCATACAATAAATATTATGTTTATCTGTTTAAAATAAAGTTAACCCGATCGAGAGTTATATAATGTTAACTCCATCGACCGACAGGACAACGAGCTCCTGTAACCTCAGGTTCACACGCACCCCACTGGATGATGGAAGATAGATACAAAATGCTGGAGTAACTCAGCGGGACAGGCAGCAGTTCTGGAGAGAAGGAATGGGTGACGTTTTGCATCGAGACTCTTCTTCACTCGACCCGAAAGGTCACCCATTCTCTGTGTCCATGTTCTCCAGAGATGCTGCCTGTCCCGCTGAGTTACTCCGGCTTTTTGTGTCTATCTTTTGTGTCTATCTGTGAGCCAGCGTCTGCAGTTACCTCTTACCCACATACTGTGAAAAGCTTTTCTGAGCTCTATCCAGTTGAATCATACTATACATGAATACAATGAAGCCACACACAGTGTTACAGCATTATAATGTTACAGTTACAGAGACAAAGTCCAATGTCCGCAATGGAGTAGAGGTGAATCGGACAGTACCCTAGCTTATGGAAGGGCCGTTCAGAAGCCTGATAACAGAGGGGATGAAGCTGTTCTTGAGTCTGGTGGTGCGCGCTTTCTCTGGACGGGAGCGGGGAGAAAAAGGAATGATCGGGGTGGGACAGGGACAAGTCTTTGATTATGTCGGCTGCTTTCCCGAGGCAGCGTGAAGTGTAGATGGGGTCAATGGTGGGGAGTGTGGTCTGTGTGATGGACTGGGCTATGTCCACAACTCTCTGTCATTCCTGTAAATCAGGCTTGTATAACAACGTTCCATGTAATGAGCCCCCACTCAATGGTTTATTTATCTTGCTGTTCTGTCCCTTGCCACCACACCCCCTCTCCCAGACCCCAACCCCACCCATCCCTCCCCACCCTGACCATTGTGTGAAACCAAGTCGTTTAGTGATGCCCACCACACCAGAACATCAGACAACACACCCCTCGTGAAACACTCTTAGAGTCATAGATCATACAGCATGGAAACAGGCCCTTCGGCCCAACTTTCCGACACTGACCAACATGCCACATCTACACTAGTTCCACTTGCTCACGTTTCGTCCATATTCTTCTAAACCTGTCCGATCCATGTACCTGTCTAATTGTTTCTTAAACATTGTGACAGTCCCTGCCTCAACGACCTCCTCCAGCAGCTCGTTGCATACATCCACCATCCTTTGTGTAAAAAAGTTACCCCTCAGGTTCCTGTTAAACCTTTTCCCCTACAAACTCTGTACAGACAGCACCCATGGTCAGGATGGAACCCGGGACTCTGGCGCTGCAAGGCAGCAACTCTACCAATGCGCCACCGTGCCGCCCCCTTGTTATTCCAAGTGAGTGACACATTCCTTATTATTTTGGGGGTCTGATTGTCACTGGTCAGGACGGCTTTGGTCTTCCAAGCTAACTGACCTGGAGAAGGAGGTTGTGAACCATCTTCTTGAACTGGGGCAGTCTACCTGAAGAAGGTGATCCTACTGGGCTGTTGGAAAGAGAGGTCCAGGATTGAGCCCCAGCTTTTGGTTTCATGTTTTGCTTGGGCAGCTTACACACCAGCGGTATCAATATTGACTTCTCTAACTTCATTGAACCTTTGCTTTCCCTCTCTCTCCATCCCTCCCCCTTCCCAGTTCTTCAACCAGAATGACTTCCCCAATTTAATTTTACATCTGTCCGCTTCGTTGTCACCTTCTCCTAGCTAATAATGATCTATTCTACATTTTCCTTGAACTCATCCCCTTTGATGTCTCATTTTCACACCTTACACTTCCTTATCTATGTGTCTCCCTCTCCCCTGACTCAGTCTGAAGAAGGGTCTGCACCCCAACTATCACCCATTCCTTCTCTTCAGAGATGCTGCCTGTCCCACTGAGTTACTCCAGCATTTTGTGTCTATCCTCTGGTCTGCTCTGTCTGGTCTTAGGGCCTGTCCACTTAAGCCTTCTAAGGAAGTAGAGGCGTTGGTGTGCTTTCGTGGTCGTTGCTTCAATATGGGTGGTCCAGGAGAAGTTGTTGATGATATTGACTCCTGGGAATTTGAAGTTTTCAACCATCTCTACTTTGCTGCCGTCAATGTAAACTTGGGTGTGTGGACCCAAGTCCATCACTTCCTGAAGTCCATCACTATCTCCTTTGTCCCAACCCGAAAAGTCACCCATCCTTTTTCTCCCGCTGAGTTACTCCAGCACTGTATCTATCTCTGGTATTAACCGGCATCTGCAGTTCCATGTTTCTACAGCCTTGAGATGAACTGATTTATCTGAAGTGCTTCCTGAGGAATAGATTACAGGCAACAGTGGCGACAATTTCTGCTGTTGTAGGTTGCCGTAGGTGTTGTCGTGGGTTGTCGTAGGTGGTGTCGTGGGTTGTCGTAGGTTGTCGCCAGGTGTCGTGGATGAATTCCATTAAAACTAGTCGCCTAAGTGGGACAGGCCCATTAAGGATTCGTGACCGGGTGAGTGGAAAGAAGTGTGGCTTCCCAGAGCAGAATGACACGTGTTTCTGTATGTGAGTGTTGTGAAAAATTTGGATTGGGGCCACACCAATCTTGTGACCTAAACATTGACAGAGTTTGGCTTCTGCGCACCTCTGGAGAACATGGACACAGAGTGCTGGAGTAACTCAGCGGGTCAGGCAGCATCTCTGGAGAACATGGACAGAGTGCTGGAGTAACTCAGCGGGTCAGGCAGTATCTCTGGAGAACATGGATACAGAGTGCTGGAGTAACTCAGCGGGTCAGGCAGCATCTCTGGAGAACATGGACACACAGTGCTGGAGTAACTCAGCGGCTCAGGCAGCATCTCTGGAGAACATGGACACAGAGTGCTGGAGTAACTCAGCGGGTCAGGCAGCATCTCTGGAGAACATGGACACAGAGTGCTGGAGTAACTCAGCGGGTCAGGCAGCATCTCTGGAGAACATGGACAGTGCTGGAGTAACTCAGCGGGTCAGGCAGCATCTCTGGAGAACATGGACAGTGCTGGAGTAACTCAGCGGGTCAGGCAGCATCTCTGGAGAACATGGATACAGAGTGCTGGAGTAACTCAGCGGGTCAGGCAACATCTCTGGAGAACATGGATACAGAGTGCTGGAGTAACTCAGCGGGTCAGGCAGCATCTCTGGAGAACATGGACACGGAGTGCTGGAGTAACTCAGCGGGTCAGGCAGTATCTCTGGAGAACATGGATACAGAGTGCTGGAGTAACTCAGCGGGTCAGGCAGCATCTCTGGAGAACATGGACACACAGTGCTGGAGTAACTCAACGGGTCAGGCAACATCTCTGGAGAACATGGACAGAGTGCTGGAGTAACTCAGCGGGTCAGGCAGCATCTCTGGAGAACATGGACAGAGTGCTGGAGTAACTCAGCGGGTCAGGCAGCATCTTTCTTTCTTTTAAAATCCCCTAAAAACAAAAATAAAACATCAAAAACAGAGCAAAAAGAATAATGATAAACATAACAATGGTATTGATACATAGGGATCAGGATTACATTAATAACAGGTATAACCTAATATGAAACCAGTGTCAAAATACACAATGAATATAAACCTCCCGGTCTCTATGTAAATATAGTTAAATCTTTAAAAGAAAACTTATAAATGTAGTAAAAAAAACACTAAGATAAAAAGACAAATAAGAAAAGGAAAAAAGGAAAAAACAAAACCCCCCTAAACTAAAAAAAAAAAAATAATTATTATTATAATAAAATAAAAATAAAGATAAAATAAATTAAAAAACAAAGCAAAGCAAAACAGAATCTGAACTGAGAATTTCAAGTCTGTTTGTCGTCAAGTCCGTTCCACCCTATAGAGGTAAAATAGTTTTTATAACGGTTAAAGAGGGAGCAATTTATGTTGTATGAAAGTGTTCAATAAATTTTCCCCAAGTCTTATCAAATTTAACCAAGGGTTCAACAATGTCACTCCTGATTTTTTCTAAATTTAAACATGATATCGTTTCAGAATACCACTGGAGTGTGGTCGGAGGGTTGGAGTCTTTCCATTTAAATAAAATAGATCTTCTGGCAATTAATGTGGTAAAAGCAATCAATCGATGGGCGGAGCGGGACAAATGAATAAAATCTAACATTGGTAGCCCAAAATTGCAGTAATAGGATGAGGTTGTAAATCTATCCCTAAGACTACAGAAATAGTATCAAAAATTTATTTCCAATATTTTTCCAAAAGTGGGCAGGACCAAAACGTATGGGTCAGTGAGGCCACTTCAGAGTTACATCTGTCACAGGTAGGATTTATATGACCATAAAAACGAGCTAACTTATCTTTTGACATATGAGCTCTGTGAACCACCTTGAATTGTGTCAGAGCGTGTCTTGCACCCATTGAAGAGGTATTGACTAATTGAAGAATCCTCTCCCATTTCTTCATAGATAAAGAAATTTGGAGTTCTCTTTCCCAGTCATTCTTAATTTTATCAAATATATCTATTTATAATTTCAAAATCAACATAAATAGTAATTATTAATCCTTTCTGATAAGTGTTCAAATGTAAAAAAAATTCCAAAATTTCGGTTTGATGTGGTAGCGGAAAAAGGGGTAGAGTCGCCTTCAAAAAATGTCTAATTTGTAAATATCTAAAAAAGTGTGAATTAGGTAAGTTATATTTATTGGAGAGTTGTTCGAAAGACATAAAACAACCCTCCAAAAACAAATCATGAAAAGCTACTAATCCCTTCCTCTTCCATAACAAAAAGACTTGATCAGTACTAGAAGGTTGGAAGAGAAAATTGGACAAAATAGGACTCGATAAGATAAAATCATTTAGTCCAAAAAACTTACGAAATTGAAACCATATTCGGAACGTATGTCTTATTATTGGGTTAGTCATATATTTATTCAATCTTGTAATTGTAAAAGGTAACGAGCCCCCTAGAATAGAAGCCAATGATAGCCGTTGTAAGGAATCACGTTCAAGGTTTATCCATCCTGGGCATTGGGTATCTTCTAAATCTTTTGTCCAAAATGTTAAATAACGAACATTGACTGCCCATTAGTAGAGTCTAAGGTTCGGCAATGCCAAACCACCATCTTTTTTTGATTTCTGTAAGTATTTTTTACTTAGTCTGGGATTTTTATTCTGCCATATATATGAAGACATTTTGGAGTCTATAATATCAAAGAAAGATTTGGCAATAAAAATTGGTATCGTCTGAAATAAATACAGAAATTTAGGTAAAATGAACATTTTAATAGCATTGATTCAGCCAATTAAGGATAAGGACATTGGTGACCATTTAGTAAACTGATGTTTAATATGGTCAATAAAGGCATAAAATTAGCTTTAAATAAATCCTTGTGTTTCTTGGTGATCTTAATACCTAAATAAGTAAAACTTCCGGTAGTCAATCTAAGTGGAAACTGTCCATAATTCGAAACAAGATTATTTAATGGAAAAAGCTCACTCTTACTAAGATTTAAGGCAGCATCTGTGGAGAACATGGACACAGAGTGCTGGAGTAACTCAGCGGGTCAGGCAGCATCTCTGGAGAACATGGACACAGAGTGCTGGAGTAACTCAGCGGGTCAGGCAGCATCTCTGGAGAACATGGTAAGTTTTAGCTTTAGAGATACAGCACGGAAACAGGCCCTCCAGCCCACCGAGTCCATGCCGACCAGCGATCACCCCAAACCTATCTTACGCACTACCGATAATTTACAGAAAACAATTAACTTACAAACCTACATGTCTTTGGGGTGGCATGGTGGCGCAGCGGTAGAGTTGCTGCCTCACAGCGCCAGAGATCCAAGTTCGATCCTGACTATAGGTGCTGTCTGTGCGGAGTTTGTACACTCTCCCTTGACCTTGTGGGTTTCCTCCGGGTGCTCCAGTTTTCTCCCAAATTCCAAAGACGTTCCGGTTTGTAGATTAATTAGCTTCGGTAAAATTGGCGCTGGTGTGCTAGTGATCGCTGGTCGGCGCGGACTCAGTGGGCCGATGAGCCTGATTCCAAGCTGTATCTCTAAAGTCTAAAGTCTTTGGGATATGGGAGGAAACCAGAGCACCACCGAGTGCATTCACCCTATCTATTCCCCTCCTGGTCTTATAAACCTCTATAAGATCACCCCTTATCCTCCCGCGCTCCAAGGAATAAAGTCCTAGCCTGCTCAACCTCTCCCTGTAGCTCAGGCCTGGTTCATCCTCGTAAATCTGCCCTAGATCATATGGAAGGAATGATATCACAGATGTACACTATGAATGGAAAGAAAGTTATATACTTTTTTGCCTTATATATATTTTTTATGCACAATGTTCATGTTTGAAATTAGGAGGGGTTCCTAGGTGGTGATGGTTCAGTAGGAAAAAGACTACAGAGGGTACCAGGTCCATCACAGGTACTGACTGTAAAAAAGCTATAACGAGGCATTGTTACTTTACTATCTTTATTCATACTGGAGCATTACATATTGCACTAGCTGTACGTGGTCTGTCACAGGAACTAGAGAGCGATCTGTGGGTGGGGAGGTTGTAGTTATACTTGTGATATGGGGAGTGGTCAGTAGGTATGAGGTCACTATATTAAAGGCACATGCATATATCATCTACATCCTTCCCCTTGGAAACGACAGGCAAATACAATAGTGACATGGCGACCACGGCTCATGCGCTAGGACAGTTAAACAAAATCGCCATAGCGGACAGGCGGTTTGACAAGACGTCCCGACCGGGTTCGCATCTCGCCATCCTCCCTTCCGGCAGGAAGAAGAGGCACCGATGGGGGCAGACGAACCGGAAAGGAGGAAACGGGAGGAGACGGAGGAGACCGCGGCACCAGAACCGGAGGTGATGCGAGATCAGGAGCGGGCAGAGCGCGGGCAGGCGAGCGAGGACTAGCCGGAGTAGGGTGGGACGGAAGGAGTTGAGGTGGTGTAGACCGTTGCATGTTAGGAAGGATGGGCAGAGCATCGCCCGGACGCGCAAACGGCAGTGGGGGAGCAAAGGGATCCGCGGCAGGCGGACGCGGCTCGTTGACGAGCCGAAGGTGCTGGCGGGACCGTCGGTAAATGGCTCCCGCATGGTCGACGAGATAAGACCTGGGCGACCCCGCAGAGCCGACGACGGTAGCGAGCTTGGAGTGACCGGAAGGGGTCTGCATGCGGACAACTTGACTGGGGAAGAGGCGCGGCAGCGGATGGCAGGACCTGTCATGGGAACGCTTCTGGACATCGTGCCTGAAGGCAATGCGTTTCTGAACCGCCGCAGGCGTCAGGACAGACGGTATGAGGGAGCGCTGGGCCACAGGGAGTGGGAGTCTGGTAGCGCGAGACATGAGCCGCTGAGCAGGGGAACCCATGGCAGAGTCGCGGGAAATGTTGCGGCGGTTGAGGAGGGCCAGATAGAAATCGGAGTTAATACCACGACATTGTTCCAGCAGGTTCTTTGCACTGCGGACGGCACGCTCGGCCAGACCGTTGCTTTGCGGGTACTCCGGGCTGCTGGTGAAATGGTGGAAGTTCCATCTGGAAGCGAAAGCTTTAAACTCGGAGCTCGTAAACTGGTTGCAGGCTTGCCGGGGGGCCAAAAGTGCCAAAATGAGGGCATAACCTGTCGATGACGGCCGAAGAGGTTAGGGAGTGCAGCCGGTCGACCTCGAACCAGCTGGAGTAGGAGTCAACGAGAACCAGGAAGTGTTTGCCCCGCCACTCGAAAATGTCAACGGCAACCGCCATCCAGGGCAGTTCGGGCGCAGGCTGCTGCAGAAGCGGCTGGCGCTGCTGGTGGGGGGCGAGACTGTTGCAGGTGGAACACGAGGAGACCCTCTCCCGGATGTATTGGGCCATACCCAGCCAATAGAACTGGCTCCGGGCGAGAGACACGGTGGCTTCGGCCCCAGGATGTCCGCGGTGAGCGACCTGAAAATAGTGGTCGTGCAGCGCAGCAGGCACGACCACCTTGTGACCCTTCACCACCACGCCGTCGTGTAGTACGAGCTCGTCACAGACCAGGAAGTAGGGCACGGCGCCAGCCGGCAACGCGGAACGACGGTCGGGCCAGCCCCCTGGATGACGGCAGAAAGCTGTTGCAGGGCAGGGTCATTGGTAGTGTGTTCAACCAGGGACTTCATCTGCTGTGAAGGGACGATGTTCACTTGGAGCACCATTCGATCAGACATCTCATAGGGGTGGCGAACAGTGGACGTTAGCGGGGCGCGAGACAACGTGTCGGCCACGAACATGTCCTTGCCCTTACGATAAACCACATCGAACGTGAAGCGTTGGAGCTGCAGCATCATGCGCTGCAGGCGGGATGAGGCAACATGGATCGACTTGTTGAGAATGGTGACAAGCGGCTGGTGGTCAGTTTCAATGGTGAAAGTGTTGCCCAGGACGTAGTCTTTGAATTTGGAGCAGGCAAACACGTAGTGTTGTTCGGTGGTGGTCATGGTGCGGGATGCGAAGGAGACAGGCAGCTGTAGGCCGTCATGGACCTGGAGACAGGCGGCACCGAGTCCGAACTGAGAGGCGTCGCAGGTGAGGACAATGGGACGCTGCAGGTCAAAAAACTTGAGTGTGGGGGTGCTGATTAACTTGGATTTAAGGATGTCGAAGGCTTTCTGGTGGTGGGGGAACCAAGCCCAGGACGTGTCCTTTTTTATCAAATCCCTCAGGGGAGCGCTGAGCTTGCTGAGGTCGGGGATGAACTTCCCCAGGTAGTTTACCATGCCCAGGAAGCGTTGTAGGCCTGCCACATTAGTAGGAGAAGGCATCCTGGAAATGGCAGCCGGGACGCGAAATCGGCACTTCTTGGGGTTCAGTTTCAAGTTGATTTCCCGGGCCCGGTCCAGGACCTGGCGGACGTTGAAATCGTGTTCGGCGACGTCCTTACCGTAAACGAGGATGTCGTCAACGATGATGGCGCAAGGTCGATCTGAAAACAGCTGTTCCATTGTCCGTTGGAATACCTCGCTGGCAGAGTTGATTCCGAATGGCATTCGGAGAAACTGAAATCTGCCGAAGGGGGTGGCGAAAGTTGTCAAGATGGAGGACTGCTCGTCAAGTGGTATTTGCCAGAAGGAGCTTTTGGCATCGAGGACAGAAAAAAACGTTGCTGGACCAACCTGTGCAGCGACTTCCTCTACCGTTCTCATAGGGTAGTGTGGGCGTCTAATGGCCAGGTTGAGGTCTTTGGCATTGATGCAGATGCGTATCTCGCTTTTGTCCTTTTTCGCGGCAACAACCATGGTGGAGACCCACCTGGTGGGCTCGATGACCGCCTTTAGGATGCCCATTTTTACCATACTGTGTAGCGTCGACTCCACTCTGGCCTTCATGGCGAAGGAGACACGGTGAGGTCCATTGACCACTGGTTCGACCTTGCAGTCTACTGCAATCTTGTAGCTGCAGGGCAGTTTGCCCAGCTCATCATCAAAGCGGTTGGGATATTCGGCCAACGGGTCCATGAGGGCCTGCACCTGGTGAATGTCACGGTGGAAGGATACCAGGCCCATTTCCTGGCATGCCTGGATACCCAGCAGGGTAATGCATTTTTGATCGAGGAGATAGAAGGTGAGGGGCCGAGAGGACTCCAGTATCTTGCAGCTTAGCGTAGCCTTGCCCACAGGAGTAAGAATCGCTCCCCCGTAGGCATGCAAAGTTGAGCTGTCAGAAAAAATCTGCTCATTAGTTCTTATCTTTTTGAAGAGTATTGTTGACATAACGTTCGCAACCGCCCCGGTGTCAATCTTAGCAGTGAAGGTCGAGTTGTTCACAGTTACTCGCACTGAAGGGTCTGTTATCATAGCAGGTGCGCCCAACACAGTAAACAGGCTGTTCTCCCCCTGAGAGGAGTCGGATTCAGATACAGACTGTCCGTCGAAATAGCACGGGGAGCTGAGCTCACTATCAGTTTGTAACAGGTTGTTTAAATTGCACCTCGGAGCAGCGAAAGGCTTCCCACGGGAACGACAGGCCGCAGCGAAATGGTTCAATTTCTTGCAGACATTACACGTTTTACCCAAGGCAGGGCATACATTGTATTGATGAGTGATGAAGTTACAATTAGGGCACCTTTGCCGGGCACGTCCCCCGGGAGCAGTACCGAACGCCGGGGCACGTCCCCCTTGAGCAGCGAGCGACCCCGGGGGCCGCGACCGGGGCGTGTTCATCAGACGGCTGGAAGTGCTGGCAAGGTTAATCTCCTGGTCAGCCGGTGACACTGCCGAGGTGACAGCCTCAGCTAAGCAGGTGGCGTGCATCGCATCGTTGAAAGTCAGATCGGGCCTCCGCAAAAGCTCGGCCCTGAGCTTATCATCGCGGAGACCGTAAACCAGAAGGTCCCTGATAATCTCCTCGGGGGTCAGCGTGTTGAGGCGGCAGCGCCTGGTCAGGTGTCGCAGCACAGAGACATAGTTCTCAGCAGATTCCCCAGGGAGCTGACGCCGCGCGAACAGTTTAAAACGTTCTAAGATGCAGTTTGTTGGAATGTCACAAATAGCATTAAACTTAGCCACCAGACATACCGGGTCCCGAGCAGATTCTCCCGCAGCGTAGACGAAGAAGTCTGAGCGAGCTAGGGCCTCGGGACCAGCCAAGTTGAGAAGCAGAGAGGCTTTGAGCTCTGGGGTGGCGGCAGGATGAGCGATCGTGACATAGTGGTCAAAGTCACGTTTGAAGACATCCCATCGATGGGCAATGTCTGAATCGAAAACGAGCACATCAGGCTTACGGGCAGAAGTGGCCATAACGAGGAAATGAGAAGGCAGGGGAAACAAAAAACTGGGACAAAATTAAATGATAAACCGATAGACAGGAGGCGCAAGGTAAGAGGTATGACACCATGTAAAGAAGCTATAACGAGGCATCGTTTACTATCTTTATTCATACTGGAGCATTACATATTGCACTAGCTGTACGTGGTCTGTCACAGGAACTAGAGAGCGATCTGTGGGTGGGGAGGTTGTAGTTATACTTGTGATATGGGGAGTGGTTAGTAGGTATGAGGTCACTATGTTAAAGGCACATGCATATATCATCTACACTGACCTCCCCACCATCGAAGGGATCTACAGGAGTCGCTGCCTCAAAAAGGCAGCCAGCATCATCAGACCCACACCACCCTGGCCACGCTCTCATCTCGCTGCGACCATCGGGAAGAAGGTACAGGAGCCTGAAAACCGTGACCTCCATGTTCAGGAACAGCTTCTTCCCAGCAACCATCAGGCTCTCAAACACTGCCCAACACTAACCTCAGCAACTCTGTGGGATTAGTGTGGTTTTGGTTAGCATGGGCATGATGGGCCGAAGGGCCTGTTTCTGTGCTGTGTGATTCTATGATCTTCTACAGACTGTGTCTTTAGTTGCACCACAGACATTGGTTTTGGCACTATTATAGTTACATAGTATTGTGGTTATTCATTTATTGCCTTTATTATTTATTTTATCTGTGTAATTGTATTAGTGGGCCTGTAAAGCCGCAGCAAATATGAATTTCATTGTTCCATTGTCGGTACCCATGACAATTAAACACTCTTTTCTTGAAGTGGGCTTAACACGGAGGCTATTGAATGGACTGTAATGTAAGGATCTTGATTTATCACTGTCTGTGCCTTTTGTTTAGCTTTGTTTAGAGATATAGCGAGGAAACAGGCCCTTCGGCCCACCGAGTCCGCACCGACCAGCGATCCCCGCACATTAACACTATCCTACACACACTAGGGACAATTTACAATTTATACCTCGCCAATTAACCTACAAACCTGTACGACCTTTGGAATGTGGGAGGAAACTGGAGCACCTGGAGAAAACCCACGCGGTCACAGGGAGAACGTACAAACCTTTTTGTTTTTATTTCAAAATGGACTCTATTCAGGTAATAAATATATACAATACATGAACCGTGCAAAAAATTCATCCGACATTTTCGGAGGCTATACCAATTATTCAATATAGTCTACATACATTGCTCAAATTTCACAAATTTATCCCCCACACTTGCCGCATGTGGCCCACTGGCGTGGAATCCCTTCCCTTGTTTTGAGGGGCGTCTCCACCACACCCTGCCCCCCATGTCCAGCAGCGGAAGGACTGTGGTCCTCCCCCATCGAGTACATACAGCACCCATGGGGGGTTGCACGTAAGGTCATTGGGTCAAAGGGTGTGAAGCACGGAGCAGCTCAATCCATGTGGAGGACATGGCGGCCTCGGTATACACTGTTAACACATGAAACGCATACTTTCGGTTAAAAATCGCAGAAATAATCATTTTTAGTTCTGTAAATAATTGTGGGTGCTGTCATTGAATGCGGGAAGGTATCATGTTTAAACTGGTGTTATTTCGTGGTGTAGCGTCTTTTACAATCTGCGACTAATAGCCATATTTATTGTCGTGTCCAGAGAGACCACCATTTTGATAAGCCTTTGCTAAATAAAGCAAACTCAAGGACAGAGCAATTTGATTGCAATATTGTGGGTTATTTTTTTGGGTGACTGAGCGATCAGAACCAAATGCTCTAGTATCTTTGCTCTGAACCCGAGCACCAAGGTGTAAGCGGCTGAAGGAGCGCATCCCTCGGGACAGCCCCCACTCTCCCCCCGGGGTCAGCGCTGTCTGGCCACAGCCGCCCTCCTGTGGGCGCCCTCCGTCCTGTGGCCGCCCTCCATCTTCCCCTGTGGGCCGCACTGTCAGGGGCAGTGGGTCGGCAGCGCCCACACACACGGGGCCAGGTGGAGCGGGGCCGGGGCCGGCGGGTGGGTGGAGCGGGGCCGCGTCTCCAGGCAACATCAGCTGCAGCAAAGTTGGGGACGGTCTGCTCCCTCCGCCCACCCAGTCACTGACACCGACACTCCGACCTCTTCCTCCCCCCCCCCCCCACGGGCGACGGTTGATGAGAACGTGGAGGGCCACCGTGAGGGGAAGGGGAAAAACAATGGAGGACCTGTTGTGGGGGGACCGCCGTGAGGGGGGATGAGAACAAAAGGAGGAGCCGGCGTGCTTTGTAAATTTGTCAGCGCTGTAGGTGGATGCTATTTGTATACATTGTGTGTGCAGCAAAGAATAATGTATTCCATTCCAGAAGGTAGTGGAGGCCAATTTACTGGATGTTTTTTAAGAGAGATTTAGATAGAGCTCTTAGGTAGCGATGTTACAAAACCTACCATCAGCGGCGCTCCAGATCTGCTACTGGCGGTGTGTGCGACTACGGAGCCTTTGAGGGGGGGGGGGGCGGGGGCGGCGGGATTAAAATGCAGGTTTGTATTGCCTGTCAGAGAGGGATTTCCTTGGGTTGCTAGCTGATGAATAAAAATCGATCGGACTTCCGTCCCGGTTTATTTTTTTTAAGAATCGCTGGTCAATTTAATCGTTGGATTAAAGTAAAAAGCGAATTCTATCGCCCTCAACGCCTTCAACATCACGGATCGCAATATCAGGACAAAACAAAAAGTATGTCGTTTATTTCACATATAATCTTGCTTCTTGGGGTGGCTTTAGTCTAATCTTATGATGCGAACATTTTATTTAGGCCCCATATGAATCGGCCATGTCTTGCCTGCCGATATGGGCTTAAAATTTACGGCAACGGCAACGTTCCAATCGATCACATTCCAGAAACACCCACTTGATGATTAAAATCCTCTTTTTTGGGGGACAACCATGTCATAAGAGCATCTAAATCATCTATATTTTGTGTTATTGTCTATCCATGGTCAATATTTTTATACTAAATATCCACAACAGTTTTAGTCACATGTATTGTGCAAAAAATCATAATTTTGATTATATTGAGAGTGGATGTTTCTGGATTAATTTATGGGTTATTAGTTATTAGGCTATTTAAATTTTTTAGCCTTTTCTTAAGAAATGGATAGATGTTTAGATCTAGTAATTGAATTTAGATGAATTTAATTGATTAGATGAATTTAATTGATTTGATGAAACTGATGAATATGAATTTTTTGTTGGGTATTTACGATTTGTTTTAGCGTTTAACTTTATCATTTCTACCTTATTTCTAAAACTGCAAATAATAACTTGTTTCTGTTAATGCTGTTCAGTGATTTTGTTATTTACATTTTAAACAGATGTCTCCGAAGAAGAAATGCAAAATTGTCAATCCAAATGCCCAGCAAAAGAGACTGATTTAGACAGCATTCGCAGAGATTATCCGAATTTAGACTGCTCCAAATGTGATGATCTACAGGACATTCTTAATGGGAAAGTAGTGGGCAGACAGGCATGTCATGCGTGGTATGAAGAGCAAAAACCTGTACTTTACAATGCCAAAATTGAAAAGTTGAGGAAAAACAAGGTGCACAGAGTTGCTTATTGGTTACAATCTGAGGAGTATGATGATGCTACTGATTATGATATGCCAATATACCAGCTAGCAACTGATCTTCTCCATAAAGACTTGATCTATTGCTAGAAATTGTAATGTCTTTACCTATCTGTTACGGACTTACAGCATATAATACAATAATATTAAAGTTCTGATCTTGAGAATATCGCATTTTTGAATTTTCAAGGCAGTTTCTGTGTTTATTGCTATTTCTGTCACAACGGTCAATTTTGTAATTAGCTACAATTAGGTAACTAACTAATTATATGCTTTAATTTCAGGTCATCCAAGTAAGATGTTTTATATTTGTTTCAGGATGCTTCAATCTATAATAACTGAAAATGTAATTCCATTCTCTTAATTTTTAAGAAAGTTATGGGCTTTTGACTGTCCTCGATCACAGCTTTTGTGTTAAGTTAATGGAAAAGCAATAGGGAACAAGATGCTAATTTCCGATTATGAAAATGGCCATAACTTTTTAAATACTGACGATATGAACGTGAATTAGGTATCAAATTAAAGTTCTTTTTATGCTTTATCTGATGGGATAAATTACAGGCTTGGTTTTTAAAATCTCAAAATGTTGTAATATTCCTATCTTAGGGCTAACGGAATCAGGGGATATGGGGAGAAGGCAGGAACGGGGTACTGATTGTAGATGATTGTACTGGCTCGAAGGGCTGAATCAAAGATCCTATAGCAGAGCAAGATAGCCCACTCGACGAAAAATCCGTAGTAGGGTCATGGGTAATCTTTAGCGCCATTTCCATAACCGGCTTCCGTCTCCGCTCTAGTATCTTTGCTTTGGTCATGGCGTCTTCATACACAAATCATCTTTTTGTTTCTCAGCTGCAGGTGATCATTTTGATATTCCTGCCTAGCCTACCTTATTAACTTTGAACATACAAAATATTTCCATTAGGAAGCTCATTGAGTGAGTGCAGGAAGAAAATCCTGCACCCACTCAAGCCCAAACATCCTATAGCAGAGCAAGATAGACCACTCCTTCTAAATGCAATGGGCTGACGTGTAGTACGCAACGGAGCGGAACGTGGGCCTTTTTTTCATCCATTTCAGTAACCCGACCCGACCCGCAGTGTAATCAACGTTGCGGGGGAACAGTTTCTGTTAATAAATTATAATTCAGAAAATGAGAAGATTTTTACCAAAGAACTTTTATTTTTACGAGGATGTTTCCGTAACCGGCTTCCGTCTCCGCACTAGTTATCTTTGCTCTAGGTATGTTACAATACTTGCCTTCAGCGGCGCTGTAATTCTGTCACTGGCCGTGTGCGCGATTTTGGCGCCTTTAAGGGGGGGGCGGGGTTAAAACGCGGTTTCTCCTCCCTTGTCCTGAATTATATTTTGTTGGAGTACAAGCTTTTGCGGAAGAATCGTTCCGAGGGGCGTTTTGAGTATTTTGTTTTAAAAATCTCCCGACAAGTTCAGCGTTGGAATCATTTTAAAATCATCTTCTGAACCCGTCAACGCCAACAACGGGGACGGATTTCACACACGGGACAGGTAAACGAAAGTGCTTCATTTTTATGTATAAACGTTCTCCTTAAGAGGCCTTTAATTCACATTTTTACATGCGACACGGTGATTCTTTCCCCCGAACTAACGGCAATAATTTTCATGCCAATACGGGGTTAAATTCACCGCAAATGAACGTTCCAAACGATCGCGTTCCAGAAATCCCCATTCGCAAGATGATATAAATTCCCATTAATTTACAGGTAATAAACATTCAATTTCTTCCAGTTGGCCTGTAAATACATGACAATGAGATAAACAAATTATGTTATATTGTGAATTCTTGTGTGAATGTTATTTGGACACTTAGGCTATTTAAAAAATGTTAATCTATTCTTAAGAAATTGATAGATGTTTAGATGCTTCAATCTATAATAACTGAAAATTTCTTTCAGTTCTCTTAATTTTTAAGAAAGTTATGGGCTTTTGACTGTCCTCGATCACAGCTTTTGTGTTAAGTCAATGGAAAAGCAATAGGGAACAAGATGCTCATTTCCGAGTATGAAAATGGCCATAACTTTGTTAATACTGAAGATATGAATGTGAATTAGGTGTCAAATTAAACTTCTTTTTGTGCTTTATCTGATGGGATAAATTACAGACATGATTTTTAAAATCTCAAAATTTTGTAACATTGGGATCTTTGGTGAGGAGACAGAAGTCGGTTATGGAAATGGAGCCGAAAATTACCCATGAATCTGCCCATGACCGTACTATGTCTTTTTTGTCGAGTGATCTATCTTGCTTGCTTTAGGATCTTTGCTCAAGCCATCCTCTCCCCCCTTCCCTCCGCCACTCCTGCACCTTTTGTATCTTTGTTACACGTCCAGGCGGGCGTTGAGTGGACGCTTTGATTGACGCGCGCCGTGACCAATGGCCGCGCGATTCTGAAAACTCCCGCCCCATGTGACGTTTTGATCAGTCAGAGTGGCACGCGGACTGACCAATAGCCGCCCGGCTGGTTCCCCCCACCCCCCCACATATGACGTATTGTTCGGTTAGAGTGACGCGCTGATTGATTAATAGCCGCCAGGCTGAGCCAAGACCCGCCCCCAGGCCAGGCTGTGATTGGTGGGAGCGAATGTCAGTCTCGGGAGTGGGGCGGGACCGCGGGGAGGCCTGGTCGCGGGTCTTGATCGCGGGTCGTCGGTGACATCGATGTCGGGAGTGTGTTGACGATGAGCGGCGGGGTTACCGAGTGATCCTGATCGTGGGCTGGTGGATGGCGAGCAGGCAGCGGGCGCCACTGTGAGGGAGCGCGGCGGCGGAACTCGAGTGTCCGAGGCCTGAGGCCCAGCGGGTTGCCAGGGAGACGCGGGCCCCGGGGGCACCACCACCACCACCACCACCACCACCACCACCATGAGCTCCCGTGTGCGGCCCCAGCCCCAGCCCCAGCCCTCCTCCCGCCTGCAGCAGGCCGGCGGCGAGCAGCTGGAGATGAGCCGGGTGCGGGGCGCGGAGAGCCGGCCGGTAGAAGAGGAGGAGGAGGCCGCTGGCCCCGGCGGAGGAGGCCGAGGCGGAGGCGGGGGCCGCCAGGCCTGGAGCCGGGACAACCCGGGCTACGAGCCGGCCGACGAGGAGGTGGATTGGAGGGCGGCGCCGGGCAGCCCCAGCCCCAGCCCAGAGCCCCGGCAAAGCGGCAGGAACGCCGGCCTGTACTCCACCTCCACCTCCAGCCCGGGGGCCCAGCACAGCGGGCGGCCGGGCTGCGGAACCACCTTCCTCCGCAGGATCCGAGGTGAGTGCCACCGGGCACCAAGCCCCCCCGACAACCACTGACAACTCTGGACACTCAGTAGGTCGGGCAGCATCTGTGGAGGGAGAAGCAGACTTACTGATCAACAATTCCCATAGACTGAGAGCTGTACATTGTGGAAACAGCGCCCTTCGGCCCACATTGTCCATACCAACCTAGTTGGCACACTGCGGCAGTCTCATTTGGCCCATTATCCTTCAAAAACCTTCCTATCCATAAATCTGCCCAAGTGTCATAGTCCTATAAATGGTCATAGGACATAGTCTGAAGAAGGGTCTTGACCCGAAACGTCACCCATTCCTCTCCAGAGATGCTTGCTGCCTGACCTCCTAAGTTACTCCAGGATTTTGTGTCTCCCTTGTATGGCCATAGGACTTTTGGCCCAACTTGTCCATGCTGGCCAAGATGCCCCCTCTAAGCTGTTCCCAATCTAGAGAATAGTTCTGAGCTACTATCTACATCTTTGGAGCCTCCTGCACTATCTTTAACTGGACTTTACTTGGCACAAAATATTATTCCCTTTATCCTGTATTTGTACACGCTGGATGGCGTGATTGTAAGCATGTATAGTCTTTCTGGTGACAGGATAGCATACAACAACAAAACTTTTCACAGTACACATGACAATAAACTAAACATTTGCCAGAGCTTAGTCATGATGCTCTAAATCCTTGCCATGCCAATGTCAGTCCAAATATCTTTTAAAAGTCGTAATTGTATCTGGTTCCATATGTTCCTCTAGCAGCTCATTGCAAATAAGGATCATCTTTTGAGTGAACAAGTTTCCCTGAGGTCCCTCTTAAATCTCTCCCCTCTCATCTTAAGCCTATGCCCTCTAGTTTTAGAATCCTTTATCCTGGGGAAGAGACTGTGCATGTTCACATTATACATTTCCCTTATGATTTTGTAAACACTTCATTTAGCTCACCCCTCAGCCTCCTATGCCACAAGGAAACGAAATCCCAACCTAAATCAGCGCAAGTCCAAATTTACATCCTGGTGAATCTCTTCTGCCCCCTTTCCTGTGGATTGGCGATTAGAACTGCACGCAACGCACGCAATATTCCAACTGTGTCTTCAGAACTGACAATTATATTTCATATATTATCTGAATGGTGTCAAGTTGGGAAAAGGGGAAGTACAACGGGATCTGGGGGTCCTTGTTCATCAGTCACTGAAAGTAAGCATGCAGGTACAGCAGGCAGTGAAGAAAGCTAATGGCATGTTGGCCTTCATAACAAGAGGAGTTGAGTATAGGAGCAAAGAGGTCCTTCTTCAGTTGTATAGGGCCCTAGTGAGACCACACCTGGAGTATTGTGTGCTGTTTTGGTCTCCATATTTGAGGAAGGACATTCTTGCTATTGAGGGAGTGCAGCGTAGGTTCACGAGGTTAATTCCCGGGATGGCGGGACTGTCATATGTTGATAGAATGGAGCCACTGGGCTTGTGTACACTGGAATTTAGACGGATGAGAGGGAATCTTATTGAAACATATGATTATTAAGGGATTGGACACGCTAGAGGCAGCAAACGTGTTCCCAATGTTGGGAGAGTCCAGAACCACAATTTAAGAATAAAGGGTAGGCCATTTAGAACGTAGGTGAGGAAAAACATTTTCACCCAGAGAGTTGTGAAGCTGGAATTCTCTGCCTCAGCAGGCAGTGGAGGCTGATTCTCTGGATGATTTCAAGAGAAAGTTAGATAGAGCTCTTAAAGATAGCGGAGTCAAGGGATATGGGGAGAAGGCAGGAACTGGGTACTGATTGTGGATAATCAGCCATGATCACAGTGAATGGCGGTGCAGGCTTGAAGGGCCAAATGGCCTACTACTGCACCTATTGTCTATTCCTTGCCTTGGTTAGTACCTAAGATAGACTAAAAAAACTGGAGTAACTCAGGAGGCCAGACGGCATCTTTGGAGTCAGAGTGATACAGCGTGGAAACAGACCTTTTGGCCCAACTTGCCCACACCGGCCAACATGTCCCAGTTGCACTAGTCCCACCTGCCCGCATTTGGTACATATCTCTCCAAACCTGTCCTATCCATGTACCTAAAATAGACCAAAGATCAGGCCTGAAGAAGGGTCTCGACCCGAAATGTCACCCATTCCTTCTCTCCAGAGATGCTGCCTGTCCTGTTGAGTTACTCCAGCTTTGTGTGTCTATCTTTGGTTTAAACCAGCATCTTCAGTGTCTTTCTACACACTATCCATGTACCTGTCTAATCGGTTCTTAAAGGTTGGGATAGTCCCTGCCTCAACGACCTCCTCTGGCAGCTTGTCCCATACACCCACCACCCATTGTGTTAAAAAGTATTAAACCTATATTGTGTTAAACCTATATCCTCTGTCCTCGATTCGCCTACTGTGGGCAAGCGTCTACCTGATCTATTCCTCTCAGGATTTTATATACCTCTATAAGATCACCCCTCATCCTTGACAATAAGTTTTAGCACTTGGGGGGGGGGACAGCCTACCTGGGGGTAGCGACAGCGGCCGGGCCTCCGGTATAGAGACCGGCCCTGTTGCTCAGAAGGGTAAGGAAAAGAAGAGGAGGGCAATACTAATAGGGGACTCTATAGTTAGGGGGTCAGACAGGCGATTCTGTGGACGCAGTCGGGAGACCCGGATGGTAGTTTGCCTGTGATGTGTCTCAACGTGTCCAAGATATCCTGAAAGGGCAGGGAGAGGAGCCCGAGGTCGTGGTACATATAGGTACCAATGACATAGGTAAAAAAAGAGAAGAGGTCCTGAAAGGACAATTTAGGGAGTTAGGAGGGGAGTTAAAGAGAAGGACAGCAAAGGTAACAATCTCGGGATTACTGCCTGTGCCACGCGACAGTGAGAGTAGGAATGGAGCGAGGTGGAGGATAAATGCGTGGCTGAAGGACTGGTGCAGAAGGCAGGGATTCAAATTTCTGGATCATTGGGACCTCTTTTGTGGAAGGTGCGACCTGTACAAAATGGATGGGTTGCACTTGAACCTGAGGGGGACCGATATCCTGGCGGGGAGATCTGCAAAGGCTACTGGGGAGACTTTAAACTAGAATGGTTGGGGGGAGGGACTCAAATAGAGAATGCTATTAGACAGTGTGTGAGGCAGGAGGCAGAGAAGGAAAGCACTCAGACCCAATATGTAGGGGGGAAAGAAGAAAACAATAATAAACAGAGAATAAGAGGTGGTGGGGTTCTTAAATGGGTGAGCAGAGAAACAGAGGGGTGTAAAATGCGGGCGGAAGCAATAGGTAGCAAGGTGAAAAGTAAAAGTGGCAGGCAGACAAATCCAGGGCAAAAATCAAAAAGGGCCACTTTTCAACATAATTGTATAAGGGGTAAGAGCGTTGTAAAAACAAGCCTGAAGACTTTGTGTCTCAATGCAAGGAGCATTCGTAATAAGGTGGATGAGTTGAACGTGCAGATAGCAATTAATGATTATGATATAGTTGGGATCACGGAGACATGGCTCCAGGGTGACCAAGGCTGGGAGCTGAACATCCAGGGATATTCAATATTCAGGAGGGATAGAGAGAAAGGAAAAGGAGGTGGGGTAGCGTTGCTGGTTAGAGAGGAGATTAACGCAGTGGAAAGGAAGGACATTAGCTTGGAGGATGTGGAATCGGTATGGGTAGAGCTGCGAAACACTAAGGGGCAGAAAACGCTGGTGGGTGTTGTGTACAGGCCACCTAGCAGTAGTAGTGAAGTTGGGGATGGCATCAAACAGGAAATTAGAAATGCGTGCAACAAAGGCAAAACAGTTATAATGGGTGACTTCGATCTACATATAGATTGGGTGAATCAAATTGGCAGGGGTGCTGAGGAAGAGGATTTCTTGGAATGTATGCGGGATAGGTATCTAAACCAACATGTAGAGGAACCAACGAGAGAGCAGGCTATTCTAGACTGGGTATTGAGTAATGAGGAAGGGTTAGTTAGCAGTCTTGTGCGTGCCCCCTTGGGCAAGAGTGACCATAATATGGTTGAGTTCTTCATAAGGATGGAGAGTGACATTGTTAATTCAGAAACAACGGTTCTGAACTTAAAGAAAGGTAACTTTGAAGGTATGAGACGTGAATTGGCCAAGATTGACTGGCAATTAGTTCTAAAAGGGTTGACGGTGGATATGCAATGGAAGGCATTTAAAGACTGCAAGGATGAACTACAAAAATTGTTCATCCCAGTTTGGCAAAAGAATAAATCAGGGATAGTATCAAATCCATGGATAACAAGGGAAATCAGGGATAGTATCAAAGCAAAAGATGATGCGTACAAATTAGCCAGAAAAAGCAGCATACCAGAGGACTGGCAGAAATTCAGAGACCGTCAGAGGAGGACAAAGGGCTTAATTAGGAAAGGGAAAATAGATTATAAAAGAAAACTGGCAGGGAACATAAAAACTGACTGCAAAAGTTTTTATAGATATGTGAAGAGAAAGAGATTAGTTAAAACAAATGTAGGTCCCTTGCAGTCAGAAACAGGTGAATTGATCATGGGGAACAAGGATATGGCGGACCAATTGAATAACTACTTTGGTTCCATCTTCACTAAGGAAGACATAAATAATCTGCCGGAAATAGCAGGGGGCCGCGGGTCAAAGGAGATGGAGGAACTGAGTGCAATCCAGGTTAGTCGGGAAGTGGTGTTGGGTAAATTGAATGGATTAAAGGCCGATAAATCACCAGGGCCAGATAGGCTGCATCCCAGAGTACTTAAGGAAGTAGCTCCAGAAATAGTGGAAGCATTAGTGATAATTTTTCAAAACTCTTTAGATTCTGGAGTAGTTCCTGAGGATTGGAGGGTAGCAAACGTAACCCCACTTTTTAAGAAGGGAGGGAGAGGGAAAACGGGGAATTACAGACCAGTTAGTCTAACATCGGTAGTGGGGAAACTGCTAGAGTCAGTTATTAAAGATGGGATAGCAGCACATTTGGAAAGTGGTGAAATCATTGGACAAAGTCAGCATGGATTTACGAAAGGTAAATCGTGTCTGACGAATCTTATAGAATTTTTCGAGGATGTAACTAGTAGAGTGGATAGGGGAGAACCAGTGGATGTGTTGTATCTGGACTTTCAGAAGGCTTTCGACAAGGTACCACATAAGAGATTAGTATACAAACTTAAAGCACACGGTATTGGGGGTTCAGTATTGATGTGGATAGAGAACTGGCTGGCAAACAGGAAGCAAAGAGTAGGAGTAAACGGGTCCTTTTCACAATGGCAGGCAGTGACTAGTGGGGTACCGCAAGGCTCAGTGCTGGGACCCCAGCTATTTACAATTTATAATAATGAGCTGGATGAGGGAATTGAAGGCAACATCTCCAAGTTTGCGGATGACACTAAGCTGGGGGGCAGTGTTAGCTGTGAGGAGGATGCTGGGAGACTGCAAGTTGACTTGGATAGGCTGGGTGAGTGGGCAAATGTTTGGCAGATGCAGTATAATGTGGATAAATGTGAGGTTATCCACTTTGGTGGCAAAAACAGGAAAGCAGACTATTATCTAAATGGTGGCCGATTAGGAAATGGGGAGATGCAGCGAGACCTGGGTGTCATGGTACACCAGTCATTGAAAGTAGGCATGCAGGTGCAGCAGGCAGTGAAGAAAGCGAATGGTATGTTAGCTTTCATAGCAAAAGGATTTGAGTATAGGAGCAGGGAGGTTCTACTGCAGTTGTACAGGGTCTTGGTGAGACCACACCTGGAGTATTGCGTACAGTTTTGGTCTCCAAATCTGAGGAAGGACATTATAGCCATAGAGGGAGTGCAGAGAAGGTTCACCAGACTGATTCCTGGGATGTCAGGACTTTCATATGAAGAAAGACTGGATAGACTTGGCTTCTACTCGCTAGAATTTAGGAGATTGAGAGGGGATCTTATAGAAACGTACAAAATTCTTATGGGGTTGGACAGGCTAGATGCAGGAAGATTGTTCCCGATGTTAGGGAAGTCCAGGACAAGGGGTCACAGCTTAAGGATAAGGGGGAAATCCTTTAAGACCGAGATGAGGAAAATTTTTTTCACACAGAGAGTGGTGAATCTCTGGAACTCTCTGCCACAGAGAGGCCAATTCATTGGCTATATTTAAGAGGGAGTTAGATATGGCCCTAGTGGCTAAAGGGATCAGGGGGTATGGAGTGAAGGCAGGTACGGGATACTGAGTTGGATGATCAGCCATGATCATATTGAATGGCGGTGCAGGCTCGAAGGGCCGAATGGCCTACTACTGCACCTATTTTCTATGTATCTATGTATCTATGTATCCTCCAGCCTCTAAGGAATAGAGTCCCAGCCTACTCAACCTCTTCCTGTAGCTCAGAGCCTCTGGTCATGGCAACATTCTCTGTACTCTTTCCAGCTTGACAATATCTTTCCTATAACATGGTGCCCAGAACTGAACACAATACTCTAAATGTGGCCTCATCAACGTTTTAACATAACCTCCCAACTTCTATACTTAATACTCTGACTGATGGCCAATGTGCCAAATGCCTTTTTACCACCTGCGACTCCACCTTCAAGGATTCATGCACCTGCGCTCCTAGATCCCTCTTCTCTACAATACTCTCCATTGATTGTGTAGGTCCTGCCTACGTTGGACTTCCCAAAGTGCCAAAAACATCTTTGTAACACCTCACATTTCTCTCTATTAAATTCCATCAGCCATTCCTCAGCCAACCTGGCCAATTGATCAAGACCCTGCTGAACCACCCATCTGTGTATCATCAAAAGCACCAATTTGTGTATCATCTGCAAACTTGCTAATCTTGCCATGTATGTTCTCATCCAAATCATTGATATAGATCAGGGGCTTCAAAACTTTTCAGCACGAGGGCCACATTATATTTTTGGGACATTTTTTGTAGGAAAAAAGAAAGAAATGACACGCGCACGCACGCACACATACACATGCCGCACACACATGCCGCACACACATGCCGCACACACACACCCGCACACACACGCACACCCGCACACACACGCACACCCACACACACACACACCCGCACACACACACACACCCACACACACACACACCCACACACGCACACCCGCACACACACACACACACCCGCACACACACACACACACCCGCACACACACACACACACACACACCCGCACACCGACACACAAACACAGACTCCCCAGGTGATTTGCTTCCTCCTGCGTCCAAAGAGAAGGATGAGGGTGGGCCTCATTGAAACTTACTGAATGGTGAAAGGCCTGGATAGAGTGGACTTGGGGAGGATGTTTCCATTAGCGAGAGAGTCTAGGACCAGAGGGCACAGCCTCAGAATAAAAGGATGTACCTTTCGAAACAAGGAATTTCTTTAGTCAGAAGGGGGTGAATCTGTGGAAATCATTGCCGCGGACAGCTGTGGAGGCCAAGTCATTGGATATGTTTAAAGCAGAGATTGGCAATCTCTTGATTAATAAGGTTGTCAAAGGTTATGGGGAGAATGGAGTTGAGAGGGAAAGATAGATCAGCCATGATTGAATGGTGGATTCTACTCGCTTGGGTGAATGGTCTAATTCTGCTCCTATGACATGAATGTATGACTAAGGGGCCTGTGAATGTTTCATGCTGCACCTCCCTCCGACTCTAAAATGAATGAACTTGTTGAGAAAGTGTTGTGAAGATTCAGTGGGCTGATACAGGGATAGCATTCTGCCCTTTGAGAAGCGATTGACCAGGGTGGGACTGTATTTTGTGGAATTTGGAAGATCGAGACGTGAAACTTGGAAGGTCCTGTCTGGGTTCAACAGGTTGAATGCAGGAAGATTGTTTCTCCAGGTTTAGGAGACTCCAGCCAGGTGTCATCTCGCACTGATATGAGAATTTTTTTTCCCCATGGGGAGGTTGAAAGTTTGCAGTTCTCTTTCCTGGTGTGCTGTGGGTATGTTTGAGTTTAGTCTATTGTCACGTGTACAGAGGTGGAGTGAAAAGCTTTTGTTGTGTGCTAACCAGTCAGCGGAAAGACAATACATGATTACAATCGAGCCATCCACAGTGTACAGATACAGGATAAAGGGAATAACATGAAGGACGTTTCGTGCAAGTTTAAACCCAGTAAAGTCCAATCAAAGATAGATATAGTCTGAGGGTCTCCAATGAGATAGATTGTAGTTCAGGCCTGCTCTCTATTTGTTGGTAGGATGTTCATCTGGATTAAGAGTGTGATAAATTTCTGGGTATTATGTTTATCAAGGGATGTAGGCAATAGTGCTGGAAAATGCTGTGGAGGGCAGTTTTATTTGGGTGCAAGACTGAAGCCAGGGTCCCTGAGCACAAGTTAGCAACAGCTTACAAGCTGGGGCAGTAGGCAAGTGGTATTTTGTCCTCCATTGCAAAAGGATTTGAGTATGAGTAAAGATGTCTCAAGGGTCATGGTGAGAGCTCATCTTGAGTATGGGTCTCCTTGCCTAAAGGATTGATGCGTGTGCAGTTTGTTCAGCAGGCCGGTTGGCCTGTGGTATGAGGAAAGATTGAGTTGGTGAGGCCTCTGTTCTTTAAAGTTTGTAAGAATGAAGTTGACCACATTGAGATTATACAAAGTATTTAGAGGAGACACATGAAACTGCAGATGCTGGAATCTTGAGCAAAACAAATTTCTGGTGGAATTTAGGGGGGTCAACTTAACATCACTGGTCCATTCCCTCCATAGCTGCTGCCTGACATGCTGAGTTAATCTAGCACTTTGTCTTTGCTCAAAATATAGAGGGTTACTTCAATATCCTGTTGTAACCTCGCGGGTTGACCTGCGGTCGTCGGTCGATGAGCGTGGGAGGGACTCGGCGTGGGGAACCGCTGTGCGTGGGGTGGGGGGGGAGAACAAAAGCCAATGTGCTTTGTAACTTTGTCAGTGCCGTAGGTGGTTGCTATTTGTATACATTGTGTATGCAAGTAAAGAATTTCACTGTGCCTAGTCACACGTGACAATAAAGTATTCCATTCCATTCCAACCTTAGATGACCTCCTTCACTGTCGGCCTTCATTGCGAGAGGATTTGACTTTAGGAGCAAGGAGGCCTGTACAGGGCCCTGATGAGACTGCACCTGCAGTATTGTGTGCAATTTTGGTGTCCTAATTTGGGGAAGGACATTATTGCCATTGAGGGAGTCTTCTTGCGTATGGTAAAGTTGTAGGACAACTTGTTCTATTTGATCTTATTTGATTGTGCACGCCAGGTTGATTGCAATCGTCGAAACGGGGTGGAACACGTGAAGGTTGCAATCTCCCACCCCATTGAGGGAGTGCAGCATAGGTTCACCAGGTTAATTCCTGGGATGATTGGACTGACATATAATAAAAGAATGGGTCGACTGGGCTTGTAATCGCTGGAATTTAGAAGGATGAGAGGGGATCTTATGGGAAACATATAAAATTCTGAGAAGATTGGACAGGGTAGATGCAGGAAACATGTTCCCGATGTTGGCGAGTCCAGAACCAGGGGCACAGTTCAAGAATAAGGGGTAGGCCATTTAGGACTGAGATGAGGATTTTTTTTTCCATCCAGATCAGAATTTTCTACCGCAGAAGGCAGTGGAGGCCAATCCACTGGATGTTTTCAAGAGAGAGTTAGATTTATGGCTAAGAGAATCGAGGGACGGGGAAAAGCTGGAACGGGGTACTGATTTTGCATGATCAGCCATGATCATATTGAATGGTGGTGCTGGCTCGCAGGGCCGAACCTATTTTCTATGTTTCTATGCCCACCACATCACTAATTCTAATGTCATCAGCAAACTTCCTAATCATGCCAATCTACCTTCCCATCCAAATGGTTAACATGGATCTCAGACAATGGGACCTAGCACAGATCCCAGCTACACACAAAGCGTCATAGGCCTACTGTCAGGAAAAAAACGACTCCTCACTTCTACCGTCCCCCTTCTATCACAAGGTAAATTTTGTAGCTAATTGTCTAGCTCTCTTTGGATCTCATGTAATCTAACCTTCAAAACCAGCCTGTCATGAAGGACCTTGTCAAAAGCCTAGTGAAGGTCTATATAGATGTCTACCATCCTGCGTTCACCATTTCAAGAAAACAAATGAAGTTTATGATTTCCCATGCTTGGCTGTATTGACTATTACCAGAGAGGCCACACACAAACTGAAAGAACAGCACTCTGTATTCTGCTTGGATAGCTTGCAGCCTAATGATATGAATGGTATGAATATTGAATTCTCCAATATTAGGTAACAGCGTAAATCCCCCTTCTCGACCCCCCCCCCCTTTTTGCTCCCAATCTCCCCCTTGCTTCACCTGGACTCGCAACTATATCTCCCCCCCCCCCCCCCTTCCATCTGCATTCCTTCCTTGAGCTTCACAATTCACAACGCTACAATCCTTTTGAAAGATGCCGTCTGTCTTTTCCACACCGACTCCCTCACCTGTATCCTCCTATCATTTAGACACAAAAGGTCATAAGTGATAGGAGTAGAATTACGCCATTTAGCCTATCAAGTCTACTCCGCCATACAATCACGGCTGATCTATCTCTCCCTCCTAACCCCATTCTTCTGCCTTTTCCCCATAACCTCTGACACCTATACTAATCAAGAATCTATCTATCTCTGCCTTAAAAAATATCCACTGACTGCTTCCACAGCCTTCTGTGGCAAATAATTCCACAGATTCACCACCCTCTGACTAAAGAAATTTCTCCTAATTTCCTTCCTAAAAGAACGTCATTTAATTCTGGAGAAAAAGAATGTGACGTTTCAGGTCGAGACACTTCTTCACCTAGATTTTATTTCTGTACGGCCCACTCCCCTGACATCAGTCTGAAGAAGGGTCTCGAAAAGGGTCTGAAGATGGACCCGAAAAGTTACTCATTCCTTCTCTCCAGAGATGCTGCCTGTCCCACTGAGTTACTCCAGCTTTTTGTGTCCACTTCTTCACCTATTTTCTCCAGAGATGCTGCCTGTCCCGCTGAGTTACTGCAGTCTTTTGTGTCTGTCTTTGGTTTAAACCAGCATCTGCAGTTCCACCTATTATTTGCTTTGTACCTTATACCTTCTGAAGAGTCCACCAGGGACTATACTGGAAGTAGGACAATTTTATACTGGACAATTTTTACATTTATCAAGCCAATTAATCTAAAAACCTGTACGTCTTTGGAGTGTGGGAGGAAACCGAAGATCTCGGAGAAAACCCACGCAGATCACGGGGAGAAGGTACAAACTCCGTACAGACAGCACCCATAGTCGGAATCAAACCCAGGTCTCCGGCGCTGCATTTTGCTGTAAGGCAGCAACTCTATTGCTGTGCTACCGTTTGTCCTGCCCGTCAGTCTGAGGAAGGGTCCTGACCTGAAACTTTGCCGATCATATTCTCCAGAAATCTACCCCACCTGCTGAGTTACTCTTGGTCTGTTTTGTAAACCAGCAATTGCAGTTCCTTGTGTCTCCTGTACTGTTCTATGCACATCAGCACTTGATCTTCTTTTGACTATTCCTTATCAGCTTTTGCCACATTCATCACCCTCTGAAATTCCTCCGCATCACCTTCCTAAAAGTACGTCCTTTAATTGCTAGTAGTTTGAGTTGCTGAATGGTCAAATCTGTGGAATGATTCAGTATAGACGTTTAATGCTGAATTGTCAAAATTAAGTTTGAATAGTAGAAACAAGGAACAGCAGGTGGTTTACAAAAAAAAGAGAGACAGTGCTGGAGCAACTTGGCAGGTAAGGCAGAATCTCTGGAGAACATGGATAGGTGATGCTTCAGGTCAGGACCGTTCTTCAGACCATCAGTCTGAAGAAAGGACCCAACCCGAAACGTCACCTATCCGTGTTCTCCAGAGATGCTGCCTGACCCGCTGAGCTAATACAGCACTTTGGGTGTTTTAAGTTTGAATAGTGATTTGCTCTGTGCTCTAAGTAACCTTTTTAAATTTAAGGAAATCAAGATGGATTTTTATTAAAAGCTGCTGTATGAGCAGATAAAACGTTAGAAGTTCTAAACTAAACAATGACTCGTGAAATGTGAGCGTTATGCCAAGCCTCTTATTAAATTAAAAGAGAATACTTCATTATATTGACATTGTTTTCCAGACCCAGGGCACTTCACAGGCAATGGAATACTTTGAGCTACAATGGCTCTTGTTATGTAGATCATCTTTATGCCCAGTACTGTTGCACATGGCAGTGAGTTAATGACTGGTTAATCCATTTTATAATGTGACTGATTGGCTCAAATGCGGAAAAACTATTTTCTTTCTATATTTTCTGGATATACTGTTTAACCCTTCATTCACAGTGCAGAAGAGATTTTTGATGCTCTACGGTCAAACAGGAACTTTTTTAGGGAGCTTGCTGCAAAGATGTCCTCAGGACCTCTGCACAGTGCAGTAGGAATGGATTACTTAGTTTAGTTTAGAGATAGAGTGGAAGCAGGCCCTTCGGCCCACCGAGTCCATACCGACCACGATCCCCATACACTAGTTCTATTCTAGACAGAAGGGACAATTTACAGAAGCCAATAACCTACAAACCTGCACGTCTTTGGGATGTGGGATGAAACCGGAGTACCTGGAGAAAACCCACGCGGTCACAGGGAGAACGTACAAACTCCGTACAGACAGCACATGTAGTCAGGATTGAACCCGGGTCTCTGGCGCTGTAAGGCAGCAGCTCTACCGCTGGTCTGCCTACTTGGATATGTGTATTGCAGTTTGATTCTGGATAATAGATTTTGATCTCCGATCTGAGTGCGGCATTAAACTGAGAGATTGCTGCATTGTTAGAGAGGCTGCCTTGGACAAGACACCTGCCTGCCTAGTGATTCAGTGTTATTTTAACACTTTGTTCATCTGGGATCATTGCCAACATTAGTGAAATGTTTCGAGCATTTGAGAGGTGTGATGAGGAATAAACATGCAATTTTATGAGATACATTTTGTCAGAAATTACTCGCTGGTTAGATATAAGCAAAACCAGTGTTTCTGAAGTGCCATTCCTAAATAAAGTAATGAAATACTTTGGAAGTGCAGTTACTGTAACAGGAAATACAGCAAATAATCGGTCCACGTCAAGTTGACAGTTCTGGGGTAGCTAATTGGAAATGAGTGGTATGTGGCATTACTTCCTTCCAGCTCCCCCAAATATTTTCAATGGTTCAATGGTTCTTTATTATCATGTCTACCAAAGTGCAGCGAAAATAATTTGTGCATGCAGATCAGTAAGATTATTGCCACACATAAGGACAATACCCGATCAAGTACTGAATGCAATGAAACAGCCAGCTGAGTCCATATGCAAGAGTTGCCAGGTATTGGTGCCATTTTCACAGTCCAAGTTGCAGCTGGCCATAAAGGCCTGTTGCAGCCATCGCCTCGCTCCGGATAACCAGTTGTTTTCTCCTCTCCTGGCTTTCAGCCTTTGTGCCCGGGGGCGCCTCCCTCAGCCTGAGGGCGCCGAAGGATGAAATTAAAGGTATGGACACAGGTTGCAGAGTGATGCATCTGGTAGAAAGCAAAGATCCTATAGCGGATAAGATCGCTATAAGATCTTTGGTAGAAACTACCTTGCAGCTCCATCAACCTGGACCATTCATGGTCCCTCCCTGGCGTGTCTGTGTGGAGTTTGTATGTTTTCCCTGTGATTGTGTGGGTTTCTTTCGGGTGCATCTGTTTTCTCAGTCCAATGAATGGATAATTGTCACTGTAAAATTCCCCTCTTGTATGAGTGGTTGAATGTAGGGGAGTTAATGGCAACACATGCACGCACGTTCGGTAGCAACTCTACCGCTGCACCATGTAACAGGTCTTGATGGTTGAAATGGACTCCATGTTACATGATGGTATAACAGTTGTATTAGTTTCAAACACCTGGCAGTAAGTTACTGTGCTCTCTGGCATACGTGGTGCATGGTGAGTTACAAAGGGAGAAGAATTTTCACTGAATGGCCTTGTACATTGAATGGCTTACATTACTTCACAGTTTTGATATCAGACCAACCGGTGTCAAAAATGTTTTTAGTCTTGTTCTATGTGATCTGTTTATATCTGCTTTTAAAGTTTGTTGTGGTCTACAGTTGTTTTGATTTTATCTGTTCATCAGCTTACATGATAACTTGTATTTTTAATTGTTTTAATTTTTAAATAATGCTAATACTGTTGCCTGTTCAAGTCTTACTGTATTTGTTCTTCCTTAAGCTTTCTGGGGAACCCGGCTGACTGGTGAACAGACCGTCAATAGGGAAAGATATCTGCAGAGCGTACTGCGGGAGCTGGTGACCTACGCAATCTTCATGGTTGTTCTGTGCATCTGTAAGTCTTTTTTTAAATCTTATTTTTGCCCAGTTTCTATTTGATGCCCTAACGTTTATTTTCATGGGGTTGCTAATTTATATACTTTATATACTTTATTTACTTTTTGTTTTGATTATAAATTATATCAGTTTATTCAACTCTGAGAAGGATGTTGTTCTGTTATACCAGTGAGTCAGAGTCACAGTCATCAAAGAAACTAGCCCTTTGGCCTACACACCTTTGCAGACTGTTATACCTGTCTATACTAATCCCGTTTGCCTGCATTGTCCTTTTCTGCTTTGCCTATTTAAGGGCCTGTCTAAATGTCTTGTATCTGAATCCACCATGAACTCTGGTGCCAAGTTCCAAATATCAACCACTCTTTAAAAAAACACTGCTCGCATTCCCTTTATAAATCTCACCTTGAATCTAAGCTTGTTTTTTCTAAGACCCACAATGCAGTTAAGATTCCTACTATCCATCCTATCTGTGCCTCATTATTTTATATACCTCTATCCGGTCACTCCATGACTTTCTTTGCTCCAGAGCAGACAAACCCAGCTTATCCAAACTCTCCCTGTCTCATGTCCTCCAATCCAAGCAACATGTTGGTGCATCTCCTCAGCATTCTCTACAGCACAATCCTGTTCTTCCTATGGTGTGGCAACCATAACTACACACAATACTCCCAAGTGTAGTTTACCTCGTGTCATGTAAGGTTGCAACATAGCATCTCAACTTCTATATTCTAGGGCCAAACCTATGAAGGCAAGCATGCCTATGCTGCTTTCACTACCCACCTACCTGTGTAACCACTTCCAGGGAACCGCAGACTTGAACCCCAAGGTACTTCTGTTTACTCTGTCCTACCCCTATTTGACTTCACAAAATATATTATCTCATGCGTGTTGAGATTGAATTCCAGCTGTCAACTCTCCATTCAATATTCTTTATGATCTATGTCCTGCTGTCTTCTTAGACACCTTTCTCCGCTATCCACAATACCACCAACTGTTGTGTCGTCTACAAATGTTGCATGCTGGCAAATGTTCACCATTATACTGAATGTGGCATTGAGGCCTTTGAATGATCTCGTGTCTTCACTGTGAAGCTCAGAAAGTCTGCTAGATGTTCATGAATCTAGTACCGATCTATTTTTGACCAGTCATTCTTCGCTAAAGCAGAGACCTTTTCTGTTGCTTTAGCGTGTGATTCTCCTGCTGGATGCTTGTCGTCTTGTATAACGTCATTGAGTCATATAGCACAGAAACAGGCCATTCGGCCCAACTCTCCCATGTCGACCAAGATGCCCTATTTACACTAGTCCCATGTGCTTGCATTTGCTCCATTTCGCTCTGAACATTTCCTATCCATTTATTTGTTCAAATGTTTTTTTTTAAATGTTGTTATAGTATATTGATTAAAACCATTAGTTTGACCCTGACTACTGGTGCTGTCTGTATTGAGTTTGCAAGTTCTCCATGTGACTGCGTGGGTTTTCTCCTGGTGCTCCGGTTTCCCCTCGCATTGCAAAGATGTGCACGTTTGTAGGTTAATTGACTTCTGTAAATTATCCCTAGTGTGTAGGATAGAATTAGTGTACGGGTAGTCTGTGCGGACACGGTGGTTCGAGGCATTTTAGGTAGACACAATATCCTGGAGTAACGCAGCGGGATCTCTGGAGAGAAGGAATGGGTGACGATTCGGGTCGAGACCCTTATTCAGACGGATGTCTCGCCTCAACCTGGAAATGTCACCCATTCCTCTCCAGAGATGCTGCCTGTCCTGCTGAGTTACTCCAGCATTTTGTGTCTACATTTGATTTAAACCAGCATCTGCAGTTCTTTCCAATATGAGGAATCTAGATATCCAAGGATAATTGTGATGGATAGAACACATCTAAGCTGCTGTAGACGAGCAACAACAGGTACATTTGTAAAAAGACAGGTATTGCGAAAGTTAGCAAGAGTGGATTTAGAAAATCTGTAATTTGGTACAAATAATCTATTAGATAAATGAGGGTGAAGTTAGCAGCTGTCAAAGGCACTTTATCAGGCATCTTACATAGCACAGAATTGACACAGACTATGTACAATTGTGGAATTAAAAAGATCTCTTTGTTCCTGTGATGACTTTGAAAGAGCTGTGGTTTTGTTCTACTACATTGGTATCTCTACCTATCCGTTTCAAAGGGGAGATCCTATTCCCTTTTGAAAGTTACTATTGAATCTACTTTCATCACAATTTCACAATTTATTCCAGATCTCAACACTTTTTGAATTGAATTTAATAAATGTATTAGCCAAGTATGTACACATATAAGGAATTTGCAAGGATAACAACGAGATATACAGTAGACAATTAAAAATAAAACATCATAATTTAAGCCTGGGAAAAATAAAATACCAGAGCACAAGGAGCTACAGACTTTTTTGGCTGTTGAGTAGAGCTACTGCTCATGGAAAAAAAGCTGTTTTTATGTCTGGCTGTGGTGGCTTTGGCAGTCCGGAGTCGAAATTCTCATTTGCTGCTTTCCAGTTACTTTATTTATGAACACGCGGGATATATTACAGCTTTGAAGTATTTTGTTTTGAAGCTCTTGGACAAACCTTGGGTTTATTTCATATCTTCAGTTGAGTCCCACCCGTTAATTCTTAACACTGCAAATTCCTGTCATGCATTTTCAGGGAAGCTTGCTGTTAAATCTAAAATTCAGATTTGTGCAAAAATCTATAGAATCTTTGGTTATTTCACGTGAGTTTTATCTGCCTTTATTTCCTGAATGAGACAAAATTATAATTACAGAAGAAAGTTTAAAATATAGTACAAAATATTAGATATGGAAAGGGTGCAGAACATGGGATCAGTGGTGATTCGGGTCAGGGCCCATTTTCAGACTAGGAAGGGTCCCAACCTATGTTCTCCAGGGATGCTGCCTGGCCCACTGAGTTACTCCAGCACTGTGCCTCACCAGAATGTTAACTGGGCTTGCATGTTTGTGTTATAGTGAGAGATTGGATCGGATGGGACTTTTTTCTTTGGTGCATAGGAGACTGAGGGATGACTTTAGTGAGGTGTACATGATATGAGGAGGGTGATAAAGTGAACGCTCAGTCTTTTCTCAGGGTAGAGGATTCTAAACCTAGAGGGTATAGGCTTAAAGTGAGAGTGGAATGATTTGAGGAATTTCAGGGGTACCTTTTTCACTCAGAGGTTAGTCTGTAACTAAAAAAAAGCTGCCAGAGGAAGCTATTGAAGTGGATACAATTATGACATTAAAAAATACAATTGTACAGGTATGGATAGAAAGGTTTTAGAGATCTTTGGACCAAATGCAGCCAAATGAGAAATGCAGGCAAGTAGGAATAGCCCAATATGCCAACTTGGTTAGCATGGACAAGGTGGGGTAAAGATGCTGTTGTTGTGCAGTTCTGTTTTTTTACTCCATGCATTCAGGATTGTAGGATTAAATGTACCAATTGAATTGTGCTTGCATATGTTCATTTAAGTTTGAAAGGGTGCAGAAAAAAAAAGAGAATGTTGCCGGGATTCGAAGGCCTGAGCTATAGGGGGGGGGGGGTTGCACGTAAGGCCCCTGGGTCATAGGGCTTGACACACGGAGCCGCTCAATCCATCTGGAGGACATACGTAACTTCCGGTATATGTTATTAATGCTAGAAACGCGTACTTTCCTACCTGTTAAAAAACGCCAAAATGTTGAATTTTTTCGCTGTAAAAAATTGTGGAAGTCGGGGTAAGTGTGAGAGACACGTACCCAACTTCAGAATTCCAAAAATGAAGCGAAATGAAGGTAAAGAAAAGCGACAGCTGAAGGGACAACAGCAACTAAAGTGCTTGGCGAACATTGGCCGTGCAGATATCGGAATTGAAAATATTGGGAATTATCGCGTTTGCTCACTGCATTTCATCAACAGTAAGGCATTTTTTTTTTTTTTCTTGATTCCTTTGGTATCTAAAAAGTCTCAGAAGTGATAAATCTGGTTGTAAATTTTGCTTCAGAGGCGTTTTCTTTTTGTATGTAAAAACCCACTTGAGAACCATGGGCGATTTTAAAATTTTACAGCCAGATTTATCCCTTCTGAAACTTTTTAGATGCCAAAGGAATCAAGAAAAAACACAAATAATGCCTTAGTTGATGAAATGCAGTGAGCAAACGGCCAATGTTCGCCAAGCATTTTGGCTGTTGTTGTCCCTTCAGCTCTCGCTTCTGTCTACCGTCATTTCTCCTCACTTTTTGAATTCTGAAGTAGGCTAAATGTCTCTCACACTTATCCCGATTTCCATAATTATTTACAGCGCAAACATTGACAATTTCGGCGGGTTTTAACGGGCCCGCTACGCTGGAAACAATGGTAAGTGCTTACCTGCAGTTCATCGCGTGTAATCCATTTGGCGTAGCGTAGCAACAGTACGGGTCATGGGACGTGACCCGACTGCCGTGAAACCTCCTTATCGGGAGAGGTTGGTCGGGCTAGAATTCTATTCCTTGGAGCACAAGAGGATGAGGGTGATCTTATGGAGGTGTATAAGATCACGAGAGGAATGTATGGGGTAAATGCACAATCTTTTGCCCAGAGTCAGGGGAATCAAGAACCAGAGGATATGAGTTTAAGGTGAGGGGGGAAAGATTTAATAGGAACCTGAGGGGCAACTTTTTTACACAAAGTGTGGTGAGCATATGGGAACGAGTTGTCAGAGGAGGTAATTGAGGCAGGTACTATCACGTTTAAAAGACATTTGGAAAGGTCCATGGATAGGAAAGAAGGATATGGGCTGAACGCAGGCAGGTGGGACTAGTGTAGAATTGGGCACGTTGATCAATGTGGGCAAGTTGGGCTAACGTACCTGTTTCCACGCTGTATGACTCTATGAAAAGTTTTCTACTGAACCCTCTGGGTGGTGGTGGAGAAAGTGAATGAAAGTACCTAGTTTTAACTGTACAGTAAAACCTCCATAACTAAGAGCTGTCATTTGTATTTGCCTTTTGCATTCTGTGACCAACTTTCATCCACAACTGTTATGAGAATCCTGTGAGAATTCAAGAATGATTTGCCCTTTCCAAAAGAGAGAAAAAAAACCAAATTGAATTCTAAAATATAATACAAGCAAGGTATTTGGTGACAAACATTTTTAGTTATAAGTTTTTGGGGCATCTTTGAATTATTTGTGGACACTTGAGAATTAGTTTCTTTTTTTAGTTATTATTTCTATTTTTGGTTATATGCTGAGTTTTCTATTTCAGGCTTAAAGTAATTTTATATGTAGACATGGCAAACAGTGTGAGCAATGAACTTTTGAATGTCTGATGTAATTTGTAGACATTGGTATAGTAAACATGGATATGCAAACATTAATCGAACACAAAACGATACATTTACTTTCTCAGAGATCCTGATTCCCCCTCCCCAACCCATCTCCTGCTCCAAGGTTTAAGGGACAGTTGCCAGTTAAAGTTCTTGTCATACAATTTTCTCTACCACCCTATTTCCCATAACATCGGATGCAGTTGTGCTTCTGGCCATTAATGTAAACCTGATGATCAGTGTGTTAAAGTTCGATTACTTATCACAGACAAGTCAAACACCAAGTAAGGCAAGATTCTTTTATTCGCTAGCGGGAGTGTGCTGGAACAAGTTGCACTTAGCTTCCCTGTCGCACACTCTCTGAACAAAGAAAAGTTAGTACAGTTATAGTCATTTCTTATCAATAAACACACCTACCAAGTCTGTTATAGCATGATTGAAAGATTCTGTAGCCTTTCGGGAAATAAGGAAGGCTAGACCCATATCAAGCTAAGCCAATAACAAGTTATTAGTAAACTTTGCAATGTCAGCAGTATTCACCAAACTTGGCTCTGGCATCTGCACATGTTTCTACTGTATGCATTCATTTTAGTTTCTTGACCATTTTTAGACAAAGATGGACAGTCAACTCCATTTTGTGTCAAGGTTAGCATAGATTCATTATTATCTGGAGTTATGTGCCCTGCCCTTGATTCTAGAAATGAGTTGCATAAAATTGTTAGTTATAACAGATTAGGCACCGAGCATCTTCTTTTAAATAATGCTTTCTCATATAAAACATGCATTGTTGTTAATAGAGAGCTAGAGACTAAAACAATGCTTTCTCATATAAAATATACATTGTTGTTAGTAAAGAGCTAGAGACTACTTTCAAAGTTTCTACTTCTCAAATTCCTGTTAGAAAATGACTGAAGGATTAATTTCTTAATATTTTGTTAAATAAAATGTATTAACCCCTTCAAGCGAATAATCTGCTAGACTGAGGTGCCCTACGAGGTGTAGAGTTCTATCACTGAATATCGCACGGAAATTGTAAATTGTGGCTGGTACTTATGGATGGGTTTACAAAAAGGGAGGGATCAAAGCATTTTTCTGTAGGAGTTTCACCATGTTATTTGGATACAGATACTTGGTTACAATGTGATTATTTCTTGTGCTCAAGAGTACAGCATGGAAGAAGGTCCTGTCAACCCTGATTTAGCATACCGAGCAAGTCCCATTTTCCTGTGTTTGGCGTATAGCCCTTTAAGCCTTCCTATCCATATCATATCTCTTTTAAAAGTTGTAATTGTATCAGATTCTATAGCTCATTCAGCAACTCGTTCCAGATACGGTGAAAAGAGGTCGCTTAAATCTCTCCTCTCTTTCCTTTTAGCCAGTTAGAACTTTTTTCTTGGGTGGAAATGTCAAACACTAGAGGGTATAGCTTTAAGGTGAGAGGGGCAAAGGTTAAAGGCGATGTGCTGGACAATATTTTTTGCACAGTGGTGGTGGAGGTGGATACATTAGTGATGTTTAAAAGGATTTTGGATGTGCATGGACATGAAGGCAGATGAGTAATTGTAGATAGACACAAAATGCTGGAGTAACTCAGCGGGACAGGCAGCATCTCGGAAGAGAAGGAATGGGTGACGTTTCGGGTCGAGACCCTTTCTCAGACTGATGTCAGGGGAGTGGGTGGGACAGAGATAGAATGTAGTCAGAGACAGTGAGACTGGTGGGAGAACTGGGAAGGGGAAGGGGATGGAGAGAGAGGGAAAGCAAGGGCTACTTGAAGTTAGAGAAGTCAATGTTCATACCGCTGGGGTGTAAGCTGCCCAAGCGAAATATGAGGTGCTGTTCCTCCAATTTGCGCTGGACCTCACTCTGACAATGGAGGAGGCCCAGGACAGAAAGGTCAGGTTGAGAATGGGGAGGGGAGTTAGTGCTCAGCAACCGGGAGATCAGGTGGGTTTAGGCGGACTGAGCGGAGGTGTTCAGCGAAACGATCGCCGAGCCTGCGCTTGGTCTCGCCGATATACAGGAGTTGACACCTGGAACAGCGGATTCAGTAGACGAGGTCGGAGGAGGTGCAAGTGAACCTCTGCCTCACTTGAATAGACTGTCGGGGTCCTTGGGCATCTCCTGCGGTTGCTGGGGAAAGTACCTGGGTTAATTGAGCCTGGCATCTTGTTTGGCACAGACATTGTGCGATGATAGGCCTGTTCCTGTTCTAAATACAAATGATGGGGGGTAGCTAGGGGGCAGTGTGGAGGCAGGGATAGATTTTTGGATGTTTGGTGTAAGTACTGGATGAATTGAGACCACTCTATTTACGAACTTGGTGACTGGAGTGTATATATAGTTTTATACCACTGCATCTCACGTATGTTTTGCTGAGACAGGAATATAACATGCTGCCTTTACATGCAAATCTCTAACTCGGAGAAGTAAATCAACCGTAAAACATTTTAAACTGGCTTTTGATCTAATGGTTGTGTTTCTCACTAAGAAAGAATCATCTCTGAATCTCTGTTAATTTGTACAAGAATTCGCTTCTTTTAGTGAATTAGAGATTCTGCTAGTCTTCATTTAGTCTATTTTAGAGATACAGCGTGGAAACAGTCCCTTCGGCCCACCGACCGCGCCGATCAACGATCGCCCATGCACTAGTTCTTTCCATCTTACACACCAGGGACAATTTACAGAAGTAATTAACCTACAAATTTGCATGTCTTTGTAATGTGGGTGGAAACCGGAGCACCTGGAGAAAACCCACGCAGGTCACGGGGAGAATGTGCACACTCGGTACGTACAGCACCCGTAGTCAGGATTGAACCTGGGTCTCTAGTAAGACAGCAACTCTACTGCTGTGCCGATGCCTATAAGTAATCAGAAGTAATTTAAAGCTTTAAATCACCCCCAGTGCCACCAAGCTCCCCTCTTCCTCCATAGTGCAGGGCGGCTTCACATGCCCCAATGGTTGTGTGAACTGTAGTTGAAATATATACGCAGCCTTGTTTAACATAGGCTCAACGAGTTGTACAGTGTGGAAGCAGGCCCTTCGATCCAACCTGCAACCAACATGCCCCAACTACATTAGTTGCACCTGCCTGCATTTGGCCCATATCCTTAGGATTATAGGTTTACTAGACCAAGTGGGACCCGTTGGGCCCCGTACCCCCAACACAGTACTCCACCAAACTGCGCATTGCGGATGACGGGTTCCCGTTGTGACGCCAGGGATCCCCGTTGTGACGCGAGTCACGGCAACCCACCCCCAACTGCGCAGGCGCGACCGGCAAGTGGGAGCGTGACTGCGACGTTTTTAAAGTTCAAAATGGCAATAACCTGTAAAATATAAATGTGAACGCAACTCTCTCCCTGTTCAGTCCCCTATTCCCCATCTCCATTATCCTCCCTCTCGTTATTTTCCACCAATCCTCCTGCTTCCTCCCCTCAGCCCCTCCCTCCCCTCCTCCCTCTTCCCCTCCGACATTACCTCGCCATCCCTCTTCCTACCCCATCTTCCTCCATTCCCCCTCATCCCCCAGTCCCCCCCTCCTTCACCTTCCCTCTTCTTTCCCCTCTCCTCCTCCCCTCCCGACTCCCTCCCTCACTTCTCTCTCCCTCTCCTTCCCCCTACCCTCAGTAACTCCCTCCCCCTTCCTCTCTCCATAACCCCTCTCCCTCTATTCCCCCCCCAGGCTCCCCCACTCCTCACCTCTCCCCTATCCCAACCGCCCCGCTCTCCCTCCTCACCTCCCCCACTTTCCCCATCCTCTCCCTTCATACCCCCCTCTCCCTCTATCCTCCTGCTCCCCCATATCCCACCCCTCCCCACAATGAAAATCCCCACGTGGGATCCGGACCAATCGGGCATTGCGAGGGAGGTCTGAGCCAATTAATCTCAGGAGGGGGGGGGGGCGGCGGTGGCACTCCGCCCACTTGGGACCCGGACCAATTGGGTCGAGGAGTAGGTCGGAGCCAATCATGGAGGGTTTTTTTAAAGAGTAAAATCAATGTCAATGAAAATCGCGATTAAAAATTTTTTTTTTTTAAATGAGATTCGGGATCCCATTGTGACGTCAAACTCAGCTGACGGGCAGGGCAAGTGGAAAAGTGTTTTTTGTAAAGTTTAAAATGTCAATAACTTGTAAAATATACCATCAATCTAAACAAAACTTGGCTATCGCACACCGCAGGACAATGAGTAAGTTGGGCCAAAAATTGTAGCGCTATCGTGTACCGTTTTGGTGGAGTTTCCAGGACGCACTCACATACATACAAACAAACAAACAAACAAGATGAGAGTTTTAGTAATATACTAGACTAAGTGGGACCCGTTGGGTCCCATGTTCACACGGGAGGGCTGGTCCCCCGACGCAATATTCCACCTCTCCACCAATTCCAATATTGGTGGCCAGTGGGGGGGGGGGGCTTTCTGGAGCACTGGTATGGGTGTTGTTGGCTGCAGGGACTACTGGTCTCCAGAGGGCTAGTATGGACATTGTGGGCCAAATGGATTCTTGGGGTGGCAGCTCAGTCCCTCACGCCTGATGTGCTGGCAGCTGACTCACGGCTGGTGGGCTGGAAGTTGACTCACGGCTATTCCTTGAAATTCCATTTCAAGCAGAGTGCAAGGCCACCAAATTCAAATTAATTTTCCTACCATTTCAAGCAGGGTGCAAGGCGACCAAATTCAAGTGCAGTTTCTTACCTCTTCGAGCAGGGTGCAAGGCCACAAAATTCGTGCAGTTTCATACCACTTCAAGCAGGGTGCAAGGCCACCAAATTCAGGTTCAGTTTCCTACCACTTCAAGCAGGGTGCAAGGCCACCGAATTCAAGTGCAGTTTCCAACCACCAAGCAGGGTGAAACCACCATAAAACCACACAAAACACCACACTCACAGTTCAGTTCATTCACACCTCAGACAGAGTCGTGACCTCTCCCTCCCCCATCATGCAGAGACTGATCCACACCCACACTTCCGGGTTTTATAATTCCTCCCCCTCCCACCAGAAAAGGTGGCCTTCATGGCGTGATTGACAGGAGAGAGATTCTTAACATTTTTTAAACACTAATAACACTTTTGTTTTTCATTGATGGGAAGAATCCTCTGCACCTGATGAGCGGAGGGGAACTGAGTAAGATGGCCAAAAATCACAGCCGTAAGTGGTAGCGTTTTATCTAAAATCAATATAGTGCAAACAGGAAGTTGTCAAGTTTAGACAAACAACCATTTGCAGGCAGTGCCTTTTCACTTCAACCCAAACCCCCCAAACAACCATTTGCAGGCATTGCCTTTTCACTTCAACCCAAACCCCCCAAACAACCATTTGCAGGCAGTGCCTTTTCACTTCAACCCAAACCCCCCAAACAACCATTTGCAGGCAGTGCCTTTTCACTTCAACCCAACCCCCCCCAAACAACCATTTGCAGGCAGTGCCTTTTCACTTCAACCCAACCCCCCCCCCAAACAACCATTTGCAGGCAGTGCCTTTTCACTCCAACCCAACCCCCCCAAACAACCATTTGCAGGCAGTGCCTTTTCACTTCAACCCAACCCCCCCAAACAACCATTTGCAGGCAGTGCCTTTTCACTTCAACCCAACCCCCCCAAACAACCATTTGCAGGCAGTGCCTTTTCACTTCAACCCAACCCCCCCAAACAACCATTTGCAGGCAGTGCCTTTTCACTTCAACCCAACCCCCCCAAACAACCATTTGCAGGCAGTGCCTTTTCACTTCAACCCAACCCCCCCAAACAACCATTTGCGGGCAGTGCCTTTTCACTTCAACCCAACCCCCCCATACAACCATTTGCGGGCAGTGCCTTTTCACTTCAACCCAACCCCCCCAAACAACCATTTGCAGGCAGTGCCTTTTCACTTCAGCCCAAACCCCCCAAACAACCATTTGCAGGCAGTGCCTTTTCACTTCAACCCAAACAACCATTTGCAGGCAGTGCCTTTTTACTTCAACCCAACCCCCCCAAACAACCATTTGCAGGCAGTGCCTTTTCACTTCAACCCAACCCCCCCAAACAACCATTTGCAGGCAGTGCCTTTTCACTTCAACCCAACCCCCCCAAACAACCATTTGCAGGCAGTGCCTTTTCACTTCAACCCAACCCCCCCAAACAACCATTTGCAGGCAGTGCCTTTTCACTTCAACCCAACCCCCCCAAACAACCATTTGCGGGCAGTGCCTTTTCACTTCAACCCAACCCCCCCATACAACCATTTGCGGGCAGTGCCTTTTCACTTCAACCCAACCCCCCCAAACAACCATTTGCAGGCAGTGCCTTTTCATTTCAGCCCAAACCCCCCAAACAACCATTTGCAGGCAGTGCCTTTTCACTTCAACCCAAACAACCATTTGCAGGCAGTGCCTTTTTACTTCAACCCAAACCCACCAAACAACCATTTGCAGGCAGTGCCTTTTTAATTTAACCCAAACCACCCAAACAACCATTTGCAGGCAGTGCCTTTTTACTTCAAACCAACCATATTTTCATTTTCAAACCACATTAAGGGCACTCACAGTTGAGTAGACATGTGTTCAGTGTTATTCAGAGCTCAGAGAGACGTGACCCTCTGGCTTCCTCCATCTTGCAGAGACTGAGTGAGGCACACCACTTCCTGGTTTTATAGTCCCTCCCCCTCCCTCCAGCAGGGGCAGCAGAGAGAATGGCAATTAAAAAAAACCCATTAATATCTCTCTGATTTTTGATCGATGGGAAAAATCCTCTGGTCCAGGAAGGCGGAGGGGGGCTCTGAGCGAGGTGGCCAAAAATGACGGCCGTAGGTCGCGGCGTTATCTCGGAAATCACAGCACAGTGAGCCAAAAGCGGTCAAGATCAGACTTTTAGTAATATAGATATATAGAATATAGATAAACCTATAATCTATCCTAGCCACTTACCTGTCTAAATGTTTCTTAAACGTTGCGATAGTACCTGCCTCAACTATTTTCACTGGCAGCTCGTTCCATAACCCACCACTCTTTGGGTAAATAAAAGTTACCCCTCAGGTCCCTATTACATTTTTCCCCCTCGCCTTAAATCTATGTCTTTGGGTTCTCGATTCCCCAACTCTGGGTAAAAGAATTTACCTATTCTGCACATGTTTTTGTACATCTCTATAAGATCAACCCTCATCCTTCTGCGCTCCAAGGAATAAAGTCCTCACCTGCTCAACCTCTCCCTATAGCTCAGGCCATCGAGTCCTGGAAACATCCTCTTAAATCTTCTTTGCACCTTTTCTAGCTTGACATCTTTCCTATAACATTGTGACTGAAACTGAACACAATACTCTAAATGTGGCCTCACCAACATCTTTTATAACTGCAGTGTGATCTACCAATTTCTATACTCAATACTCTCTGATAAAGACCAATGTGCCGAAAGCGTTTTTGACCACCCAATCTACCCGTGACACCACTTTCAAGGAACTATATACCTGCATTCCAAGATCACTCCGTGCTGCAACATTCCCCAGAGCCCTACCATTTATAGTGTAGGTCCTGCCCGTGTTGGACTAACTGATCAAAATCCTGCTGCAATAGCAGATTTAAACCAGACCAAATTGATTTAAACCAGACCAAAACATCTACAGTGAAATAGGTACAAAAACACTGGAGGTTCGCTATGAAATTAGCAGTTGCACTATGAGTGGGAGTTCATTACTAATTACTCTCCAAAAAGATATGACTGGAGAGCGTAGTAAATAGATCAGTGATTCCAACTTTTTCTTTTTTTTAAAACAGGTGAATACCATCACCTATACTGTATCAGACAAGTTTTCAACCTACTTAGTGTATTTTTGCTCAACAGTTTCATCCAAATGCTCGGTTATTTTCAATATTCAATTACTTCTTAAAAAGATCTGAAGAAAAGTCTTTGATCAATTTGAATGCAAAATTGAAATAATCAATCTTGATCATTGCGAAATTGGCGAGCCTGCATTTGGAGTATTGTGTTTAAATTTAGAAGGAAGCTGTTGAGCTGAAAAGAGTGCATTGAAGATTTATGAGATGTTACCAGGACTCGAGTGCCTGAGCTATAGGGAGAGATTGAGCAAGCTTTATTCCTTGGAGTGCAGGAGGCCAAGGGCTGATCTTATTGAGGTGTATAAAATCATGAGAGAAATTGATAGGGTGAATGCACCAGGAATGTACCCTGGTCTTTTGCCCAGGGTACGGGAATAAATAACCATAGGTTTAAGGTGAGAGAGGAAAGATTTAATAGGAACCTGAGGGGCAACTTTTTCATACAGGGTGGTGGTGGGTATTTGGAACGAGCTGCCAGAGGAGGCAGATGAGGCAGGTACACTCTATCTATCTTTCTATCTATATATTAAAACTCTGTGTGTGTGTGTGTTTGTGGGTGTATGTCACATTCCATCTTCAGATATTTTTTCAGATTACATTTTTGCCCTTTGATTCCTTGGTCTGCCAAAACCACATGCTGAAACTCCGCGATTTTTTCCATTTTGCTAGCGATTTCACTTTTACATTCGCTAATCCACTCATTAAATTTAGACATTTTTATGTGCACATTTTAAAATAAAATTCCTCTCCCCCCCCCTCCCCCAACTCACTCAATTTAAAATATAAACGGGACTGACGAGCTGCTGACATCAGAATCGCACATGTCGACCAATCCAAGCTGCTTCTCTCTCTCTCTCTGTTCATTTGGCAGCCCGGCTCTCTCCCCCCCTCCCCTCCAACTACGCTCCCGCCCCGCCTCCCGCAGCTCAACTCGCTCGCCTGCCCGCGCCCCCTTGTGCCCCGCCTCGCGCCACGATAACGGCTCCTGCCGTCCGCCTCTCCTCCACTGCTCCACCCCCCCTGGCCTGGCACTGTCACGCTGGCTGAAGGCACATATCGCCTGCTTCCCCCGCTGCTATTTTCACCGTCCTCGCTGCCGGCCCGCAATGTGAGAGGTTGGTTAGTGTGTGTCTGCGGCCTACGGGAGCGTTCGGACGACCCCTTCCCCCCACCCCCGCAGTCTCGATTGAGGCCGCTGATGTCGTTTGGTTGACGCGTGCTCAGCTGCCCGCTCGCTTTCTCCTCTCCCCCCTCCTCCTACTCTACACCGCCCTTCTCTCCCCACCCCCCTTCTTCTCTCCCCCCTCCCCCTTCTCCTTTCCCCCCTTCTCTCCCCCTTCTCCTCTCCTCCCCCTCCCCCTTCTCCTCTCCCCCCTTCTCCTCTCCCCGCTCCTTTCCTCCTCTCCCCCCTGCTCCTCCCCTTCCCCCCACCTCTTTCCTCCTACTCGGGGCCTGAATCCTGCAGCCTCCCCCACCCCCTCCCTCCTGCTGCCAGTCGCGTCGCTCGCAAGGCCTTTGAAAAAACACGCCGTATTCTTGCAGCGAGAGAGCGAGTGATTATTGCGTTCAAGAACCAGCCCTCACCTCTGACAACGTGCACCCCCACCCCTCAAACTCTCCCCACTCCCTCTCCCCCATCCGCTCTCTCTCCGCCCCCTCACGCTCCCTCTCCCCCCTCCCCCCTTCCTCTCCCCCTCACCCCCCTTCCTCTCCCCCTCACCCCCTCCTCTCCCATCCCTTCCCCCCTCTCTCTCCACCCACTCCCCCTCTGCACCTCTCCCCCTCAGCACCTCTCTCCCCCTCCCCTCCCCACTCTTCCCCCTCTCTCGCCCCTCTTCCCCCTACCCCTCTCCCCTCCCCCCTCTTCCCCCCTTTCTCCCCTCTCTCAATCACAGCCGATCTTTGGCTTGAGTCACTCACTCGTTTTTTCGCCTCCTGCTGGCCAGCCACCATAACGGCTGCTGCCGCCCGGCTCTCCTCCAAAAACGCCGAAATTTTTCCCAACGGCTGTTGCCGCCCGGCTCTCCTCCACTTCCGCCCCCCCCTGGCCCGGCTCTGGCATGCTGGCTCAAGCCAAAGGGGGAACAGCTGATCTTTGGCTTGAGCCAGCGTGACAGCCGGCGCGTCAACGTCCTGTCGGCCCGCAGGCGTCTCGACGGCGTACGCAGCGTCTCGACGCCGTACGCAGCATCTCGACAGAGTATGCAGCGTCTCGACGGCGTATGCAGCGTCTTGACGGCGTATGCCTGGCCCGCAGGCTCACTCGGCATCACGCTCGCCCGCCCACTCCACCCTTCCCCCCCCTCCCCGTACTCGGGGTCTGAAGCACGTTCGGGGAACAGACCCAACGGGTCTGCACTTGGTCTAGTATACTTTTAAAACTCTGTGTGTGTGGGTGTATGTCAGGTGTCATTTTGATTTTGCCTTTGATTCGTTGGTCCGCCAAAACCACACGCAAAAACTCCAAGATTTTTACCATTTTGCTAGCCATTTCACTTTTACATTCGCATATCCACTCCTCATTAAATTTAGTCCTTTTTCTGTACACATTTTTAATAAAATCCTTCCCCACCCCCCACTCACTCATTTTGTCGCCTCTTGCTGGCCACCTTCTCATCGCGTGCCGCGCGCGACCATAACGGCTGCTGCCGCCCGGCTCTCCTCCATTCCCCCCCCCCCGGCCCGGCTCTGTCACGCTTGCGGAAGGCACAGATCGGCTGGTCCCCCGCTGCTTTTCGCCGTCCTCGCTGCCGGCCTGCACGCTTGCACTCTCCGAAAATCCCGCGGCTCAAAGGCCTACCGGCCCGCAGGCGCATTGGGGGGCGTACGCAGCGTCTCGACGGGCGTACGCAGCATCTCGACGTCGTACGCAGCGTCTCGACGGCGTACGCAGCATTGCGCGATTATGTCAGGCCGCCCCCCCTTGCAACCACGCGTTGCGTGAACAGACCCAATGGGTCTGCACTTGGTCTAGTAACATTTAAAAGACACTCAGTCAGGTACATGGATAGAAAACGTTTAGGAGATATGGGCCAAATGTGACAACTGTATTAAATAGGTGCAGGAGTAGGCCATTCGGCCCTTCGAGCCAGCACCGTCATTCAATGTGATCATGGCTGATCATCCCCAATCAGTACCCCGTTCCTGCCATCTCCCCATACCCCCTGACTCCGCTATTTTTAAGAGCCCTATCTAGCTCTCTCTTGAAAGCATGCAGAGAACCCGCCTCCACTGCCCTCTGAGACAGAGAATTCCACAGACTCACCACTCTCTGTGAGAAAAAGTGTTTCCTCATCTCCGTTCTAAATGGCTTACTCCTTATTCTCAAACTGTGGCCCCTGGTTTTGGACTCCCCCAACATCGGGAACATGTTTCCTGCCTCTATCGTGTCCAGACCCTTAACAATCTTATATGTTTCAATGAGATGCCCTCTCATCCTTCTAAACTCCAGAGGGTAGAAGCCCAGCTGCTCCATTCTCTCAGCATATGATAGTCCCGCAATCCCGGAAATTAACCTTGTAAACCTACGCTGAACTCCCTCAAGATCAAGAATGTTGTACCCTTTATATCTTTTATGCTATGGACTGCCTGATTATAATTATGTCTAGTCTTTTTGACTGGATAGCATGCAATAAATGTTTTTTACTCATGCTTGTGAAAGCTTTACAAATGCTTGTGCCTTGTTACTCGTGATAATAATAAACTACACTAAAAAAACTTAATTTAAGAGTTGGGCCAAAAGGCCTGTTTCCCTGCTGTATGACACTGATATATATAGAAATTTATTCTGTGTTACTGAAAGGAAAGTGGCTGGATGTAGCACAATTCAATAAAGTTAATTATGAAAAATATTTACTTTAATGATAGAACACTGATTTTAATGAATGAAGCAATGACATTTGTTATGAAATGCATGTTGGAATTAAATTGACCAATTTGGGAGATTAGTGTGTCACAAATGGAAGTGGTCCTTCAGCCCACAGAATCCAAGTCAGCCATTTTACACTCGGAACTAAATTACACTAATCCCATTTTATTTCCTCCATGTAGTCATCAACTTCCTCTAGATTCTACAGCTCACCCACACCGTTTACAGTGGTTAAATATCCTACCAACCTGTACACAACCTTGGGAAGCGGGAGGAAACCAATGCATCTGGGGAAACCAACACGGCCACAGCGAGACCATGCAAACTCATAGTTCTGGAGGTCAGGATAGCACCTGGCCTGCTGGAGCTGTGAGGCAGCAGCTCGACTCTCTGCGCCACCATCCTGGATTGTGTAGGGGGAGTGCACGAGGTATCAGATCGACCAAGATATTACTGTCTGATATAGCAGCGGCTGAAATGTCCATTTCTCCTCCCAATTTATGATTGATTCACGGCAATATATGTCATTTAAGCTTGTATCATTAATTTGGGTGGCATAGTGGCGCAGCGGTAGAGTTGCTGCCTTACAGCACTATAGGCCTGGGTTCAATCCTGACTACGGGTGCTGTCTGTAGCAATGTTACAAAATTTTGAGATTTTAAAAAATAAAGTCTGCAATTTATCCCATCAGATAAAGCATAAAAAGAAGTTTAATTTGACACCTAATTCACTTTCATATCTTCAGTAT
>CM075977.1:282125002-282208553 GCA_038087875.1 Malacoraja senta | reverse complement strand
CTTTCGACAAGGTACCACATAAGAGATTAGGATACAAACTTAAATCACACGGTGTTGGGGGTTCAGTATTGATGTGGATAGAGAACTGGCTGGCAAACAGGAAGCAAAGAGTAGGAGTAAACGGGTCCTTTTCACAATGGCAGGCAGTGACTAGTGGGGTACCGCAAGGCTCAGTGCTGGGACCCCAGCTATTTACAATTTATATTAATGACCTGGATGAGGGAATTGAAAGCAACATCTCCAAGTTTGCGGATGACACTAAGCTGGGGGGCAGTGTTAGCTGTGAGGAGGATGCTAGGAGATTGCAAGGTGACTTGGATAGGCTGGGTGAGTGGGCAAATGTTTGGCAGATGCAGTATAATGTGGATAAATGTGAGGTTATCCACTTTGGTGGCAAAAACGGGAAGGCAGACTATTATCTAAATGGTGGCCGATTAGGAAATGGGGAGATGCAGCGAGACCTGGGTGTCATGGTACACCAGTCATTGAAAGTAGGCATGCAGGTGCAGCAGGCAGTGAAGAAAGCGAATGGTATGTTGGCTTTCATAGCAAGAGGATTTGAGTATAGGAGCAGGGAGGTTCTACTGCAGTTGTACAGGGTCTTGGTGAGACCACACCTGGAGTATTGCGTACAGTTTTGGTCTCCAAATCTGAGGAAGGACATTATAGCCATAGAGGGAGTGCAGAGAAGGTTCACCAGACTGATTCCTGGGATGTCAGGACTTTCACATGAAGAAAGACTGGATAGACTTGGCTTATACGCGCTAGAATTTAGGAGATTGAGAGGGGATCTTATAGAAACGTACAAAATTCTTATGGGGTTGGACAGGCTAGAAGCAGGAAGATTGTTCCCGATGTTGGGGAAGTCCAGGACAAGGGGTCACAGCTTAAGGATAAGGGGGAAATCCTTTAAGACCGAGATGAGGAAAAACTTTTTCACACGGAGAGTGGTGAATTTCTGGAATTCTCTGCCACAGAGGGTAGTTGAGGCCAGTTCATTGGCTATATTTAAGAGGGAGTTAGATGTGGCCCTTGTGGCTAAGGGGATCAGGGGGTATGGAGAGAAGGCAGGTACGGGATACTGAGTTGGATGATCAGCCATGATCATATTGAATGGCGGTGCAGGCTCGAAGGGCCGAATGGCCTACTCCTGCACCTATTTTCTATGTATCTATGTATCTATGTCAGAGGTACAGTCAATAGAACATTACCACAGGATGTGTCTGAGTTTGTTTCTTGTCAATCAGCAGTCGCATATCAAAGGAATCCTATCAGTTGGTACGTTCAAGACAAGACATTTCAAAGGCATCGGTCATTGCACGTTTCAAAGGCATCGGACATTGTCTCAATACCCCTCACTGGGACTAGTCTGGGCTTCTCTCTCTCATCAATTGGTAGACGCATTTCAAAGTCATCGGTCATTGTCTCAATACACAGCAACCTGGGGCAAGCCTGGGCTTGTCTCTCTCTCTCTCTCTTATCAATCTACTGTAGAAGGCCTGCTTGAGATGAAATATAAGTTATAACCTAGTCCAGGAATCCATAATATATCTTTTATATATTATAAAAGTATTTAACCTTCTCACAGAGTGTGGTGGGTATATGGAGTGAGCTGACAGTGGAGGTAGTTGAGGCAGGTACTATATAACAACATAAACAACAACACTTTGGACAGGTGCATGGATAGGAAAGGTTAGAGAGAGATTAATCAAAAGTGGGCAAAGTGGTCCAGCTTAGATGGGTCATCTTGGCCGGCATGGACGACTTGGGTCAGCTTCCGTGCTGCATGATTCTATGACTTTGTTTTATGTCAGTTCGAATAGTTTCCGTGAGATACAGTTTAAGTAGATTGGAATATCTGAGGCAGAGAGGGTACGTTTATCGGGTGATAAGTTTCTGTTATAACTCTGACCCATGTAGGAAATTACAATAGGAAAATCCACAAATGAAATGTAAAAAATTCGGTTTTAATGACATGTCACACAAAGCTAACATTTTAAAATTCCATATAATTAGGTTAAATTGAGTCAGCGACAGTCAGATTGTCTGTGAACTATTGGAAGGAATAGGCTTTCTCATTCATGTGCAAACAGCTGACTGTGTTTGAATATGATATAATTTATGTGTCTGCACAGAGCTTCATTCAACAGGGAAATATCTCTCAAACTAAATTAGTGGCTAATTGGATTGAATGCATAAACAACACACTTGTTTGAATCGGGAGTGTTAATTCAAGGTGGAGAAATTATAGGATTGTTAATTTTAATGTAAACATGTTTGTCTGCATTTGCAGAAGATTTTAAATTCAAGACATGGTCATACAGCACAGAAACAGGCCCTTCAGCCCACCGTTCCCATGCCGATCCAAAATGCCCCATCCAGAGTAGTCCCACCTGCCTGTTTGGCCCATATCTCTTTTAACCTTTCCTATCCTTTCCTGTCCAAATGTCTTGTAAACATTGTTTAAGTGTTGTTATAGCACCCCATTTGTTGGTAGATTTAGTATGAACTCAGATTCATGATTAACCCAGTTTGTAAATGTTTTGCAATATTCTCTCTCCAGTTCACAGAAGGTCCTTTGCTGGATGGGCTTTATTGGGACCTGTGGTACAATAATAAAACACTAGGGATGAACCAAAGCTTCATTTATCATGAAAACCTGCTTTTGGGAGTGCCTCGCATCAGGCAGTTGAAAGTAAGGAATGAGTCTTGCAAAGTGCACGAAGACCTAAGAGATGAAATCAAGGAATGCTATGACGTCTATTCAGTTGCAAATGAAGACACTGCATCGTTTGGTCTCAAGGATAAAACAGCGTATGTATCATTTCAATCTTAATTTCTACCGTGGTTCCTTAAACTTCACTGAATGTCATTTCATCAATAAGTCTTTGTAAAGTATTTTGAAGAGCTTCTCATTTAATAAAATGAATGTGTCAACATTAGATAAGGATACTAAAACTTTGATTCCTAATTTCACTTGCCTAGTGTGCTGAAAGTGATTTTACTATGACCATCTTTTCATAGACTTGTAGCTATACAGTACAGAAACGGGCCCTTCGGCTAACACATCCTTGCTAACCAAGTTGCTTAACTAGCTTGCTTGCGCCAGGCCCATATCCCCTCAAACCTTGATAGAAACAAGGAACTGCATATCTTTTTTGCATATCTTTCATTCATTGTTCTTTATCTTGAGGAAATAGTATATAATGGAACCGCTTGGATGGTGACTTTTATATGCTAGGTAATTTGCAAGAGAAAAACTTAAGGTTTTCAGAAACACATGTCTCCTAAAGAAATAAAGTACAAAGAAACACACACAGGGAACAGATGAATCAAAACATAGAAATGCTAATCTAATAATAATAATAATAATACATTTTATTTATATAGCGCTTTTCAAGTCGCTTTACATGGAGAGTCAAAAACAGAACAAAATAGAACAGTAAGACAGAGATGCAAAGGGGAGGGGGACATGGGACTAAGGGTATGCAGAGGTGAAGAGATGGGTCTTGAGGCGGGACTGGAGGATGGTGAGGGACTCAGAATTTCGGATGTTGTGGGAGGGAGTTCCAGAGCCTGGGAGCTGCCCTGGAGAAGGCTCTGTTTCCAAAAGTGCAGAGGTTGGATTTCGGAATGGAGAGGAGACCGGCTGATATGGATCTGAGGGACCGTGAGGGTTGGTAGGGGGAGAGGAGGTCAGTGAGATAAGGGGGGGCCAAGTGGTTGAGGGCTTTGTAGGTGAGGACCAGGATTTTGTAGATGATCCGGTGGGAGATTGGAAGCCAGTGAAGTTCTTTGAGAACTGGGGTGATGTGGTGCCAGGATTTGGTGTGGGTGATGAGTCGGGCGGCTGCATTCTGGACCAGTTGGAGTCGGTTGATGTTGCTGGAATTAATGCCAAAGAGAAGAGAGTTACAGTAGTCCAGTCAGGAGGAGATGAAGGCATGGATGAGTCTTTCAGCAGCGGGTGGTGTGAGAGAGGGTCTGATTTTGGCAATGTTGCGGAGGTGAAAAAATGATGTTTTGACAACATGGCGGATGTGAGGCTCAAGGGAGAGGGTTGAGTCAAAGATCACGCCAAGGTTGCGGGCCTGAGGAGATGGGGAGACAATGGTGCCGTCAATAGTGAGAGTGGGGTTGTTAATTTTGGTAAGTGTTGATTTGGGGCCAATGAGGAGAAATTCTGTTTTGTTACTGTTTAATTTAAGGAAGTTGAGTTGCATCCAAGATTTGATGGCTGACAGGCAGGAGTTGATATGGGAGAGAGGGGGGTGGTGGGGGGACTTGGTGCTGAGATAGATCTGGGTGTCATCAGCATAGCAGTGGAAGTCCAGGTTGAAGTGACGGAGTATATGACCAAGGGGGAGGATGTAGATGATGAAGAGGAGGGGACCGAGAACGGAGCCTGAACCTGCATAGCTTAGTTTATTGCTTTGCGGCAATTATAACGCTGGAGGAAATTGTATTTGATATGATTTTGTGTTGAAGAATGGACAGCTGAATAGGGCCTCTTCTTAGGCCAGAGGTCATCTGCTCTTTCTCTATAGCACATTCTTGAGCTCTGAGTGTGACATAACGATGAAGAGTTATGACTGTTTATGCTGAGTTTGAGACAGAATTCTAGGCTGAGAGATAATAGACTCTGTGGTTAGCTTTGGCTATGTTAAATTTTAATGAGATTGAGATAAGGGATCGAGAAGCTGTACTTTTGAGGTAATGGTCTGAAGCTGTAAATTTACCCTGTGTTCTGTAATATTTGTAAAAGGCCTTGCAGAGAGATTGAAAATCCATCTCCCAGAGATAGCAGAGAAGGGGAGGCTGTAAGTTAGAATGAAGTTGTATCCTGGCACCAAACACTTAAAGGTCTGTCTCACTGTGCGAGTTGACCCACGAGTGACCCCGAGTGAAAGACTCGTGGTTGCGTACGAGACTACAAGTTTATGATCCAGAGTTTAACCGAGTTCCCACGGGTATGTCTAAGTTTCCCGTTTACTTCTCATTTCTGCGATGTTCCAAGTTCGTCTCCCGAGTGTACCAAGTTCCTCTCCCATTAATCTTGAGGCAACAATGTATATCGAAGTGTTGAAAAATCATCACATGTTAAAAAAATGATGTCATGCCAGCCAAAGAACGTAGAGACTATTGTGTTTGCTGCATGTGTTCTGCACAACCTGATCCGTATCAGAGGTGCAGCTTCAGGATCAGCAACAGCCATGCAGGACGGTGACTTAGTGGACAGTCAAACAAGGAGAATTACACTAGGTGCGTGGAGGAGTGGTACAAACGACGAGACTTTGGTGCCACTGCAGTGTTTTCGAAGTAACACGGGGACCAACAGTGCAAAAGAGCAGAGAGACCATCTCTGCTCTTACTATAATTCAGAATTGGGCAGTGTGCCGTGGCAGGACAGCTTATTTTGAGCGGCTGCCGACCACAGGTACATCACTGCATGAGGAGAGCCCACATGCAGAAAAATCCAGTTAATTTCATGTTTAGTTTAAATCCTGCTGACTTTTCTTTGTTTAACTTTAAGTGTGGATTTTATTTTTTATTGTGGTGTAAAAGTAATTTCATTGCATCTGTCTTTCCTTTAAAACGTGGTTATCATGCATCTGCTTATCTGATTGTAGATCTCAAAACTTGTCATTTAGCGCATTGCATTGTATCTTTTATTGCCTGAATTTAGACTTGTGCATTTCTCAGCTGAATTAGTATATAGTGGAAATACTTTTATTTGTGCTTCATTTGTTGATTTTCATGTATGAGAAGCCCTTTTTCAGACCACTGTGTTGTTTGCTGTGGTGCTCCTTTTCTCAATATGTGCAAAAAAGCATTTTTTATATTGAACAAGATGAATAAAGACTTTGTTTCACATTCACCGTGCTGTTTGTCTTATTTTCTGATCTACTGAGAGGGGACAATTTTAAACATTTAAAAAGCACAGCATATGAGGCAGCTGAGTCCTTAAATCTCACAAATGATTGTGAGAATCAAGATGTGAATATATTTTGCCTTCCTCTATTTTGTGTTTTATGATGAAAGGAATATTACATTCAATTCATGAGACTTTGTAGTGATATTAAAATGAAGACTTCCAGACATCAATTTGATCTTGATAGCAAAGAACTCTCTTTTATTGTGCAATGAAGTAAACAAACAGTGAGAATCAAACGGATCAGCAAAAAGCTTTTCAACACAACACAACACAAATTTATATATAAACTTCAAGCAATTTTTTCTTTTCAACCCACTCTGTCACCTTATCAATAACTTGTTTAACTTTGTTAAGCAGAATTTGTCTTTAAAACGTCTAAATAACTGATATTTCTGTCCCTGATTATTGTTTCTAAAAAGAGTTCCCACGGTAGACTCACGAGTCACAAATTTAAACGCACGGGCCACTACGTTCTTACAACGAGTTTAAAATGTTTCAAATTTTAACCTCAAGAGTTCATTTTACTCGTGGAAAAGTTCAAACATGTTTGAACTTTTGCAAGAGTTAACAAGTTTCACGTGTACCTCCCGTTAGCGCCAAGAGTCGCTAAGTTGCATCCACGAGTTCCGACGTTCCCGCTACGTTAATTGTACGTGATTACCACGAGTTAAATTTGTTTTAAACTCGGGGTCACTCGTGGGTCAACTCGCACAGTGAGACAGCCCTTTTATCAATTAAGTTGACAGATTTACGACCAATGTATGCTTGGAGTTGGGAGGTGTGTGTGGGTTTGGAATTTAACTTGGAAGCTGTGTAATTCGGCGAACTCATATAATTAATGTTTTTAATACATAGGTAATAGTATTATAAACTGCAAAATTGTAGTGAAACCTTTTATGAAATGTATTGTGTCTAAGTAGGATTCTAAACATTAGACCTTGTTTAGATTTATAGAAATATCTTTCTTCTTGGTATGGAAAATGTGTTTGTTTGTATGACTTGTGTGATCATTGTATTACATATGTATCTTATATTTTGAGGAGTGGTCTTTGATAATTGAGCCTACTGGGGTTTTGTTTTGTTGAAATAAAATAATTCTAAACAAAGTTAAACCACAGGCAAACGAAGGTTGTAAAATGAGGCCAGAGAAGGGGGGGATCATGTGACTGCTGTTGTAAATCACCAAAAGGACTCGGATGATTGGTTACTAGTTTGTCATACCCTCTGTATCAGAAATGTCTAATACCTATATAAATGCCATGAGTTTGTATCAAAGTTACTAATTCTCTGGACCAGCTCTGTATTGGAAGGTTCAGAGACTAGTCTCAGCTGAATAAAGAATCGATTTCAACAGCTACAAGCGTTTGAGTCAAGTTGAGTAATAACTCAGTTTAACAATCTCTCTACATCACCGTTTATATCTCTTGTTTCCCTTATCCCTAACCAGTCTGAAGAAGGGACTCGACCTGAAATGTCACCCGTTCCTTCTCTCCAGAGAGGCAGCCTGTCCCACTGAGTTACTCCAGCTTTTTGTGTCCATCAAGGAACTGCTGATGCTGGTTATACCAAAGATAGACACAAAGTGCTGGAGTAACTCAGCGGATCAGGCAGCATCTCCAGAGGAAAAGGATGGGTGACCTTTCAGGTCGGGAAGAAGTCATCTGAAGAAGGGTCCCGACCCGAAACACCACCCATCCTTTTTCTCAGAGATGCTGCCTGACCCGCTGAGTTGCTCCAGCACTTTGTGTCTATCCCTTCAAACTTCCCCTTCTATGTAACTGACTGGTTTTTAAATTTTGTAATTGTAGATGCTTCTACCATTGCATCTCGGAGGTCTAGGGACAATTCTGAAAGTCCAGGTACACTACATCCACTGGCTCTCCTTTGTCCATTTCCCTAGTTACATCCTCAAAAGATTCCAGAAAATGGACACAATTCCTTCGTCTTCATTCAAGAAGGGAAAATCATGCTTGACTAATCTTCTGGAATACGAAGGGGAAATCATGCTTGACTAATCTTCTGGAATACGAAGGGGAAATCATGCTTGACTGATCTTCTGGAATATGAAGGGGAAATCATGCTTGACTAATTTTCTGGAATCTTTTGAGGATGTAACTAGGAAAATGGACAAAGGAGAGCCAGTGGATGTAGTGTACCTGGACTTTCAGAAAGCATTTTTTAAGGTCCCACATAGGAAATTAGGGCACATGGTATTGGGGGTATAGTGCTGACATGGATAGAAAATTGGTTGGCAGACAGGAAACAAAGAGTAGGGATTAATGGGTCCCTTTCAAAATGGCAGGCAGTGACTAGTGGGTTACCGCAAGGCTCGGTGCTGGGACCGTAGCTATTTATCATATATATTAATGATTTAGATGAAGGGATTCAAAATAACATTAGCAAATTTGCAGATGACACAATGCTGAGTGGCAGTGTGAACTGTGAGGAGGATGTTATGAGAATGCAGGGTGACTTGGACAGGTTGGGTGAGTGGGCAGATGCATGACAGATGTTGTTTAATGTGGATAAATGTGAGGTGTCCACATTGGAAGCAAAAACAGGAAGGCAGATTATTATCTAAATGGTGTCAAGTTGGGAAAAGGGGAAGTATAACGGGATCTGGGGGGTCCTTGTTCATCAGTCAATGAAAGTAAGCATGCAGGTACAGCAGGCAGTTAAGAAAGCGAATGGCATGTTGGCCTTCATAACAAGAGGAGATCCGTATAGGAGCAAAGAGGTCCTTCTGCAGTTGTACAGGGCCCTAGTGAGACCACACCTGGAGTATTGTGTGCAGTTTTGGTCTCCAAATTTGAGGAAGGACATTCTTGTTATTCAGGGAGTGCAGCGTAGGTTTACAAGGTTAATTCCCGGGATGGCGGGACTGTCATATGCTGAGAGAATAGAGCGGCTGGGCACGTGAATTTAGAAGGATGAGAGGGAATCTTATTGAAACATATAAGATTATTAAGGGTTTGGACATGCTTGATGCAGGAAACATGTTCCCGATGTTGGAGGAGTCCAGAACCAGGGACCACAGTTTAAGAATAAGGGGTAAGACATTTAGAACGGAGATGAGGAAACACATTTTCACACAGAGAGTTGTGAGTCTGTGGAGGCCGGTTCTCTGGATACTTTCAAGAGAGAGCTAGATGGGGCTCTTAAAGATAGCGGAGTCAGGGGATATGGGGAGAAGGCAGGAACGGGGTACTGATTGTTGGTAATTAGACATGATCACATTGAATGGCGGTGCTGGCTCGAAGGGTCGAATGGCCTACTCCTACATATATTGTTTATTGTTTTAGCTCTGACATGCACTGTCAACTGTGGCACCTTATATAGACAGGTGTGTGCCTTTCCAAATCATATCCAATCAATTTAATTTACCACTGGTGGACTCCAATCCAGTTGTAGAAACATCCCAAGGATAATCAATGGAAACGGGATCAACCTAAGCTCAATTTTGAGTGTCATAGCAAAGGGTCTGAATACTTATGAAAAATTTGATATTTCTGTTATTTCTTTTTAATTACTTTGCAAACATTTCTAAGCACCTGTTTTCACTTCTTCATTCTGGGGTATTGTATGTAGATTGATGATTAAAAAAATAATTTAATCCATTTTAAAATAAGGCTGTAACGTAACAAAATGTGGAAAAAGTAAAGGGGTCTGAATATTTTCTGAATGCACTGTAGACTTGATGGGCTGAATGTCCTAATTCTGTTCCTGTGACTAACGAACATAATTTGGGAGTATAATTGCATTGTTTTTCTCTTCAAAACAGTTGGACTTACACGAGTGAGAAAGATCTGAAAGAGATTGGCTACTGGGGGTTAGTCGCCATCTACAGTGGAGCAGGATATTACTTGGACCTGGCAAGAAATAGAGATGAAACGGCCACAAAGTTAAAGGTGCTGAAGGAGAATCTGTGGCTTGATCGAGGCACCAGGGTTGTGTTCATTGACTTCTCTGTCTACAACGCAAACATTAACTTATTTTGTGTGATCAGGTATGTTCCGGAACTATGAATGCTTTTTTACTTGTTGTCCGAGTTTGAAACTGGCAGGAAATTATTTATTTATCTCGAAACAATGTAAATTGTTTGTTTTTTTGTGGAAGAAACAGTGTACAGAAACTTAAAGATAGAAAGATGTATATGTAATGCTATTACTATAAATGGAAGATCAGCAGTAGCAATTAGGTGATTCAGCTAATGACCAAGGGATTCTTCAGTCCATTAATTTAAAGCCTTAGCTTTTGAGGTTCATTGATAAAGATATAATTATCTAGTACTAAATAAATTAAAGCAATTTTTACCGACAGTTTAAAGCATACTATCGGGTTGCATCACAGCTTGGTTTTGGAATTGCTCTGCCCAAGACCACAAAACAAAAATTACAGAGTTGTAGCCCAATCCATCACACAGATCAGACTCCCCACCCTTGACTCCATCTACACTTCACACTGCCTCAGAAAAGCAGCCGACATAATCAAATATTTGGAGTAACTCGGCGGGGCAGGGAGCATCTCTGGAGAGAAGGAATGGGTGACGTTTTGTGTTGAGACCCTTCAGACGAAGAGTCTTCAGACCCTGCTGAAGAAGGGTCTCGAACTGAAAGGTCACCCATTCCTTCTCTCCAGAGATGCTGCCTGTCCCGCTGAGTTACTCCAGCTTTTTGTGTCTATCTTCGGTTTAAACCAACATCTGCAGTTTCTTCTTACGCATAATCAAATATTTGTCCTACCCCACTCATTCCTCCTCCTCGCTGCTCCCATCAGGCGAAACGTACAGAAGCTTGAAAGTTTGCAACACAATACTTGGGAGCAGCCCCTCTGTTATCAGGCTTATCAAAGCAGGAAAAAAAAGCCGTCTTGCAAAACAAATATCCCGGGAAAAGAAACTGTTTCCATGTAACCTATCCGCTGTAATCAGACACCATTGTCTCGCACGAACACGCCGTGGGAAGCCATTGAAATTGGCAAGCATTTGTTTCTATTGACAGTCGAGTAACGTTACTCTATCAAGCCGTATAACATACAGCTTCCGGTATTTTTAGCTTGCACTACCAAAAATAAACTTGCGGCTATTAAAAAGATCTTTATTGTTGCAAATCCTACCGAAAAATTATTTGAGTCTGCATCTCTCTAGCCTCTTATTCCATTTCCCTCCTTGACATAATTGTTTTATAAGGCGACTTTCCATAACACGGCTTTCTTTGGAATGCAGAACTAATGGCATGGGACTCTGGTGTTAAAGGAAACATGCATTCCTGACCTCCAGCATTTTCTTGACTTCCACACTTCCATGGAAACAGTACTGTGCAGTATCCGCCCGTTACCTCCCCCACCAACAAATTATGGGATGTAGATAGATGAGACTGCATTATAGGTTAATCAATGACCACGTGTATTCCCTCCTCCAAACAACCCACCCTAGCCATTACTGTGACGCAATTTCAAATTTCAAGTTGAAGTTAGGTACCTTTAATTGTGAACATTATTTTATTGTATTGTAATTTACATTAGCCTTTAGAGATACAGCCTGGAAACAGGCCCTTTAGCCCACTGAGTCTGCGCCGACCAGCGATCACCCCATACACTAGCAATATCCTACACATGAGGGACAATTTACAATTTACCAAAGCCAATTAACCTACAAACCTGTGCTTCTTTGGAGTGTGGGAAGAAGCCGGTGCAACCGGAGAAAAGTCACAGGGAGAACGTGCAAACTCTGTACAGACTGCACCTGTAGTCAGGATCGAATCCGGGTTTCTGGCGCTGTAAGGCAGCAACTCTACCACTGCACCACTGTGGCGTAAATTGTAAACAATTATATTGTAATAGAAATTCTGTTTTTTTGTGTTCAGTTTGTAATGATTTAATGTTGCTGCTTACAGAGGTGTTTTGTTTCACTTTTCCAGGTTGGTGGTGGAGTTCCCTGCGACGGGTGGTGCCCTTTCTTCATGGCAATTTCAGACAGTGAAACTTATCCGCTATGTCTCCTCGTTTGACTATTTCCTGGCAGCCTGTGAAATTGCTTTCTGTATTTTCATATTTTACTATATAGTCGAGGAGTTTCTGGAGATCCGTGTTCACAAGCTGCGTTACTTCAGGAGTGTCTGGAACTGTTTGGATATACTGATCATTGTGGTGCGTGGAGGTTTTGCTTTGTTACCTGCTTAAACCTTGAGCACAGGGGTTTCATGTTTATTGTCATATGAATGAGAATAGTTAGCTACAGGGACAATGATAAATCTTGCTTGAAGGAACATCGTAGGCACATAGACTCGGAAAAATACACAAAAAACATATTATACAACTAAAAATGACACAGTGCTGGAGTAACTCAGCGGATCAAACAGCACCTCTGGAGAACATGGATAGATTATTTTTTCTTTTTTTTTTCGTGTCCATCATCAATGTTTCAAACGTTGGGCCATGCTCTTGCACAGTGGACAGCCTTCACGTTTGCCACCGCTAGATCTTCCAGGCATGCATTGTTCACCAAGAAGTGGGCATCTCAGTAGGTGTGGCATGGATTGTACAGATGTTCCACGTTCACATTCTGTGTCTGTCGCATCTGCATAGCCCCGTTTGCTCATGTTGGTCTTGCATCGGCCCATCCCTGTACCATGGATAGGTGATATTTCACCTATCCATGTTCTTTAGAGATACTGATTGACCTGCTGAGTTATTCAGCACTTTGTGTCTTAGTTTTTTTGGTAAACCAGCAGCTCCAATTCCTTGTGTCTACAAATGATACAACTCTGTGCACAAGATCATGAGAGGAATAGGTAGGGTAAGTTCACTGTGTCTTTGACCCAGACTAGGGGAATCGAGAACTAGAGGACATGGATTTAAAGTGAAGGAAGGAAGGAAGGAACCTGAGGTCCTTTTTTTCACAGAATGGGTAGTACTTGTATGGAACAAGCTGCTGGTGGCGGTAGTTGAGGCGGGTACTATGGCAATGTTTAAGAGTCGTTTAAACAGGTACATAGGATAAGTCTATTGGCATATGGGCCAAGCACAGGCAGATGGGAGTAGTGCAGATGGGGCATGTTGGTCAGTGTGGACAAGTTGGGCCGAAGGGCCTGTTTTCTCGCTGTATGACTATGACTCTATCTGGGTCAGAGAAACTGTTTGATGAGTTAAATATATAGAATAAGATCACAATCACTCTGCTTCATCAGGCCTGTGGTGACCAATGCCCCTCATCCTTGAGGATGGTTTATAAGCATCTGCTCAGTGCATATCTCCATATTGCCTCGGTAGATGGTTCCGAAGGACCAAACTAAATTGAGGATGTGTTGAATGTTTAAAGGATTTAACATTCCAAAGATGTGCAAGTTTATAGGTTAATTAGCTTCTGCAAATTGCTCTTGGTGTGTGGGATAGAAGAAGTGTACGGATGATTGGAACGGACTCGGTGGGCTGAAGGGCCTGTTTACATGCTATGTCTCTAAACTAAACCCCTCTACTTGGGTCTGCAGACTTTTTTCCTTTTAGGTATTTATCCAATGTCCATTTAAATGATATAATTGAATCTGCCTCATTGTTCCTAAAGCAGTGTGTTCCAGACCCCAACTGCTCACTTTTTGTTGAGAATCTATTATCACCCAATTCTTCTTTTTGAACCACCTTCATTCTAAGTCCTTGGATTTTTGATCCCTCTGCAGAGGGAATCTTTTATCTACTGCCTATATCCTTCTTGATTTTATATACCCTATCAGATTCCTGCTTAACCTCCCCAGTTCTAAAGAAAACAACACCAGCTTCTCCAGTCTATCTACGGAACTAAAGCCTCTCATCCTTGGAATCGTCTTTATGAATCTCTTCTAATGCCTCTTTCCTAAAGGGTGAACCTAAACCTCCAGTTGTAATCATACCATTGTATGATAAGGGATTATCTTCTGTTTCCAATGCCTCTGTTTGCATGAGAGTGGTTCTGAGCTACCATTTACCTCAGGGGTCGGCAAACTACGGTCCACGGGCCGGATCCAGCCCGGAACCCGAAATCATCCGGCCCGCAGGTGTAACACAAAACGCACACAACACTTATCCGAGAGTAGTTCTCACACACACACACACAGCCAATTCCATATCACAACATCTGTCGACTCACTCGTATGGCTGTATGGTGACCCCAAATTTCACTGTACCAATTGGTGCATGTGACAATAAATGTCCCTTGTCTCTTGTCTCTTGCCTCTCTCTCCGTCTCTACCCTCCCACCCCCTCTTCCATCCTCCCGACCACCCGGAGTGAAAGTGCCCCCCCCCACCCCGGTGTCGCGGCATGTGTGAAACTGAAGCAGGCTGAAAGCGGCTTCGGCGAGGTGGTGCTGGAGCGGTTTCCACGGGAGCCCAGCGGCAGGCATCAGCGGGGGTCGGTGAGGAATTCCGCTCCAGCCACACTTGCACTTTAATGTAGTTTGTCGTGGGGGTAATTGTCATCCTGTTACATTTTTGTTGCGATTTTTAAAAATAACTATAATTAATTATTTATTAACTATGGCGATTGATGTGGCCCGCCATCCGCTCACAGACATGGGTCCTGGCTCCTATGCAGAACAAGGTTGCCGACCCCTGATCTACCTCATTGGAGATCCTTGGACTATCTTAAAACCGGACTTTACTGGCTCTATCTTGCACTAAATGTTTTTCCCTTTATCCTGTACCTATACACTGTGGACGGCTTGATTGTAATCATGTGTAATCTGACTGGATAGTGCACAATAAAAAAGTTTTCACCTCAGTACATGTGAGAATAAACTAAACTGAAACTCAATCCAGCTTGGTATATTCAGTGTGGAGTATACCCAGATCACCCTGTTTTTCGACATCATTCAGAATTATGCCATCTGGTTTATATTCTCACTTCTCCCAGCAAAATGTAGCACTTCACATTTCTCTGCCATTCCAGCAGCATGTCCATATCTCCGTTGTCTCACCATCCTCCACACAGGTCACCAAGCCATCAAGTTGTTTTGACTCATTCATCCTGCGTCTGTTTTCTGTCCCTTCCCCTATCCTCCATCTTGCATATAGCAGCTTTTCGAGTCGCTGTTGGAAAGGAAACATTACATTTTTGGTCCCCTCAGTCTCCTCATCTCATAATTATCCTAAAATAACTGTTAATTTACCTTCCAGGTAAATTTACTTTCCGTTAATTTACGTTAATTTACTTTCATACAATCAGAAAGAATAGTGGCAATCAAGAGCCTTTTAGATGGGCATGTGGATTTGCAGAGATTGAAGGGACATGGATTATGTTCAGAAGAGGAGATTTAAGTTGGCATAAAGTCTGGTATGAACATTCTGGGGCCAAAGGCCCCAGAATGTTCCTGTGCTATACCATTCTACTTCTCTATGTTATAGAATAGATGAGGTTTTATTATGACTTTTGAAGTATCGCACTTATCAATGGATTACAGTAATTATTTGTTCTTACTGAAGATCGACACAAAATGCTAGAGTAACTCAGTGCATCAGGCACCTTCTCTGGAGGAAAGGAATAGGTGACGTTTCAGGTCGCAACCCTTCTTCAGACTCTTTTTTCTTATTTGTTCATGTTTTCCAGCTGTCGTTGGTGGCAATCTGCATCAATATTTATTGTACAGCGATAGTTGAGGAGGTACTTGGAGAAATACTGGAGAACCCGACTTCATACCCCAAGCTGGAGCCTCTGACATACTTGCACGTTCAGTTCAACAACATGGCCGCAGTGGTTGTGTTCTTTGTGTGGATTAAGGTATGTTAATATCAGCATCTAGGTTGTACATTGCTTCCTACGCCATTTTTTTAATTCTGTATTTTTCTTGCATGTGTACATTGGTCAATTGGGACTGAAATGGCTTTGTTAAATGGAAGCCTTTGTTTTCACAGATATTCAAATTCATTAGCTTCAATAAGACCATGATCCAGTTGTCTTCCACCATGTCTCGCTGTGCCAAAGATGTCATGGGCTTTGCCATCATGTTCTTTATCATTTTCCTGGCCTACGCTCAGCTGGCCTACCTCGTCTTTGGTACCCAGGTTGACGACTTCAGCACTTTCCACACTTGCATGTAAGTTTCACTGGGGTGGGGGGGGGGGGGGTCTCCATTCTAAACTTCACCTGTGTTTATGTGGAGGCACAAGGAGCTGCAGATTTAGACATTAGAGACTTTAGTTCAGAGATGCAGCGTGGACACAGGTTCTTCGACCCAGCGAGTCCGCGCTGACCAGCAATCACCCCGTACTCTCACACTATCCTACACGCTAGGGACAATTTGCATCTTACAGAAGCCAATTAACCCACAAACCTGCATGTCTTTGGAGTGTGGGAGGAAACCGGAGGAAACCCACGCTGTCACAGGGAGAACGTACAAACTCCATACAGACAACACCCGTAGTCAGGATCAAACCTGGGTCTCTGGCACAGTGAGGCAGCAACTCTACCGCTGCGCCACTGTGCCATCTCAGTGCAGGAATCTTGCGTGGAACATAGTGCTGAAGTAACTCAGCGGGTCAGGCAGCATCTCTAGCAAACGTGGATAGGTGATGTTTTAAATTGGGATGTGTCATCGGATTCCTGAAGAAGGGTCCTGACCCGAAATATCACCTATCCATACTTGAGCACTTTCTGTTTATATGTGACTGGTTATAATTTCTGACAGTGGAAAATGGAAAATGAATGAGAGGAATAGATCGGGTAGATGCACAGTGTCCCTTGCCCGGAGTAGGTGAATCAAACACCAGAGGACATAGGTTTAAGGTGAAGGGGAAAAGATTTCATAGGAATCTGACAACTAACTTTTTCACATAAAGGGTGGTGGGTGTATGGAACAAGCTGCCAGAGGAAGAGTCAAGAGTTTTTTATTATCATATATCCCAGATAGAATAATGAAATTCTTACTTGCTGCAGCACAACAGAATATGTAAACATATTGTAAACAAGATAGACAATAGACAATAGGTGCGGGAATACGCCATTCGGCCCTTCGAGCCAGCACCGCCATTCAATGTGATCATGGCTGATCATCCCCAATCAGTACCCTGTTCCTGCCTTCTCCTCATATCCCCTGACTCCACTATCTTTAAGAGCCGTATCTAGCTCTCTCTTGAAAGTATCCAGAGAACTGGCCTCCACTGCCCTTTGAGACAGAGAATTCCACAGACTCACAACTCTCTGTGTGAAAAAGTGTTTCCTCATCTCCATTCTAAATGGCTTACCCCTGTGGCCCCTGGCTCTGGACTCCCCCAACATCGGGAACCTGTTTCCTGCCTCTAGTGTGTCCAAACCCTTAAAGCCCTGTTACACTGTGCGAGCTGACCCACGAGGGACCCCGAGTGAAAGACTCGTGGTTGCGTACGAGACTACAAGTTTATGATCCAGAGTTTAACCGAGTTCCCAAGGGGTATGTCTAAGTTTGCCGTTTACTTCTCATTTCTGCGATGTTCCAAGTTCGTCTCCCGAGTGTACCAAGTTCCTCTCCCGTTGATCAGCTGCATTACAGGAGAGTGGTGTGATTAAATTTGACTTCTAGCATAGGATGTCTTCCAAGAGATGAAAAGTTGCAGAGAGTAAACAGACATGTACCTGAAAGCCATTAAGGCCTGTAAAATTGTTGCCCTGTTTTAATAGCCTGCCATCCGCATATTTAATGTTGTCTTTCTTGAAGACATCATTCAAAGTTCAAAACAAACAGCCTTTTTAAAGACAAGCATTACATGTGTTAATTGCCTGTCTTCACGCATATTTCATTTTATGGGCTATGGGAGACAGGATTCAAACTTCAAACACAACCTGTGAAAGTTGTGTGCAACTTATAACTTTACAGCTGCAGGGCACAGAACTACTAGAGAAGTTTAATTTGATGTAAAATATAGAACTTTTACATCAATAACACTGACAAATTTTTCAATATTGGATAAAATAAAATGGTTTACCTGCTGATACCCTAATATATCATAATGTACTCACATGTGCACCCAGGATACTCCGCTGCCTTTTCCTCAAACAGAGCACGCTTGTCCCTATTACGATAATCTTCTTTAGATTTGTCATAGAGGATTTCGTTAGCCTGAAACCACTCTACAAGGTCTCCCTCTTGCTGCCTGTCGAAGTTAAATGGTTTAACTTTATTCCATCTTCCCTTGAATGGGGCATCCACGTCTGAGGCTGTTTCACACACAGCTACCTGGGAGCCCACAGGCAGTGTTGACTTCTCCTGTGGCATCTCCTGTTGAATCTCCTGTTGAATCTCCTGTTGCCTCTCCTCCTCCTCCTCCTGTATAACTATAGCCTCCATGGCAGTTTTTTTGTAAGGCTCTGCTCTTCCCTTTCGTCGAACTTTTCTGGGAGCCATCTCTAGCAAGCTTCTTATCAAAAAGATTCACCAGCAATGAGGTGAAACGCCCAAGATTGACCCAGGTCACATGCTGATGTTGAAGTCATCTTTTTTTTTACCCACCTTTTTTTTCCTCTGTCCAGCTGACGAGTTCAGAGTGCACATGAGAGTCACCGGAGTCATGTCTGATTGCCTGGGCAGCCTACCAGCTTCCACAGTCTACATCGTACAAAGCATCATATTGTGATGCATCAATGCCCGTTTTGGGAGCAGCTTTGCCCTAGAGCGCAGTATATATTACAGAGACTTGCAAATGTAGTGCAGTCTATTACACAGGCCAGCTTTCCCCCTATCAACTCAATCTACACTTCGACCTGCTTCGGGAAGCAGCCAACGTACCATTCCCTCCTCTCCTTTCACCCCGTGAGCAGATAATACAAACGCTCACATACACGTACTACCTGATTCAGGGACAGCTCCTTCCTCACTGTCATTAGATTGCTGAAACGGAAGTTTTTCGGTGTGTGAAGAAGGGTCTCGACCCGAAACGTCACCCATTCTTTCTCTCCAGAGATGCTGCCTGTCTCGCTGAGTCCAGCATTTTGTGTCTATCTTCTCATAACTGAAGTCCTGATCTCCTGATATACCCCATTACAGCTCTTGGACAAAAAAACTCGAAACTTTGTTGTGTTGTATCTGCACGCTGGTATTTTTTTCACTTTGCGTTAGCTATTTATTGCACTTATGTACGGCTTTATTTCAAAACTCGCAAACATTCAGGTGACAAAATAACCCAATATCAATACCATGTCCGCCTCATCCCAGTTTATGGGGGATGGGGGGGGGGGGGGGGTAGGATCATGATATGAATCTGTGCCAAGTTGTAAAACTCCTGCCGGGATACCGTCGTCTCCGGGTTCGTGATCATACCAGTAATATTGTGAGATCGACATACTGTTGGCACTCGCAATATTACTGGCATTATCACTAATCAATTATTACATCTCAGAATTTGTGTAACAATATTTCATGTTCCCCGGGAACATTAGCACTTTAACACTGCACTTTGGGATCTTATTTGCCATCGGGTAAAAGATTGTGATTATGGTCATGTTAAGAATTAAAAGTCATAAAATCAATGTGTGAAATGTGATTCTTATTTTTCAAAGTCTCTCATAGGAAACAATGAGCGTATAGAGCCCAGGGAGAGGGGGAGAAAGGGACGTACACTCACAGAGGCAGAGTCTCGCAGCCTGTGTGAGAGGGAGGGAGGGAGAGAGAGACACACACACACAAGGTGGATGTGAAATCTCACCTACCTATTTCAGTGACAGGCACCCGCAGCCAGTGAATGAAGACACCCCCATCTGTCTCCCCCTCCACTCCCTCCACTCTCCACCCCCTCTCCTCCACCCCACCGCCCTCACCCCCCCCTCCCCCAATTTGGAAATGTCATCCCATCACCCATTCCTTCTCTCCAGAGATGCTGCCTGCCCACTGTTAAAGAGTTCCCACTTGCAGCAGCATAACAGGCCAGTAAACACAATACTCATAGATAATATACTAAACAAAGAAAATATATATTAAAAAATCCAGTATTATTGCAAAAATCCCAAAGTCCTTAGTGCAACCAAGGCAGTTTGTAGTTCATAGTTTAGTTAGCATTTGTAGCGTTCAAGAGCCCGATGGTTGTTGGGAAGAAGCTGTTCTTGAACCTGGAGGTCATGGTTTTCAGATTCTTATACCTTCTGCTCAGCAGGAATGAAATGAGAGCATGGCCAGGGTAGTGTGGTTCCATGACAATGCTGGCTGCCTTTTTGAGGCAGCACCTCATATAGAACCCTTTGATTCAGTAAAGTTCAGTAAAGAGATCGGGAATCTGGCATCATGGCTTGAGAATAAAACCCAGCCTTTAACATCCGCATAATGAAAGAGTTGGTGTTGTCCTACGGAACAGGGGTGCAGGAGAGGTGAACTCAACCCTGTCTTCTTCAACAGCACTGGTAGAGGTGGCTTCTGGACGTGACTGGCAAACCTCAGATTAGGCTGCCATGAAGTGTCATAAAATGTTCTCACGCTGTTCCCCAATACTGGTTTGTCTTAAGGTTGTGAGCTCAGTCCCAAATACACAAAATCTATATATAAACTTCAAGCAATTTTTTCTTTTCAACCCACTCTGTCACCTTATCAATAACTTTTACTTTGTTAAGCAGAATTTGTCTTTAAAAAGTCTAAGTAACTGATATTTCTGTCCCTGATTATTGTTTCTAAAAAGAGTTCCCACGGTAGAATCACGAATCACAAAGGTAAACGCACGGGCCACTACGTTCTTACAACGAGATGAAATGTTTCAAATTTTAACCTCAAGAGTACATTTTACTCGTGGAAAAGTTCAAACATGTTTGAACTTTTTCAAGAGTTAACAAGTTTCACGGGTACCTGCCGTTAGCGCCACGAGTCGCTAAGTTGCGTCCACGAGTTCCGACGTTCCCGCTACGTTAATTGTACGTGATTACCACGAGTTAAATTTGTTTTAAACTCGGGGTACCTCGTGGGTCAGCTCGCACAGTGTAACAGGGGTTTTAATAATCTTATGTTGCAATAATATACCCTCTCATCCTTCTAAATTCCAGAGTATACAAGCCCAGCCGCTCCATTCTCTCAGCATATGACAATCCCGCCATCCCGGGAATTAACCTTGTAAACCAATGCTGCGCTCCCTCAATGGCAAAAATGTCCATCCTCAAATTAGGGGACCAAAACTGCACACAATGCTTCACACAATGGTCTCACTAGAGCCCTGTACAACTGCAGAAGGACCTATTTGCTCCTATACACATAATATGATAAAAAGAGAAAAATAATTGGTGGAGAGGTGGAATATTGCATAGGGGGACCAACCTTCCCGTGTGATGCTGGAACCCAACGGGTCCCACTTAGTCTAGTATATATATATATGTATATATACTGTATACAATATACAATTACTCACAAGTACATATATATATCACACACACGCTCAAAAAACAAACAATAGTAGTGTAATAATAATAGTCTATTGTAGTTCAGAACTTATTTGAGTTTGTCGTATATAATAGGTTGATGGCTGTAGGGAAGAAGCTGTTCCTGAACCTGGACGTTACAGTTTTCAGGCTCTTGAACCTTCTTCCCGATGGCAGTGGTGAAATGAGTGTGTGGCCAGGATGGTGTGGGTCTCTGATGATGCTGGCTGCCTTTTTGAGGCAGTGACTCTGATAAATCCCTTCGATGGTGGGGAGGTCAGAGCCGGTGATGGACTGGGCAGTGTTCACAACTTTTTGTAGTCTTTTCCGCTCCTGGGCGTTCAAGTTGCTGAACCAGGCCATGTTGCAACCAGTCAGTATGCTCTCTACTGTACACCTGTAGAGGTTCAAGAGAATCCTCTTTGACATACCGAATCTCCGTAATCTTCTCAGGAAGTAGGTGCGCAGTAGGGGTGTTTTCTTTATAATTGCATCAGTGTGCTGGATCCAGGAAAGATCTGTGGAAATATGCACGCCCAGTAATTTGAAGCTTTTGACTCTCACCACCATATAAACTCTCACCACCATATTGGCTCTCACCACCTGATATAAACAGGATTGTGGGTCCTCTTCCAAAGTCCACAATCAGTTCCTTGGTTTTACTGATATTCAGAGCCAGGTTGTTGTGCTGGCACCATTTGGTCAATTGGTCGATCTCACTTCTATACTCTGAGTCATCACTATCTGTAATTCGTCCCACAACGGTGGTGTCGTCGACGAACTTGATGATGGAGTTCGCACTGTGTCCGGCTACACAGTCATGAGTATAGAGTGAGTAGAGCAGGGGGCTGAGCACGCAGCCTTGAGGTGCTCCCGTACTGATTGTTACTGAGGATGAAGTGTTTCTGCCAATTCGGACAGACTGTGGTCTGTGGATGAGGAAGTCGAGGATCCAATTGCAGAGGGATGTGCAGAGACCCAGTTCCGTGAGCTTGGTAACCAGCTTTTTTTTAAATCAAAAATATTTATTCAAATATTAAAATAGTATGTACAGTACAGTAAAAACCAAACCAGAACCCACCACCTTAATACACACAAACGATAAACTACTATACAACTATCTTACATTCCTTGTCAAGGATGCATTCAACCCCCCGCGGTGCCCAGCAGTCCTGGGGTGCCCGTGGACAGCGTGTAGTCCCTCTCTAACACCACCCGGGCGTGGACGTAACCCAGGAAAAGGGGCAGGCCAAAGGGCCTGTTTCTTCACTGTATCACTCTGACTCTAAAACTCTTGTCCACTGCTCCAGTGTGTTTTGATGGATAATTCATTGCTGAGGTCAGTAGTACCTGGCACTAACATTCATTGACACTATGGGAGGTGGATTAGACAGGAGTTTGTACCACTGAGACTTGTCGCACTCAACCAGCTGTTCTCTATAGTATGGAGGTTCAACTTGCTATAAGCTCCCTGCCATGGTAGAGCAAGTGGATAGTGGAAATTTTTTGTCAATCTCTCCAAATTCCTTGTTAATGAAAATATTGTTGTTTGAATGATTAGCTCTCTTTTGGGATCTTAGTGAGTGTACAAGAGAAGAATTGAGGATGTTGCCCGGACGACCTGAGGTATAGGGTGAGGTTGAGCTGGATAGGTCTTTATACCTTGGAGCACAGGAGGCTGAGGGGTGATCTTATTGAGGTGTATAAAATCACGAGGAGAATAGATAGAGTGAATGCACAAAGCCTTCCACCCAAAGTAGAGGAAACAAGATAGGTTTAAGGTGAAATGGAAAAGATTTAATAGGAACCTGAGGGGCAGCTTTTTCACACAGAATGGTGGGTTTATGGAACGAGCTGCCAGAGGAAGTCATTGAGGCAGGTAATATAACAACATTTTAAAGATGCTTTGACAGGTACATGGACAGAAAAGGTTTAGAGGGATATGGGTCAAAGGCTGGCAGGTGGGACTAGTGCAGATAGTGAATTTTGGTCGGCATAGACAAGTTGGGCCTAAGAGCTGGTTTCTGTGCTCCATGACTCTTATACTGAGATGTAGCGATGTTACAAAACTTACCTTCAGCGGCGCTGCAGTTCTGCCACTGGCCGTGTGCTCGATTTTGGCGCCTTTGAGGGGGGGGGATTAAAATGCCGTTTTCTCCTGCTTATCGGAGGCGGCTTTCCTCGGGCTGCTAAGCTGCTGAAGAACAATCGATCGGACTTCCGTTCCCGATTTTTTTATTTATTTAATCGCGAGACAATTTAATAGTTACATTAAATTAAAAAGTGACTTCTAACGCCCTCAATGCCTACAACGTGACGGATCGCATGAAGGTGACAAAACATAATGTAAGTCGTATATTTTAGATATAAACTTGTTTCTCGGGATGGCTTTAATCTAATTTTCCTTTGCGAAAATGTGATTTGGGCCCCATACGAACCGGCAGTGTTTTTCCTGCCGATATGGGATTCAAATTCACCGCAAATGCAACGTTCCAATCGATCGCGTTCCAGAAAAACCGACTCACAAGATGATTTTAATGCACTTTTTTTGGGACAATTATGTCATAAGAGCATCTAAATCGTCTATATTTTGTGTTATTGTCTACTCATAGTCAATATTTTTATACTAAATATCAGTTTTAGTCCCATGTATTGTGCAAAAAAATAATAATTGTAAGTATATTGAGTGGATGTTTCTAGATTAATTTATGGGAATTAAACATTAAATTCCTTCCATCTGGCATATAAATTCATGACAGTGAGATTTAAAAATCATGTTATATTGTGAATTCTTGTGTGAATGGGATTAGTTTGTTATTTGGATACTTAGGCTATTTAAAAAAAATATCCTTTTCTTAAGAAATGGAATCTACAGGACATTCTTAATGGGAAAGTAGTGGGCAGAAAGGCATGTCATGTGTGGTTTGAAGAGCAAAAACTTGTAGTTTACAATGCCAAAATTGAAAAGTTGAGGAAAAACAAGGTGTACAGAGTTGCTTATTGGTTACAATCTGAGGAGTATGATGATGCTACTGATTATGATATGCGAATGTACCAGCTAGCAACTGATCTTCTCCATAAAGACTTGGTCTATTGCTAGAAATTGTAATTTATTTACCTATCTGTTACGGATTTACAGCATATAATACAATAATATTAAATTTTTGATCTTGAGAATATCACATTTTTGAATTTTCAAGGCAGTCTGGGTGTTTATTACTATTTCCGTCACAACGGTCAATTTTGTAATTAACTACAATTAGGTAATTAACTAATTATATGTTTTAATTTCAGGTCATCCAAGTAAGATGTTTTATATTTGTTTCAGAATGCTTCAATCTATAATAACTGAAAATTTCATTCAGTTCTCTTGATTTTTAAGAAAGTTATGGGCTTTTGACTGTCCTCGATCACAGCTTTTGTGTTAAGTCAATGGAAAAGCAATAGGGAACAAGATGCTAATTTCCGAGTATGAAAATGGCCATAACCTTTTTAATACTGAAGATATGAAAGTGAATTAGGTGTCAAATTAAACTTATTTTTATGCTTTATTTTTTTTATCTCAAAATTTTGTAACATTGCTACTGAGACGGAGCATTGTGTAGCCCGGGGCATTCAAATAATGGGACATTTAGCCACATCTTATTTCAAAGCTGTGTTTTCAATGCCCAGCTTTTGTTGTTTGCATGAATCCTTTGCACAGGCTGCAAAATTTGTCTTGTTATCAAGAAGACATCTGCTCCATTTTATGGAATCAAGTGTGTTTGGTTTCTTATACAGATCTCTTTGGGAATAATTGGCAGAGCTCTTTGCGAGACAGTGAGGAAATGTTTATTTTACTTTTTATTTCTTTGTTGCAGCTTTACTCAGTTCCGCATCATTCTGGGAGATTTCGATTTTGCCAAAATTGAAGAAGCAGACCGGATTCTGGGACCAGTTTATTTTGCCACTTTTGTCTTCTTCATTTTCTTCATTCTTTTGGTGAGCAGTGAGCGCAGTCAAAGCTTCTAGGAGTAAAGAAATAACGATATGGCATGTAAAAATGAAAGGGGGGCTGTTTAATTATTTTTTGTTATGGTGACCCACTAGTTGGATACATCTGTTGGGGAATTTCTTCACTGACGTCAGGAATGTGTTAACTCTTGGTGATTCAGTGTGTAGCCAATTTCACTGGTCCTTCTTCCATTCAGGTTTGACTTGGACTGCACTGGGCTATGTTAGATTTATTTGTTTGGAACAAGTGCAGTTCCATTGGAAGTTGATAAGTACATGATCTCAAACCGCAGAACAGTTAAGATTAATATGTTGGGAGGCAAAGCACAGAAACAGACTCTCTCTTTCTCTCATATCTAAATCCAAGCCAACCAGCAACCACGCATTTACACTCAACCCTCATTAATTCCATTTAAAAAAAATGTCCCCACATCTCCAGCTCCAGCCCAGATTTAGATTAGTGATACAGCACAGAAACAGGCCCTTCGGCCCATCGAGTCCGCACCAACCAGCTGTACACTCACACTATCCTACACAGTAGGGACAATTTACAATTTACAATTTTACCGAAGCCAATTAACCTGCACCTCTTTGAATTGTGGGAGGAAACGGGAGCACCCGGAAAAACCCCATGTTTCCACGAGGTAAAGGTACAAACACCATACCGACAGCACCCGTAGTCCGGCTGGAACCCGGGTCTCTGGTGCTGTGAGGCAGCAGCTCTACTGCTGCGCAACCGTGTTGCTCCACTACTACTCGAGAAAGGATCAAAAGATTCTACCACTCATTTACACATTCATTGCAATTTACAACAGCCAATTACCTAACCTGCAAAATACTACCACCCTGTGTGCCTTTGGGGTGTAGGAGTAAACCTGAGCACCCAGGGTAAAGCTGTCGCAGTCACAGAGAACGTGCAAAATACACACAGACAGCACCCAAAGGTGGAGTGAAATGTGGGTCTCTGGTGCTGTGAGGCAACAGATCTATATCTGTGCAATTGCTGCCAATAAAGACCACCAGAATGTGAATCGGCTAGCTCATTGTGCAGGGAGATCAGCTAGAGTTTGTTAATATACTTTATGAGAGAGTTCTTCAGTTGAGTTCTGCTTGTCCCACCAGAACATGTTTTTGGCCATCATTAATGACACCTACTCTGAAGTGAAAGCTGACATGGCCCAGCAGAAGAGTGAGATGGAGCTTACTGACTTTATTAAGAAGGTATTTGATTAGATTTTTTCATAATTCTAACTTTGTGTTGTCCAAAGTTTTACTGAAGTTGAATGTACTACATGGAGTCTGAGAGTTGTTATAATTTAGCTTGTAGTTGTTGATAACAACGTCATCTAGCTGGTTGTTACAGTGCCCTCCATAATGTTTGGGACAAAGACCCTTCCTCTGTACTCTACAATTTGAGATTTGTAATAGAAAAAAACACATGTGGTTAAAGTGCACTTTGTCAGATTTTAATAAAGGCCATTTTTATACATTTTGGTTTCACCATGTAGAAATTACAGCAGTGTTTATACATTGTCCCCCCCATTTCAGGGCACCATAATGTTTGGGACACCGCAATGTCATGTAAATGAAAGTAGTTATGTTTAGTATTTGGTTGCATATCCTTTGCATGCAATGACTGCTTGAAGTCTGTGATTCATGGACATCACCAGTTGCTGGGTGTCTTCTCCGGTGATGCTCTGCCAGGCCTGTATTGCAGCCATCTTTAGCTTATGCTTGTTTTGGGGGCTAGTCCCCTTCAGTTTTCTCTTCAGCATATAAAAGGCATGCTCAATTGGGTTCAGATCGGGTGCTTAACTTGGCCACTCAAGAAATTATAATGTTTTAGCTTTGAAAAACTCCTTTGTTGCTTTAGCAGTATGTTTGGGATCATTGTCTTGCTGTAGAATGAACCGCTGGCCAATGTGTTTTGAGGCATTTGTTTGAACTTGAGCAGATAGGATATGTCTGTACACTTCAGAATTCATTATGCTACTACCATCAGCAGTTGTATCATCAATGAAGATAAGTGAGCCAGTACCTTCAGCAGCCATACATGCCCAGGCCATAACACCCCCACCACTGTGTTTCACAGATGAGGTGGTATGCTTTGGATTTTGGGCAGTTCCTTCTCTCCTCCATACTTTGCTCTTGCCATCACTCTGATATAAGTTAATTTTCGTCTCATCTGTCCACAAGACCTTTTTCCAGAATTGTGGTGCTCTTTTAAGTACTTCTTGGCAAACTGAAACCTGGCCATCCTATTTTTGCGGCTAACCAGTGGTTTGCATCTTGCAGTGTAGCCTCTGTATTTCTGTTCATGAAGTCTTCTGCGGACAGTGGTCATTGACAAATTCACACCTGACTCCTGAAGAGTGTTTCTGATATGTCGGACAGGTGTTTGGGGATTTGTCTTTATTATAGAGAGAATTCTTCTGTCATCAGCTGTGCAGGTCTTCCTTGGCCTGCCAGTCCCTTTGCTATTAGTAAGCTCACCAGTACAGTCTTTCTTCTTAATGATGTTCCAAACAGTTGATTTTGGTAAGCCTAAAATTTGGCTGATGTCTCTAACAGTTTTATACTTGGTTCTCAGTCTCATAATGGCTTTGACTTTCATTGGCACAACTTTGGTCCTCATGTTGTTTAACAGCAATAAAAGTTTCCAAAGGTGATGGAAAGACTGGGTGCTGAGAGCTCTCTTATACCTGCATTAAGGAGGCAATTAAACACACCTGAGCAATTACAGACACCTGTGAAGCCATGTGTCCCAAACATTATGGTGCCCTGAAATGGGGGGACTATGTATAAACACAGCTGTAATTTCTACATGGTGAAACCAAAATGTATAAAAATACCCTTCAATAAAATCTGACAATGTGCACTTTAACCACATGTGATTTTTTTCTATTACAAATCTCAAATTGTGGAGTACAGAGGAAAATAAATAAATGATGGGACTTTGTCCCAAACATTATGGAGAGCACTGTAAATATGTCAAAATTTACAATCCAATCTGTAATTTATGCAATTCTTTACGATTTAAAAATTAAATGCTTTGCAATTTGAAATATTGTTTTTGTTCTGTTTTGCTGCTAAAGATCTTGGACAGAAGGTGTAATTAAATTGCCATCATATGTTTTTGATTGAAAGATACAGCATGGAATCGGGCCCATCGGCGCACCGAGTCCACGCCGACCATCGATCACCTGTTCACACTTGTTTGATGTTATTCCACTTTCTCACCCACTCGTACATATCTAAAAAAGGCTAGTTAGCCTACAAGCCTGCACGTCTTTGGGATGTGGGAGGAAACCGGAGCACCCGGAGGAAACCCACACAATCACAGAGAACGTGCAAACTCCACACAGACAGCACCCAAGGTCAGGGTTGAACCTGGGTCTCTAGCGCTGTGAGGCAACAGCTCCAACAGACGTGCCCACCTTCATTAATTGTTCTTCATTAATTTGTTTTAATATGGAAAGATTTTGAGTGTAAATGACAGCAAGAGGTCTTTGAAAAACACCACACTGCTGAATGAATTCCTTACTACTGATCTTGAGTCTCACAAGACATTTTGATCCAATTCCATTCCACTTGTTAGATACGTTGCCCATGTAAAGATCATCTTTGTTTTATTTTTCAGAGGTTTGTGTCTTATTATTTCAGCATTCACTCTGTACCATTTCATTTTGATTCAGACTGTTTAGTGACTATTCAATGCGATTTCAGTTTCCCCAAACAGTACAGACAAGTACAGATATGTTGTTATTGAGCTGCTCTTGTCGCAGATCTGTTCTAAATACATTCTTGTAGCTAGCCTTTGTTTATTTAATTTATGGTATCTCCAAGTTAGCCCAGACATTTCTCTTATCACAGATGCCTTTTCCTCAGTTAAGCATTCGATAACACTTATTTTACCTTGTTATTAGGACATTTTTCTCTGAAAAGGATCAATTATTTTATAATCCATCTCACAATTAGAATTATTTGCACAAGCTCAATTACAGATACTGGTTCTTTCAAACTAAAGCAAATCCTGAATGAGGTGAGAGATTTAAAATTGAACAGTGGTACCTGCTGTAATGGGTGCTTTTCATTCAGAAGTTCAAAAGCATAAAAGATGATACAATTACTAGTCAAGTTGTCAGAGCCTTTACTTGCTTATTCATAAGTTCATAAGTCATAGGAGCAGAATTAGGCCATTTAGCCCATTGCGTTTACTCCGCCATTCAATCATGTCTGGTCTATCTTTCTCTCTTAACCCCATTTTCCTGCCTTCTCCCCGAAACCTTTGACACCCTTGCTAATCAAGAACCTGTCAATCTCTGCTTTAAAAATACCCAATGTCTTGGCTTCCACAGCTATCTATGGCAATGAATTCCACAGATTCACCACCCTCTGGCGAAGGAAATTCCTCCTCGTATCTCCTTTCTAAAGGAACATCCTTTTATTCCCTCTGGTCCTAGACTCTCCACATCCACTCTATCCAGGCCTTTCACTATTCGGTAAGTTTCAATGAGGTCCCCCTCGTCCTTCTAAACTCCAGCGAGTACAGGCCCAGTGCTGTCAAATGCTCATCAGATGTTTATGGACTATTAGTTTTCAGTCTGAAGCTTCCTGCAAGATTGATTGCTTTAACTCGTCAGGACTCACCAGCTGCAAACGCTTCCTCCAACTAGGGATGTAGCAAGGCCATGCTGAAGCTGCGGCTAAGGAAGTCCACCGTTGATGACATCACGGAGAGTCTACGGCAAGCTGGAGGGAAACTAAATTTTGATGAATTGCGACAAGATCTGAAAGGGTGAGTGAAACTTTGGTTGACAACTGGAGAATGCTTCTTCGATCGGTGTACTATCATTTCAACCAAACTCCTTTGCCTTTGTCCTCGTCTTAGGAGGGGTCACACAGATGCCGAGATAGAAGCAATCTTTGCCAAATATGACCAGGATGGGGATCAGGAGCTGACTGAACACGAACATCAACAAATGAGGGATGACCTAGAGAAAGAGAGAGTGAGTTAACCATAAGAGTTTGTGTTGTTCAAGTGTCTACAAGCCCATCTGATTTGTTAGTGTTAGTACTTTGTAAACTAAATGTGGTGGAATCTAGAAACAAAGTACTGCAGATGTTACTTTATTCCAATGATAGACACAAAGTGCTGGAGTAACTCAGCGGGTCAGGCTGAAGAAGGGCCCTGATCCAAGACGTCACCGATCCGTTTTCTCCAGAGAAGCTGCTTGACCCGCTGAGTTACTCCTGCCCTTTGTCTATCTGCAGTGGTATCTTCTCTGGATGATAGATTGCTGAATTGACATATTAGTTAATTTGATTATGAAAATTAACCAATATAAAGGAAAGGAAATCTTTGTAATTTTGAGTGATATGGGTGGAATCTTGGTGTCCAGTCGGGCAACCGTACTTAGAAAAACAGTGCACAGAGCACAGCATCTAAATAAGGCACAATGTCAAAATATTTTGATTGATATTTACTTTTTATGTAATGATTTAAAAATTTCTTATTGCTAAAATGGAGATTTGCACTTGCATTAAGTGTTATTTCATTAAACATCAAGTCATTGTTTCCAGTGAGGATGGATTTTTTAAAATGGAACACTATATTGTTGAAAAAAAGAGACACAATGTGCTGGAATAACTCAGCAAGTCAGGCAGCATCTCTGGAGAATATGAATAGGTGACAGCCAAGGTATCACTGAAAAGAATGGATGGATGAATTGGCTGTCACCTATCCATTATCTCCAGAGATGCTGCCTGCCTTGCTGAGTTATTCCAGCACTTTGTGTGTTTTTTTCAACATTATATTGTTCCGTTTAAAGAAATCCATCCTCACTGGAAACAATGACTTGCTTAAGTCTTACGCCATAGTCAAAATATCATATTGAATCAAGTAGCAAACTGGAGTAAAATCTGGAAATGAAGTTGACACAGGCATTAAGTGCGATGTAAGCTCATGCATGTGTTGGCTTATGTTGCAAGCAAGGTGAGAATTGTGCGTGGTGTTTGGGTTCTGCTTCTAGGTGGTAAAGATAAGTTCATGTGTTCAACCCCCTGGTGTTGTAGGACGACTTGGACCTGGACAGGAGCTCACTGCCTCGATCCACCAGCGGCCGAAGCTTCCCGCGGAGCATGGACGATTCAGAGGAGGAGGATGATGAAGACAGCGGTCATAGCTCAAGGAGAAGAGGAAGCAGCTCCACAGGGGTGTCCTACGAGGAGTTTCAAGTGTAAGGGTTTAGACTGGCAACCGCTTTATTCACTTAGAAACATAGAAAATAGGTGTTTAAGAAGGAACTGCAGATGCTGGAAAATCGAAGGTAGACAAAAGTGCTGGAGAAACTCAGCGGGTGCAGCAGCATCTATGGAGCGAAGGAAATAGGTGCAGGAGGAGGCCATTCGGCCCTTCGAGCCAGCACCGCCATTCATTGTGATCATGGCTGATCGTCCCCAATCAATAGCCAGTGCCTGCCTTTTCCCCATATCCCTTGATTCCACTAGCCCCTAGAGCTCTATCTAACTCTCTTAAATCCATCCAGTGAATTAGCCTCCACTGCCCTCTGTGGCAGGGAATTCCACAAATTCACAACTCTCTGGGTGAAAAAGTTTTTTCTCACCTCAGTCTTAAATGGCCTCCCCTTTATTCTAAGTGTGGCCCCCTGGTTCTGGACTCACCCAGAGAGTCAACAATTCAACACTTGTCAACAATTTAAATTTAAGGTGGAGATTGATTTAAGGTGGAGATTGATCAGTTCTTGATTAGTAAAGTTCAAGTTTACATTTATTGTCACATGCACTAATTGGTACAGTGATATTTGAGTTAGCATACAGCCATACGAATAAAAAGAACACGATATACAATAGAATTCAACATAAACATCCACCACAGTGGGATCAGCATTTCTCACTATGATGGAAGGCCATAAAGTTCAGTCATCTTCCTCCTTGTTCACCCGTGGTTGGGGCCTTTCAAACCCTCCGCCGTTGCCGCTAGGACGGCCCGATGTACAGTCCCTCTTGCCGGGATAATTGAAACTCCGACGTCGGGACGGGTCGTAACACACTCCCCGTCTTTGGAGTTCCCGACTCGGCCGCTTCTTTCCGGAGACCGCGGCTTCCGATGTTAAAGTCCACAGGCCCCAGGGGGCGGAGCTCCGATGCTGGCGGTCCTCTGCAAAAGATCCCAGGCTCCGCGATGTTAAAGTCCGGGCCCCCAGCGGTCGGCGCTCCAACACTGGCGATCCTCAACAGGATCCCAGGCTCCGCGATGGTAAGTCCACACTGCGCCTGCCGCTGAAGCTCTGGGCCGGTCTCCGGTCGGAAAGGCTGCGCCAATCCAGCTGGTAGGCCCGCGAGGGGGGTGAAAATGGGACATGGAGAACTGTCGCATCTCCGCCAAGTTAAGTGACAGGGAAAAAGTTTCCCCCTATTTTTCCCTCCCCCCACATAAACTAGCCAAGAGACATTGAGACATACATTAGACATACATAAAATAATAAAAACAAAGAAGGGACGCGACAGGCTGCTGGCGAGGCGGCGATTACAGGTCAATGGGGAGAAGACAGGAGATTGGGGTTGAGAGAGGAAGATGGATCAGCCATGATTGAACGGCGGAGTAGACGATGGGCTGAATGGCCTAATTCTGCACCTACGTCAATAATCTTTAACAGGTCCATTAGCAAAACAACACAGTTAAACATATAATTAATAATTAATTAATTAATTAATGTTGTGCTCGGAAACCGTAATAGTTCAGAGTGCAACCAAAGATACAGTCCTTAGATCGCAGTTGCTAAGGTAGTGGTTAATGTGAAGTTTAAATGCGATGCTGGATTGGAAACACTGCTAACACTGCTAAACATTGGAAACAAAAGAGTAGAAACAAGGAACTACATGTGCTGCTTTACAAAAACAGACACTAAGTACTGGAGTAACTCATCAGGTCAGGCAATGTCTCTGGAGAGCATGTATAGGTGATGTTTCAAGTCAGGATCCTACGTCTGAAGAAGGGTCCTGACCCGAAAAGTCCCCTATCCATGTTCTCCAGATTTTCTGCCTTGCCTGCTGAGTTATTCCATCACTTTGACATAAGAAAATAATTATTTGAAGAAAAGACTAAATATTCTAAAAACGTAACCTTGCATGAAGCAATAGTAATGGGAGATTTTATGCTCTTAAAAACAGGAACATGCTGATTTAAAAAAGTTCGTCAAAAGTCTCAAAGTTATGTTAGCCCTTTACATGCTGCAGATGAGGCCTGAGTTGGAGTATTGTTTCCACCTCTGGGCACCGCATGTGTGGCGAACAGAAATAATTTGCAAGGGAAACAAGGGTATAATGATAGAATGGCATGAGTAGGTGGCAGAGTAGCACAGCATTAGAGTTGCTGCCTCACAGCACCAGAGACCTGGGTTTGATCCGAACTACTGGTGCTGTCTACGGACTTTGTACGTTCTCCCTGTGACTGCATGGGTTTTCTCCGGGTGCTCTGGTTTCCTCCCACACTCCAAAGATGTACCCGTTCGCAGGTTAATTGGCTTCTGTAAATGTGTAGATTGTCTTAAGTGTGTAGGATAGTGCTAGTGTACAGGATGATGGCTAGTCGGCGCAGACTCGGTGGGCCGAAGGACATGTTTCCACACTATGTCTCTAAAGTCTGAAGATTTTACAAACTGCAGATTAGGCCTGAGTTGGAATAGCATTTCCAATTCTGGGCACCACATGTGTGGGGGAACAGAAAGGCTTTGGCACGGAAACAAGGGAATATGATAGAATGGCACGAGTGGTGAGCATTTTAAAGGAATGCTGAGAGACTGGAAATTTGAGGTTATTATTCTTCAACCAGAAGGATATCCGGAGATTCTGTGGAAGTGGTCAAAATGATGCTCTCTTTTTTTAAAGAGTAAATAAGGAGAAGCTATTTCCATTGGTAGAGTGGTCAGCTGTGCATGGCACAGGAATAAACGGCAAAAGAACTGAACTGTCAGAACTCTTGTCCAGTAAGGAATTGTGATTTGAAATATTCCGCTCATAAGGATGGTAGATGCTCCGTATCACTATTGGACTCTAGAAATGCAGCATATCAGCCCACCGAGTCCACGCCGACCAGTGATCACCCCGTACACTAGCATTATCTATGCGGCACGGTGGCGCAGAGGTAGATTTGCTTACAGCACTTGCAGACCCGGGTTCCATCCCGACTACGGGTGCTGTCTTAACGGAGTTTGTACGTTCTCCCCGTGACCGCATGGGTTTTCTCCGGGATCTTCGGTTTCCTCCCACACTCAAAGATGTGCAGGTTCATTGGTTAGTTGGCTTGGGTTTGTATACTTGGTATAAGTGTAAATTGTCCCTAGTGTGTGTAGGTTTGTGTTAATGTGTGGGGATCGCTAATTGGTGTGGACACGGTGGTCCGAAGGGCCTGTATCTCTAAACTAAACAAAAGAAAACTATCCTACGCACTAGGGACAATTTTACTGAGCCAATTAACCTACGAACCTGCTTGTCTTTGGAGTGTGGGAGGAAACCAGAGCACCCATAAGAAACCCACGCGGTCACGGGGAGAACGTACAAACTCCGTACAGACAGCACCTTTAGTCAGGATCGAATCCAGGTCTCTGGAGCTGTAACTCATCAACTCTACTGCTGTGCCACCCTTGCAGCTCTGCAGGGCACGGGAGTAAGGTAATCTGCAAAATAACTGAATTATCAGGAGAACTCTTGTCCAGTAAGGAATTGTAATCTGAAATATTCTGCTCATAAGGATAGTAGATGCTCCATATCAGTCAGGCACGAGCCGTGAGTAATTACTCAGGGTAGGCAGTCAGTCGGCTTTAAAAAAAATTTAAACGCATGCGCAGATTGTTCTCCTCTCCGTAAGCTGTCAGTCGACTTTTATATAGTCTTCAAAAGCCATATCTCTTAATAAAGTACCGTATTTCCCAGCAATGAACAGACACCCCCATTTTGAGTTGCTACATTTTGAAAGAAGGCTGGTGGGACATAGAATTTCTTACGCTCAAAAAAATAAAAATAAAGAAAGTAACAATTCAATTTGCCCAAATCTCCTTCATTCCGAATTACCGAATGGATGGGGGTGGAGGGTGACGGCAGGTAGTGAGATGGTGGGAAAAACGGAAGCACACCGGGACGTTGAATCAGTTGTGATCTTATTGAATGACAAGACTAGTTCAAGGGACCAATTGGGGGGAGAGATCCTTTCACAGCGTGTGGTGAGTCTGGCCAGGGGTAAAGTTGCGGGGAGGGCTGGAGCGTTGAGTAGGAGGGGGTCGGGGATCATGCTAGTAACTCACTCACCGCTGCCGCGGCGCTCCAGGCGTGGAGCCACTGCATTGTGACCGGGGAGGGAAGCAGCTCGGGTGGCTGCGAGCGGCCGCCGGGACCTCAGCGCCTGCTGGCCCGCTGACCTCTGGCAGTGCTCTCCGGCTGAAAACCTCTCTCCTGCTGCTCGCTGGCCTCACTCATGTCAGCTGCTTCCCGCAAATCCTTACATTCTGACAGCTGAGTAACCTCAATTGATCCCTTGATTGCGCTGTTGGAATTTAAAGATTTGCGGGAAGCGGCTGACATGAGTGAGGCCGGTGAGCGTCAGGAGAGAGGTTTTCAGCCGGAGAGCATTGCCAGAGGGGAGCCGGCCGGCAGAAGGCGCTGAGGTGATGGCCGGTTCCGGTCCCGGCGACCGCTCGCAGTCACCCGAGCTACTTCCCTCCCCGGCCACAATGCGGCATGATCCCCCACCCCCTCCTTCTCAACGCTCCTGCCCTCCCCGCAACTTTACCCCTCCCTTCCCCCAGCGGCGCTGTCCTTTTACAGCCGCTTCCCATCAGTTGCCAGCAATGAGGGATAGACTTGGCTATCCCTCAGTACAGCAACATCGTTCTTGAAATAGCGTCTTCATTGCCAGGAAATACGGTATTTAAAAACATATAGCTCAAATAAATTTACTTACCATATTATTTGTACCCGAACCCCATTCTTCTCTCATTGTTTCCTAAAATACTGTTAAGATAAGGACAATCCATGTTTGAAAAACCCGCCAAGAAACTTGCGCTGCGCATGCACGCTTGAAGCAGCGTCGACGGCACGTCAGCTGCACAGACCTTCGTGTGTTACAAGCATTGCGGATGAAAGGCACGGGAGAATTATGCCTACCGAAGAGATCAATCTCTGAGGTAGGCATAATTCTCCCATGCCTTTACTATTTATATTTAATAATTACCATTTTATAATTTTAGTCAGGGTAGGCAGTGCCTACCTTGCCTACCCTGACTGCACGTGCCTGCTATCAGTATTACTTCAGTTACTTCAATTATTTTTTAAATAATTAGTAGCATTTACCTCAAAGAAATATCTTCTTGCATCACTAGGTTTCCAGTCCTGCATCCTCTGTAAACTGCACTTGACTATAAATTTAAAACAGTTAAAATAGATGCTTGATTGTAAGTTTAAAACTAAGCAAGATGAAGACTTGAAGGGAAGACCATTGACAGGGCTGCGGAGAAGATTGCAGGGCTGGAGGTAGCAGTGTTGATGAGAAATCCCAACTAGAGGGCGGGCCCAGGCGTAATGGTCAAGTCCTGAGACCCTGATTCACAACGGGGTTATTTCCACGCGCCAAATTAATTAATTCACCATGTGGGAGCTCATCTCTGTGATGGTCACTTCATAGCCCAGCACAATGGTTGTCTTGGAGACACAAGGGTCTGCAGGTGCTGCACTCTTCAGCAAAAAGCAGAGTGCAGGAGGGTCGGGCAGCATCTGCGGAGGGAATGGGCCTTCTCACACAGGTTCACTGCCAGGGCTATCAGCTGCATCATCAAAGATAAACACAAAAAGCTAGTGTAACTCAGCGGGTCAGACAGAATCTTTGGAGAAATGGAATAGATGACCTTTCACGGTCGAGACCCTTCTTCAGTCTGAAGAAGGGCCTCGACCTGAAGCGTCACCTATTCCTTTTCTCCAAAGATTCTGTCTGACCCGCTGAGTTAATTTAGCTTTTTGTGTCTATCTTCGGCGTTAAACAGCATCTGCAGTTCCTTCCTACACTGGCATCATTAAACCCTGGTTTGAAGAGAGAGAGAGAGACCAGGTTGTGGTCGTCTCGGCAGTTCCTCAAAGCACACCCATTCATTCCTGGGCTGCCGAGAGGGAGCTGTCGGATTTTACAAATACAATTCTTTGCCTGTTTTGGTGATTCTGGACATTGTACAAAAAGTATTTCCGTCACGGTTACTGTTGCAGAAGAAAGATCGGCCTGCTGAGGGTGAACCCATGGAAAGCAACTGGCCCCCATTAGAGTCCCTGGTCGCATCCTTAGGAACTGAGCGGACCAACTAGCAGGAGTGTTTGCAGATATCTTTAACCTCTCTTTACTCTGTTCTGAGGTACCCTCCTGCTTCAAGAAGACTACTATCATTCCTGTGTCAAAGTAAGACCTCGTGCCCTAATGACCCCTGTCCAGTGACATCCACCAGCATGTTGTGCTTTGAGATGCTGGTTATGGAACACTTTAAATCCATCCTACCAAGCAACCTTGATCCACTGCAGTTTGCCTACTGTCACAACAGGTCCACAACTGATGCCATCTCCCTGGCCCTATGCCCATCTCTGGAACACCTGGATAGGAAAGACCTATGTTAGATTCCTATTCTTTGACTACAGCTCTGCTTTCAATACTATTATCCTCACCAAGCTCATGTCCACACTCGTGGAACTTGGAGTCAGCACTCTTCTCTGCAACTGGATCCTCGACTTCCTGACCAACAGAGCACAATCAGTGAGAATAGGTGACAAATCATCCTCTACAATAATTCTCAACAACGGTGCCCCACAAGGATGCATTCTCAGCCCAATACTATACATACACTCTTGACTATACAGCTAATTACCAATCAACTCAATTTACAAGTTTTCTGACAACACCACTGTAGTGGGCCAGATATCAATTAATGACAAGACGGAGAACAGAAAGGAGATTGAGAACCTTGTAACCTGGTGCCAAGACACCAACCTCTCCCTCAACGTCAGCAAGACAAAGGAGATTGCGATTGAGCGGGAAGTGAAGCCGTGCACACACCCTGGTATACATTGATGGTGCCAATTTAGAAATGGTCGAAAGCTTTATGTTCCCAGGAATAAATATCACCGGCAATTTGTCCTGGACCAGCCCCATCTAAGCCATGGCCAAGAAAGCACACCTTAGAAGGCTTAGAAAGTTTAGGACATTTCCTTAGAAGGATTAGGGGGTTTGGCATGGGCATACCAGCATAATCCAGGACCAGTCTCACCCCATTCACTCCCATCAGGCAAAAGGTATAGAAGTTTGAAAAGGCACACCTCCAGATTCAGGGACAGTTTCTTCCCAGCTGTTATCAGGCAACTGATCCGTCCTCTCATCAGCCTGAGAGCGGTCCTGACCTCCCATCTACCTCATTGGAGACCTTCGAACTATTTTTAATCAGCCTTTATCTTGCACTTAATGTTGTATCCTTTATCTGTACACTGTGGACAGCTTGATTGTAATCATGTGTAGTCTTTTGGCCTGGAGAGCACCCAAATAAAAAGCTTTCCACTGTATCTCGGTAAACTTGACAGTCATAAACTAACCTAAACTATTCTTTACTTTTAGCTACAGGGAGAGATTGGACAGACTTGGATTGTTTTCTCTGGAATGCTGGAGGTTGCGGGGAGAGCTCATAGAAGTATCTAAAATAATGAGAGGCATAGATAGGCTAGCTAGTTGAACCCTTTAAACCCAGGATGGAAGAATCGAATACTCGGCAGCATAGCTTTAAGGTGAGAGGAGCTAAGTGTAACGGAGATGTACGGGGCAAATATTTTTACACAGAGGGTAATGAGTGCCTGGAACTGTCGGGCTGTTGGTGGAGGCAAAGACAATAATGGCATATAAGAAACTTTTGGATAGGCTTGTGAATATGGAGGGATATGGCAGAAAAGATTTGTTCTTGGCATTATGTTCACGCTGGCATTGTGGGCCGAAGGGCCTGTTTTTATGCTGTACTCTTCTATGTTCTACATAATCTAGTAATGTAATAAATAATTATACTGTGGATGTGTACTTTGCAGGAAAAGCTATGTTACTCTGTTGAAAGCATCTGTAATGAATCAGTAGAGAACAGCTAATTCTAGAATGACTTTGAAAGCTGTATTTGTAATTGATTTGATTCTTTGCTCAGCCTTGTCAGGCGCGTGGATCGGATGGAGCATTCCATCGGCAGCATCGTGTCCAAAATTGATGCTGTGATTGTGAAGCTGGAGGCCATGGAGAGAGCCAAGCTGAAGAGGAGGGACGTACTAGGCAGGCTGCTGGACGGTGTAACAGAGGTGAGCCCTATCTGAGGCACTGGCTGGACTTTAATCACTCTCTCTGTGATTGTCATAGAGTGATACAGTGTGGAAACAGACCCCTCGGCCCCACTTGCCCACACCCACCAATGCACTAGTCCCACCTGCCCGCGCGCGCTTGGCCCATACCCCTCTAAACCTATCCTATCCATGAACCTGTCCAAATGTCTCCTAATTGTAATGATATTGTTATAGTCCGTGCCTCAACTACCTCCTCTGGCACTTTGTTCCATATATCCACCACCTTTTGTGTAAAAAACAAAAGTTGCCTCTCAGTTTTCTATCTCTTCCCCCCTCACCTTAAACCTATGTCCTCTGGTTCTCATAGAAACATAGAAAATAGGTGCAGGAGGAGGCCATTTGGCCTTTCGAGCCAGCACCGCCATTCAATGTGATCATGGCTGATCGTCCCCAATCAATAACCCGTGCCTGCCTTCTCCCCAATAGAAACATATGGTATCTCAATGGTAACTTAAAAATAAAATTTCCATCCCTAAATAAAATCAAGATTTTCAATTGGAACTGCATCTACTGTGCTGAGCATTCTATGTGTGTGTCGGCTCATGTCTGAATGAGGTTAAAATTTTGTTTTTAAACATTGAATATATGATTTGTTGCTTCTGCAGATGATGGTTTGACAGTGCAGGCAGCTGGAAACGATGTAAACTGGTGGAGGGAAGTGAGGAATTTGCAGGAGGTTGTGTCAGGGTGATGTCTGGATGTGTGTTTGTACAGTCAGGAACCACCTCTAACCAAGGGCCAAAACTAAACTGTTGAAGCAGGGGTCACTTCAAACTTCCAAAACGGAGGTGGAAAGGTTTTGTTAAATGAATACTAAGGCTTGCCAAACCAAGGAAGGCAAAGAAAATATAGAAAATACAGACGAGGAACAGGCTAATTGGACAAAGTTAGATCAGACTATACATTGGTCCTTATAGAGTCATACAGCGTGGAACCAGGCCCTTTGGCCATCTTACCCACACTGACCAACATCCCCCATCTATATTGGTCCCACCTGCCCAGATCTGCTTCGATATTAAATTTGCAGCCCGAGCCAAGCAAGATACAAAGAGCAGTTATATATACACATTAACTGAAGGTCCAAATAAGTACAGGAGATGCGAAATGAAGTTAATGTAATGGCTATGCAAGAGACTGCAAGTGCTGGAATCTGGAGCAAAAAATAGTGTTGGGCAAATTCAGCAGGTTAGGTGGCATCTGTGGAGAGAATGGACTGACATTTCACTCCTCTTTGATTATCTGACGCCCTTTTGTCTCCTATTTACCTCCAGTCTTTGTCACTTGGTCCATCCATCTGCCAATTGCCCTCCCCTCATCTGTACCATGTATCACTTCCCAAGCTTTGCCCAGCACCCACTTCTCTTCCAGCTTTCTCCCACTTCATCAGTCTGAAGATGGATTCTGCCTCAAAACGTCATTGATTCATTGACAGATACAATGTGGAAGCAGACCCCTCCGGGCCACGCTGACCATAGATCAACCGATCAAACTAGTTCTATGCTATTCCACTTTCACGTCCACTCCCTAAACACGCAGGGAAAATTTACAGAGGCCAATTAACCTACACACCTGCAAGTCTGTGGGACGTGGGAGGAAACCGGAGGAAACCCATGCGATAGCAGGGAGAACGTGCAAACTCCACACAGACACACAGGACATTGAGTCGGGATCAAACCCGGAGCTCTGGCGCTGTGAGGCAGCAGCTTTACCCGCTGCAACGCTGTGCTGTCATCTGTCCATTCCCTCCAAAGACACTACCTCACCCGCTGATAGACACAAAGTGCTGGAGTAACTCAGATCAGGCGACATTGCTAAAGAAAAAAGATAGGTGGTTTTGGGTCGGGACCCTTCTTCAGACCCAGAACGTCACTTATCATTTTTCTCCAGAGATGCTGCCTGACCCACAGAGTTACTCCAGCACATTGTCTATCTTTGGTATAAACCTGTAGTTCCTTTCCTGACTCTGATGAAGGGTCTCGACCCAAAACGTCACCCATTCCTTCTCCCCAGAGATGCATCCTGACCCATGGAGTTACTCCAGCACTTTGTGTCTATCTGTAGTTGTTTGTTTGTATACACAGCATCTGCAGTTGTTTGTTTCCAGGCCTGACCCGCTGAGTTACTCCAGCGCTCTGTGCTTGGCTGAGGTAGTGGGCGTAGTGTAACATGAGTAAAGCTTCCTTTGCCCCACAGGATGAGCGTCTGGGTCGGGACAACGATGTGCACCGCGAACAGATGGAGCGCCTGGTGCGCGAGGAGCTGGAGCGCTGGGAGTCGGACGAGACCGTGTCGCAGCTGAGCCACCACCTCGGGACGCCGCTGGGGATCAACGGGCGCTCCCGCTCCCACAGTTCCCGCCCCTCGTCCTCTCAGTCCACTGACGGCTTGGTGGATGCCGGGGGTCTTGGGGGCAGCCATGTCTAGAGCTTTCATTCTGCAGCTGGAGATGGGCATGTCCGTTAATCTACAACGTCACATTGCGCTGACGTTGCATCAGTATTTTCACCTTGTTTTTTTAATGCAGTTGTGAATTGATCAGTTGAGTTGGAATGATCACACCCAACACCTCGGCAAGGATTGTACAGCCATGTAATCATGGATTTTTATAAACTCTTACCTGTAGCCTGCATTACATCAAGAAATTTAGAAAAAGCTGAGTGCATCAGTATTTTCCTGTACCCGTGGTACAGAATGCTTTAGCTGGAGAAACTCCCAATTAATCGGGGTAGAGCTGTGTCTCGGGATTAATTGGAGAGGTTCAGAGATCAACCATGATGGGATTTAGCTTTTCATTATATTTCTTCCCTCTCGCCCTTCAACCTAATCAAGGTTCTTGCTTAGTAAGGGTGTCAAATGTTACGGGGAGAAGGCAGGAGAATGTGCTTCAGAGGGAAAGATAGATCAGCCATGATTGAATGGCGGAGTAGACTCGATGGGCAGAATGGCCTAATTCTGCTCCTCTGACTTATGAACATGAAAGATCTTTCAGAAAACCAGTACACATAACATTGACCTCCGTCCATGCTCTGTCGATTACTAATGGGTGTTCTGTGGGGAATGGATGATGGGGTTAAAGGTAGACAAAAATGCTGGAGAAACTCAGCGGGTGAGTCTGAAGAAGGGTTTCGACCCAAAACATTGCCTATTTCCTTCGCTCCATAGATGCTGCCTCACCCGCTGAGTCCCTCCAGCATTTTTGTCTACCTTCGATTTTCCGGCATCTACAGGTCCTTCTTAAACAGTCTTAAAGGTTATTCTACCCCCCCAATCCAGTGGACATCTGTAATCTGTAAAACGAAATGTGTGGGAAGGAACTGCAGATGCTGGTTTAAACCGGATAGACACAAAAAACTGGAGTAACTCAGCGGGACAGGCAACATCACGAGAGAAGGAATGAGTGACATTTCGGGTCGAGACCCTTCTTCAGACTTCTAGTCTGAAGACCCGAAACGTCACCCATTCCTTCTCTCCAGAGATGCTGCCTGTCCCGTTGCGTTACTCCCGCTTTTTGTGTCTACTGTAATCTGTAAACTCCATCTTGCTGCCCATTCCTTTGGCAGGATGTAGTGTTTTCAGCAAATAGTGTTATGGGTTTGGGAACGTCGCCTCACTCATTCTCCTCAGAACCTCTGTGATTTAACCCTGTGGATTGTGAGTTTGGATTTTTTTTTTTAAAGCTATAGTTTAATAATTAGCATTAATCTGTCTGATGGTGTCAGGGAAGAAGCATGACATTAGGATTAATAGCAAATCCAACATAGTCAGCATGGACTGCATAGAGGGCGGCAGGGTGGCAAAGCGGTAGAGTTGCTGCTTACCGTGCCAAAAACACGGGTTCCATCCTGACTACGGGTGCTGTCTGTACGGAGTTCTTTTTAAGTTAGTCTAGAGATACTGTGTGAAAACAGGCCCTTCTATTGCTCACGAGCAACGACCCCCGCACACTTACACTATCCTACATACCGTAGGGACAATTTACAACTACACCAAGCCAATTAACCTACAAACCTTCTTAGGAATATGGGAGGAAACTGGAGATCTCGGAGAAAAGCCGCACATGTCACAGGGAGAACATACAAACTCTGTACAGACAAGCACCCATACTCGGGATCGAACCCGGGTCTTTGGCGCTGTAAGGCAGCTAACTCTGCCACTGTGCCATCTTTTGTGCCGTCCTTGATGACTATGTTATTAATCCCAATGCCCTGTGACCATGTGGGTTTTCTCAGGGTGCTCCGGTTTCCTCCCACACTCAAAGACGTGCAGGTTTGTGGGTTAATTGGCTCCGGTAACATTGTAAATTGTCCCTAGTGTTACGGATAGGGCTAGTGTACGGGGTGATCGCTGGCCGGTGTGGATTCGGTGGGCCAAATCCACGCTGTATCTCTAAAGTCCAAAGGCATTCTGTGATCTCCAGCAGAGTTGTGTAAACAGTTGTGAAGTGTGTCTGCATTTTCTCAACTGAATGAAACCTACTTAACAATAAGATCCTAGCTGACAATAAGAGCTTTATAAGGTAAAATTAGAAAAGTTGCCTTCATCAGTTTTCATCCTGAACTGCAGTGAATTACAAGCTAGGAGGAGCCGTTTAAAAGTTTTTGTGGATAATGGATGCAGGGGCACAGATTGCATGGAATTGGTTTAACCAGAATGATTAGTGACACAAGCAGATCCCACCTCTCCTGCCATCTCCCACCGTCCACTTCCTTGGATTCTGTGTCGTGTCAGTAAGAGGGTGGGATTGAGGGACCCTGTTGTGTCGACTTCTCCTCTGTCAGATGTTGATCATTGAACACAGAAGGGAAGGGAAGGCCCGAGTTAAACGTTCTTGGGGATTGCTTACTGGACCTATCCAAGAATTGCCAGCCCCTTCACAGTCTGGACTCTACTTTTGCCATTAATCCTTAATGTTCCTTTAGTGGAATTTGTTTAAACAAAAGTTGATTTTTTTTAATTGTAAAGTTTAAAAAGTTCCTTCATGATTTTGTGCAAGAATCAGTGGTGAGCCACCTTAATATTCTGATTCACAATTGGTAATTTTGGGATGGCTTCAGAGACTAGAGTGGACCCGGGGAACTTAAGATGTTTGTTCACAAGACACAAAGTGCTGGAGTAACTCTGTGGGACAGGCTGCATCTTGGGTGAACATGGATAGGTAACATTTTTGGTTTCAAGTTTGAAGAAGGGTCCTGACCTGAAACGTCACCTATCCATGTTCCCCAGGAATGCCGCCTGACCCACTGGGTTACTCCAGCACTTTGTGTCTTTTAAAAAAAAAATTGAGTCCAGAGGCTCGGGTACTTTAAATTACCATTGTTGAAATAGTCCTTAAAAAGATATCCAGTGTCTTTATCCCAGGATAGGGAAAGCAAGAACTAGAGGGCAAAGGTTTGTGAGAGGAGGAAATATTTAATAGGAGCATGAGGGGCAGCTTTATCAGATGTATTTTTTCAGGTGGTGGATGTATGGAACGAGCTGCCTGAGGAAGTAGTTGAGGCAGGTATAATAACAGCATTTACGACATTTGGACAGGTACGTGGATAGAAAAGGTTTGGAGGGATCTGGGCCAAACGTGGGCAAATGGAACCAGCTCAGATGTGGCATCTTGGTCAGCATGGACAAATTGGACCGAAGGGCCTGTTTCTATACTCTGACTCTAATTGATTGAGGAAATATGTAGACGGTGAGCGGAATTGCGTGGGAGTGCTTTGTGGCGGAAACATCCTAACTGGAGGTTAAGGGCCCTGTTTCAGTGCTTTCTTATCAACGTGTCTATAAACGAAACATAATAATTGGCCCTCAACTGTGCAAAGATTGCTGAGTTCCTCTGCGTTCTGTTTTTTGTTATGAGCTGCCTCCTATGAGAGATGCTTTGTTGGACCTTGTTTTTGAAGGCAGGTGGCATAGTTCTCACCCATCGAAGCGACCTTTCATCATTGCCTCAATCGCATCTTACAGACAGGACCATGCATCACGCAGACTGGTTGGCATTACCGTTGTGATAAATATGGAGGCAAATGCTTGTAAAACTATCTTGAAACTTTGGAAACTCTCACATTGCACGGCAGAAGCATTTGGTTTCCGCATTTACCAGGAGCAACAAGGAGACCATGGATAGATGATGTTGCAGGTTGAGACCCTTCAGTCCCGAAACGTCACCTATCCATATTCTCCGGAGATGCTATCTGACCCCCCTGGGTAACTCCAGCACTTTTGTCTTATTTTGTAAACCAGTATCTGCGGGGGGTTTTTTGTTCTAGAATTCCATGTAACCTGCTCTGTTATTAAGTCTGAATCTTATATTCCACATTATTATTTTTGCATAGTTGCCTTTCTAAATACAGAATGAAAGTGCTTTGATCTGTATTCACTTGCCATGTATATTTCCCTTGTAGTTTAGGTTTGACATTACCTGCATAATGTTGAATATGAATTCATGTACCTATTAATGCATCACAACTTTTATGAACAAAAAGTTTTATGAACATTTTTATTAAAGTGATGTGTAGGAACTTTAACAAACTTCATTTTGAAGTGCATCATTTCATGGGATATCCATGTTATATCTTGACGCTGTGCGTGCAAATGCATAAAGTCTAGATTATAGAACCGTGTTTTTATATTTTAATATCTCATTTGAAATATCCAGCTTCCATTTGCTACTTTTCTATAACTTGGTACACTTTGTTTACAAACTTTCCAATAGGTTTCAAGTCTTCCATTGTTGGAGGCTTTTTGTAGATTACGGGCCATTGTATTCAAGCACTTTATAATAAAGTATATCTTTTCCGCTGATTTACTTGCCTCTGTGATTTTCACACTGCAGATACCAGGGAAGACGTGAGGAAGAACTAATGTTGAAAATAATGAGAAAGTAAAAAGCTGTGTTACACGGGTCTGCTCGGGCATGGGGAGGCAGGGCGGAAGGAGGTGGGTTAAAGTTGACTACATATGTATTTAGCCATTTCAGAATAACAACTAAATTGTTGCCATCTAGAAATGCCTCGTTGTACAAGATGTTGGCAAGGCTGCATTTGAGTAATGTGTTTAGTTTTGGTCATCCTGCTATAGGAAAGATGTTGCTAAGCTGGAAAGAGTGCAGAGAATATTTGAGGATGATGACAGGACTTGAGGGCCTACGCTACAGGGAAGGCTAGGACTCAATGGCGGAGTAGGCTCGATGGCCCGAATGGCCTAATGCTCTTCCTGTGACTTCTGAAAATGATGAATGGCCTTGGAAATTTATCTCCAGGTTGGAATGGGAGTGTGGTTGGGGGGACCTCTAGGTGATGTTCCCTTAGGCTTGCTGCCCTGGACTTTTTGTGGTGAAGGCTCTGGTAAGTGCCATTACTCATATTTCCGTAAGGAGGCAGACCATTTGGCACATTAAGTCTCAGACTGAGAACAATCCCACCATTCCCACCTGATTTATTTCTGAGTACCTCTTCAAGAGAGTTTATTGTCATGTGTCCCGGATAGGACAATGAAATTCTTGCTTGCTGCAGCACAACAGAATATTGTAAGCAAAAATACAGAACAGTTCAGTTCAATATACACATAAATAAGCAGATAAAGTGCAATAGGCTGTTCCAGTTCAGAGTCCGTTTGTTGGCGAGTTTAATAGCCTGATGACTGTGGGGAAGTAGCTGTTCCTGAACCTGGATGTAACAGATTTTAGGCTCCTGTACCTTCTGCCCAATGGTAGCGGAGAGATGAGTGCGTGGCCAGGATGGTGTGGGTCCTTGATGTTGGCTGCCTTTTTGAGGCAGCGACTGCGAAAGATCCCTTCGATGGTGGGGAGGTCAGAGCCGATGATGGACTGGGCAGTGGTCACAACTTTCTGCAGCCTTTTCTCTTGTGTGTCCATCAGCCTTCCCCCGCTTCTCAATGTTTTTTTTATTATCACCTGTACCAAGGTACAATGAAAAATTATTTTGCATACAGCTCAGCAAGACTATCACCATACATAATCACAATCCCCCGGTTAGTACAGAATGTACACAACAGCCCACAGAGTCTATATGCAAGATGCATTATTTTACAGTCCCAGCTACAGTTGTCCCGCGAACCGTCGTCCCTCTCATCACACGACCCTCTTCAGTGCTTGTTCCCCGGGGGGGGGTTGGTAAGACCCTCCCCGGTTCTTTTCACCAGGCCCATTGTCCAGCATCTGCCGCCGCCTCCCTCCATCCTCCTCTCCGCGGGTTCCAAGTTCGGCAGCGGGCGAGTCAGGCCTCCCGTTGGGATACGGCTGCGGATCGCTGGGGGCTCTTCTCACTCTCCGCACTGAGGGGAAATTTACAACCAAAAAAACCTACTAACGGAGCGGTATAGTGGCTGACTTACAGCACCAGAGACCTGGGTTTGATCCTGTCTGTACAGAGCTCGTACGTTCTCCCTGTGACCGTGTTGGTTTCCTCCGGGTGCTCTGGCCTCATACATTCCAAAGAATGCAGGTTGGTCGGTTAATCGGCGTCTGTAAGTGTGTAAGGTAGAAGTAATGAATGGGCAAATGCGCTGTTCCTCACAACTAAATGGAAAAAGGTCTTTGCAATGTGGGAGGACACAAGAGTGTGTTTCAAGCAGGATTTGCACAGTGACAAATGTTTCCTACATTGGGCATAATGAAACATTACACGTTCATCCACCCGCACTGCCTGTGAAACAATTTGTATTCTCCACCGATCATCATAGCTGGAATGCCCAGCACCACACCAGCCAACAGGATTATGAGAATAGCCACCATATGCTAATGGGGCAGTAGCTATATGAAACCAGAAGATAGTTGAAGACCAGAGGACATAGGTTTAAGGTGAACAGGAAAAGATTTAATAGGAATCTGAGGGGTAATGTTTTCACACAATGGGTGGTGGGGGTTTGGTACAAGCTGCCAGAGGAGGTAGTTGAGGCTGGGACTATCCCAACAGTTAATGGATAGGACAGTTTTGGAGGGATATGGACCAAATGCGGGCAGGTGGGACTAGTGTAACTGGGACATTGTTGGCTGGTGTGGGCAAGTTGGGCCGAAGGGCCTGTTTGCACACTGTATCACTCTATGACTCTATAAACAGCATTTGGACAGATACATGGATAGGAAAGGTTTTTGAGTCGCACTCCAAAACAGGCTCTTCATCCAACTCATCAATGCTGACCAAGACGCCTTATCTAAGGTATTCCCATTTGCCTGCATTTTGCTCACATCCCTCTGAAACTTGGTGTGCAAAATCATGAGAGGAATGGATTGGGTAAACACACGTAGTCTTGCCCAGAGTAGGGGAATCGAGAACCCGAGGACATAGCTTTATCCTCATTTTCTCTGCATCCGTCCCAGCTTGACAACATCTTTCCCATAACGTAACCCAAAACTGAACACAATACTCTCAATGTGGCCTCGCCAACGTCTTATACAACTGCAGCATGACCTCCCAACTTCCATAGTCAATACTCTGACTGATGAAGTCACTTTGACGTTTCTTCTCCGTCAGATCCTGAGGTGGTTGTGGCCCTTGTCCCAGTGCCATCTCCTGGTGAGGTCAAACAGAAAGCCTCGACACCACCGAGCTTCCGCCAGAGGGTCGTAGAGGTCATCGTGGCGAGACGAGATGAGGGGAGGTGGCGTGGCCCAGCTTGTGAGAAAGTTCTCTCTTTACGCTTGTCCTTGCTGTCAAAGACGTGGTAAGGAGGGTGAAAGGATCTTCTGTGGGCTAGGAAGAGTTGGTTCTACTTGTTTACGAAGAGTGTCACAAATTAGACAGGGGTGGAATACCACCTCACCACAGACAAAACCAAGAGCTCCTTCTGCACATCAGCTGTAAACACCAGTGGGTGTGTTTACCCTGGTGACTCAGTTCGGTGAGGGCGGAAGTCTTGCCAAATTGTTTTTTAATCCCTTGTGGATTCGTATGTTTGGACAAGGTGAAGGAGGTAAGCTTTCTCTGGGGAGTTAAATAGTCACAGAGTCAGCATGGAAACAGGCCCAACTTGCCCACGCCGACCAACTACACGGCCCCATCTACACTAGTGCCACCTGCCTGTGCTTGCCCAATATCTCTCCAAACCTGTCCTATCCATGTACCTGCCTAACTGTTTCTTAAACGTTGCAATAGTCCCTGCCTCAACTACCTCCTCCAGCAGCTCGTTCCTAACACCCACCAATCTTTGTGTAAAGAAGTTGCCCCTCAGGTTCATATTAAAGCTCCTCCCCCCCCCCCCCCCCCTCACCTTAAACATATGTCATCTGGTTCTCTATTCCTCTGGGCAAAAGACTCTGCATTTACTCAAGGTAGACAAAAGTGCTGGAGAAACTCAGCGGGTGCAGCAGCATCTATGGAGCGAAGGAAATAGGCAACGTTTCGGGCTGAAACTCTTCTTCAGACTCTGCATTTACTCAATCTATTCCTCTCTTGATCTTGTGCTGTCTTCACTGTTGGCAGTGTCGGCCGCAACCACTGGGTCATCAGAGCTTTAATCCTGACCTAGTGCCGCACAGTGGTGCACGGACTTGGTGGGCTGAAGGGCCTATTTGCTTGCTGTATCTCTAAACTAAACAAAAACACTCCATCAACCAGTTACTGAGCATTCCCTTAAGTGATCGTGAGGGGTGATCTCACTCAAATATGTAACACCCCGAGGGGCACGATAGGGCAGATTAGTTTAGATTGCCGCGTGGAAACAGGCCCTTCGGCCCACCGAGTCCATGCCGACCAGAGATCATCGCGTACACTAGCACCATCCTACACACACTAGGGACAATTTTACAGAACCCAATTAACCTACAAACCTGTATGTCTTTGGAGTGTGGGAGGAAACCAGAGCACCCGGGAAAACCCCACGCACGTAAGGGGAAAACATACAAGGGGAAAACTCCATACAGACAGAACTTGTATTCAGGGTCAAACCCGAGTCTCTGCGGATGTGAGGCAGCAGCTCTATCGCTGTGCCACTATGCCACCCAAATGTTGTGATGTTTCCATTAGTGACAGATCTATAGATAGGAAGGGTTCAGATGGTGGCAGAGCAGTAGTGCCACTGCCTTACAGCACCAGAGACATGGGGTCGATCCTGACCACGAGTGCTGTCTGTACGGTGTTCGTACGTACTCCCTGTGACTGCGTGGGTTTTCTCTGTGTGCTCCGGTTTCCTCCCACACTCCAAAGATGTACAGATTTGCAGCTAAATAGTTGGTCTTGGCATTATGTTTGGCACAGATACTGTGGGCCAAAGGTCCTTTTCTTGTTCATACTGTTCTATGTTCTATTTGTCATCGAGAACAAAGCCCGGAGAATAAAGTGGGCAGTAGCAGCATTGGTCAAACATTGGTTATGTAACATGGGGAAGTCGGAAAGGAGACAGAAGGAACTGCAGATGCTGGAATCTTGAGCAAAACACAAAGTGCTGGAGGAATCGGCACCTGCAGAAGGATCCCGACCTGAAACGTCGAATGACTCCAGTACCTTGTGACTTATTTTTTAATTTATTTTTTTTAAATTTTATTTTAGAAGTAAGTACAATAATGTTGTACCAAAGTACCTAATACTTATTGACATATTACATTTCATATACAACTTCTTATTTTTAATTTAATAATGAAGCAAAATAAGAAATGAAAGATTACAAAAGGAAAGCTTGAGATGAAGTGTTGCGTGAGATAGCAAAATAGCCCTAGAAAAAAAAAGAGGAGAAAAAAAGAGAAGAAAGAAAGAAAAGAGAAGAGGAAAGGAGATTGAAAGCGATCAGTCTATTTGATAAGCCTACCCCCAGTCACCTATTTCTGAACCATTATATTTCTATGATTGTGTTGCACCATATGCTTGTAGAAAGCTGATAAAGGGAGACCATATCAATAAGAAGAGGTCTACCTTACCTACTAGAAGGAGTCGTATTTCTTCAAGATATGCCATTTCTGACATATTTGAAATCCACATTTTCACCACCTTGTAACTTCTATACTCAATTGTTGGCAAGGATAGAGAGAAGCTCAACAAGGATGTTGCCAGGACTCGAGGGCCTGAGCTATTGGGAGAGGTTGAGTAGGCTGGGACTCTATTCCTTGTAGCGCAGGAGGATGAGGGGTTATCTTATAGAGGAATTACAAAATCATGAGAGGAATAGATCGGGTAGATGCACAGAGTCTCTTGCCCAGAGTAGGGGAATCGAAAACCACAAAAACATAGGTGAAGGGGAAAAGATTTAATAGGAATCTGAGGGTTAACTTTTTCCACACAAAGGGTGGTGCGAGAATGGGACGAGCTGCCGGTGGAGGTAGTTGAGGCAGGGACTGTTGTAATGTTTAAGAGGCAATTAGATAGATACATGGATAGGACAGGTTTGGAGGGATATGGACCAAGCGCAGGCAGGTGGGACTAGTTCGCTCGTGTGTCAGACGATGTAGCTCGCTGTTGGCTTCTGTCGTCATCCAACATGTTGACGGAATTGTCGCCCGACGCGTCACAGCGTGCATCGTGTCGTCACTTCTAGGGATGGCCACGAGGAGACTTCTGTCATGACCCCTAGTGTAGGACAAGTGTAGATGGGGCATGTGGGTCGGTGAGGGCAAGTTGGGCCGAAGTTGCCTAATTCCACACTGTATCACTCTAGGAATTGACTGAAGGCCAGCGTGCCAAAAGCCTTCCTTGTCTACCTGCAACGCCACAATCTGTGTCAGCTCGTTACTCTGTAATTACACTCATTGCAATGCATGTCAGGGAAGAAAGGTGTAATTATAATGTGAAAGTTTATACTGTCACTATTGTAAATGTGGAACACTGACTGGGGAGAAATCTGCCCTTCGGTACATGGATGTGAGATTTCCAATACTTCTCAAAGCCGCATAAATGCTGGCAATTATCCAGAATAAACAATTCAACCTAATATGTTTACAGCAACTGACATTCCAAAAGAATTACTGAGGGTTCAAAACCATTTGGAATAAATGAGGAATTTTCTTTTAGTGTAAACACCGTTTTTTTTTTCCTTGAATATTTGCGGAGGTTTGGACGAGGATATTTATTTAATATTCTCCCCCGCAATGGTAAAGAATCGACTCACGCAAAGTAGGTGTTGTTGCAGATTCTGAAGGAGAAAGGTATCATTTCTTCGCAGCTTGGCACAAGATCCAGGAGAGATCCAGTGGACTTTGGCAAATAGCCACATTGAAAGGAAACGTGACCTCGCTTCGGGAGACTTGGGGACTGATTCTAACCGAGGATTCGTAATGGAGAAATTTTCATATTTTTTAGAATTTAGAGATACAGCACGGAAGCAGGCCCTTCGGCCCACCGAGTCCGTGGCGACCAGCAGTCACCCCTGTACTTTAGCGCTATCCTACACACTAAGGACAATTTACAATTCACAAAAGCCACAACTAACAAACCTGCACGTCTTTGGAGTGTGGGAGGAAACCGGTGCACCCCGAGAAAACCCACGTGGTCACAGGGAGAATGTACAAACTCCATACAGACAGCACCCGTAGTCAGAATCGAACCCGGGTCTCTGGCGCTGTGAGGCAGCAACTCTACCGCTGCGCCACTGTGCTGCAAATATTGCAGAGAATTGTGGTCCTAGCCCAGAACGTCACACAAACCAACCTCCTTTCCACTGACTCCATTTACACCCTACGCTGCCTCGGCAAGGCCAGCGGCATAATCAAGGACCAGTCTCACCCCGGTCACTCCCTCTTCTCCCCTCTCCCATCGGGCAAGAGGTACAGAAGTGTGAAAACGCACACCTCCAGATTCAGGGACAGTTTCTTCCCAGCTGCTATCAGGCAACTGAACCATCCTTTCACCAACTAGAGAGCGGTCCTGACCTCCCATCTACCTCAATGGAGACACTCGGACTATCTTTAATCAGACTGGACTTTATCTTGCATTAAATGTTATTCCCTTTATCCTGTATCTAGACACTGTGGACGGCTTGATTGTAATGACTGGATAGCGTGCAACAAAATAGTTTTCCACCATACCTCAGTACATGTGACAATAAACTAAACTAAACTTTGATCCTAAAGTAGGTAAATCAAGGACTAGAGGACATAGATTTAAGGTGAGAGGGAAAGATTTAATAGGAACTTGAGGGGCAACTTTTTCACACCGAAGGTGGTGGCAGTATGGATTGAGCTGCCAGAGGAGGTAGTTGAGCAGCATTTAAAAGACTCCTGGACAGGTACATGGATAGGAAAGGTTGTAGAGGGAGAATGTAGAAACAAGGAACTGCAGGTGCCGGTTTATCCAAAAAAAAACACACACAAAGTACTGGAGTAACTAAACCAGAACATGAATAGGTTTTATAGGGATGTGGACCAAACATGGGCGAATGGGACTAGCTTAGATGGGGTACCTTGGTGGACATGGACATGTTGGATGGGAGGGCCAGTTTCTGTGCTGTTTGACTCAGTGGCAATTCTGAACTCACTTCATGGTGAGTTTCAGAAACCGCGGCCTTCCTCTCAATAGCCCAAGAACATTACGACTGGTATTTATAGAGCCAGTCTCTTCATGGGGGGTGTATGTTCTTGCTACGCACCAACCGTGGTCAGGATTTGAATGTTACAGAGAACCAGATGTTTCCTGATAACTTTTAAAAATATCTCCTAAGTTATTTTCAGACTTTACTTTCATCCCGTCCGACTCGTAATCCAAACTTTCTTTCTCTTTATTTCAATTCCTGTCGTGATTCCAGCTAATGTAGACTTGCTGCCTCACAGCGCCAAAGACCATGGTTCGATCCTGACTACGGGTGCTGTCTGTACGGAGGGTGCACGTTCTCCCTGTGACCGCGTGTGCGGTTTTGTGGAGAAGGCAGGAGAATGGGGTTGAGAGGGAAATAAGGATTAGTCATGATTGAATGGCGGAGTAGACTTGATGGCCGAATGGCCTCATTCTGCTCCTAGAACTGATGAACATGACTGTGTTGGTTTTCTCCGGATGCTCCAATTTCCTCCCACATTCCAAAGACATACAGGTTTTCCAGCTCAACTGGCTTCTGTATAGGATGTAACTAGTATGGGTGGTCGCTGGTCGGCCTGGACTCGGTAAGCCACAACAACAGTTTCCTTGCTATACCTCTAATCCAGGGGTCGGCGACCTACAGCCCCTGGGCCGAATACGGCCCGTAACCCGAAATCATCCGGCCCGCAGGCGGATTTATTTCCCCCGTAATCATTCTGCTCGCCGGGCGCCCCGAGCAGATGCCGAGCGCCCAGAGCAGCGGCCGAGCGCCGAGCTCTGGCTGTACCGCGTACTGCGCAAAGCCACCGGCACGGCCGCGCACCTACTGTCAACACGTTTAACAAAGAACTGCAGATGCTGGAAAAATCGAAGGTAGACAAAAACGCTGGAGAAACTCAGCGGGTGAGACATGCAAGGATTGCATGAGGCTGCCTCACCCGCTGAGTTTCTCCAGCATTTTTGTCTACCTTCTGTGAACACGTGATTTGATGCCTGCCATCCGGGGCGGGATGGGAGCGGGATCCATGTGTACACGTGATAGATGTGGCCCGCCATCCGCTCACAGACAGGCGTCCCGGCCCCTATGCAGAACAAGGTTGCCGACCCCTGCTCTAAACTAAACTACACTAAACTAAAGTAATTCACTTCAACGCCATCTAGTCTGTTGTGGAAGATGTTGGCTTACATCAAAGGACACAGAGTGCTGGAGTAACTCAGCGGGTCAGGCAGCATCTGTGGAGAACATGGACACAGAGTGCTGGAGTAACTCAGTGGGTCAGGCAGCATCTCTGGAGAACATGGACACAGAGTGCTGGAGTAACTCAGTGGGTCAGGCAGCATCTCTGGGAGTAAAGGAATAGGTGATGTTTTTAAGGTTGGAACCTTTCTTCAGACTGATGTCCTCCTGAGCGGCTGCCTGACCCGCTGAGTTACTCCAGTACTTTGTGTCGTTCCATCTACTCTGTTGATTGTGGAGAGGGCCGGTTGGAGCTGTGGTTCATGGGTCTGTCACGGGACAACGCTCCACACCCAACAACTTTGCTCAACGTGAGAATCACCGCCCAGAGTTTGGGCAGCTTGCCTCCATTTTGACAAGGGAGATCTTTTCATTGTTTCAAGGAGCACTGTGGGAGGGGAGGCACTGAGGAAGTGCCGCACTGCGCAAGGGGACGGCCTGATACAACAAACGTTCTTCACTAGAGTTTGCAACTCTAGTTTGCAATGGGTGGCATGGTGGCACAGCGGTAGAGTTGCTGCCCTACAGCGCTGGAGACCCGGGTTCAATCCTGACTACGGGTGCTGTCTGGACGGAGTTTGTACGTTCTCCCCGTGACCGCATGGGTTTTCTTCGGTATCCTCCCACACTCCAAAGACGTGCAGGTTTGTAGGTTAATTGGCTTGGTATAAATGTAAAATTGTCCCTGGTGTGTGTAGGATAGTGTTAGTGTGCGGGGATCGCTGGTTGGCGCGGACTTGCTGGGCCTGTTTCCGTGCTGTATCTCTAAACTAAACTAAACTAAACTAAACTCCGGAAATGCAGTGGCTGGGACAGTGGTCGGGATGTTAAAGTTTTCTAAAATTAAGACAGGTTTTCCGAGATTAAATAAGCTGGTGGGTGAAGCCAGGGAGGCGGGCACTGGGTCAATGTGATGGTGGAGGCAGCAGAGCCAGTGGTTTGGAGCTGTTCCTCCTGGCCGTGGGATGTCAGAACGGGGGCACACTGTGACCACAAGGCAGAAACTGCGGCCACAAGACTCTCCCCGAGCCCGGTGACACGGCCCAGCTGACCTCCTCCTGGATGTTTTCCCCAGGAAGTTTCCCTGTGGCCACTGTTGGCAGGCTTGGGACAGCGTCTGATCCACCGCTCCGGGTTGTTGAGTCACCGCGCCGTGCAGCACAGACAGAGGCCCTTCGACCCACACCACTGGGTCAATGTCCCATTCCTTATTCTCCCCGCTCCTGTCCGGCAGAAGGTACAGAAGCTTGAAAGCGCTCACCACCAGACTCAGGAACAGCTTCTCAGCATTGAGAAGCTGTCCCTGGTGTGAGAATATAGTTCTCAGCATTGTAGCGCATCAGTTCCAGAGACAAAGTCCAATGTCCGCAATGGGGTAGAGGTGAATCGGACAGTACCCTAGCTCATGGAAGGGCCGTTCAGAAGCCTGATAACAGAGGGGACTGTCCGATTCACCTCTACCCCAATGCTGAGAACTATATTCTGCACTCTGTATCTTCCCCTTTGCTCTACCTATTGTACTGGAGTCTGGCATGATTGCACTTATGTAAGGTATATCTGGTCTTGTGGGATTGCATGCAAAACAATGCGTTTTGCTGTGCCTCGGTACACATGACAATATTAAACCTAAACCTTGTTCAATGTTCAAGGTTCAAGGTTCAAGTTTATTTGTGACATGCACCAGCTTGTGTGTCAGCAGATTTAAGAGAAATCTGAGGGGTAACTTTTTCACACAAAGGGTGGTGGGTGTATGGAACAAGCTGCCAGAGGAGGTAGTTGAGGCAGGGACTATCCCATCGTTTAAGAAACAGTTAGGCCGGTACATGGATGGGACAGGATTGGAGGGATATGGACCAAACGCGGGCAGGTGGGACTAGTGTAGCTGTGACATGTCTGGGCAAGTTGGGCCGAAGGGCCTGTTTCCACACTGTTTCACTCTATGACTCTAACATTGTTCTCCTAGCTGCGAACGAGTTGCATCTCCAGAGATGGTTGGTAGTGAGATTTGGACAGGTACGTAGATAGGACAGGTTTGGAGGGATACAGGAAAAAACGTTGGCAGGTGGGACTAGTGTAGATGGGTCATGTTGGTCGGCTTGGAACAGTTGGGCCGAATGCCCTGTTTCCACATTGTCTGACTCTATTTCTCGGATGTTTGCACCAGGGATGGGGACAACACGAGTCAGAAGGCTGCTTCCACTGAAGCCGCAGTGCCCGAGACCAGGGTTCCATCCTGACTACGGGTGCTGTCTGTACGGAGTTTGTACGTTCTCCCCGTGACCGCATAAGTTTCCTCCCACACTCCAAAGACATGCAGATTTATAGGTTACTTGGCTTCGGTAAGTATTATAAATTGTGTGTAGGATAAATTCACAAATCATAGGAGCAGAATTAGGCCATTCAGCCCGTCATCTACTCCGCCATTCAATCATGGCTGATCTATCTTTCCCTCTCAATGCCATTCTCCTGCCTTCTCCCCATAACCCCTGACACCCGCACTAAACAAGAATCTGTCATTCTCTGTCCTAAAAATACTAATTGGCCTCCACAGGCGTCTGTGGCAATGAATTCCACAGATTCACCACCCTCTGACTGAAGAAATTCCTCCTCATCTCTTTCCTAACAGAAAGTCCTTTTATTTTGAAGCTGTGCCCTCTGGTCCTAGATTATCCCACTAGTTCTAGTGTACTGGGTGATCGCTGGTCGGCGCTGACTTGGTGGGCCGAAGGGCCTGTTTCCGTGCTGTATCTCTAAAGTCCAAAGGATGGATGATTGAGTTTGGGCCATGAATCGGGCAAGTAGCTTCCGGCATGGCTTCATAAAGGGGAACTCATGGAGCAGTTCCTGTCTGGACGTGGACTGCATAGTGTGTCACTAGACACACGCACACCCTGGTGTCTAGACTGAAGGCATGTTCACTGGGGCAATGAACCGTCAAGTGTTATAAGATCATTCCTGTGGCTCTGTTGGCAAACTAGATCAAGAGGCACTTCCCCACAGATGATAAACATTACAGAACTCTGTCTTTAGTAGATTCAGGTGATCTGGAATCATTTGTAAACTTGCTCACAGTCAGCGGGGCTGTCGATTATACCTGGGAGCCCAGCCCTTAGGAGTATCGGGTGTGAAGAGTTTAAAAGAAATGAGGGATAGTAAATGCACCGTAAACTATATGATGGTGCAGCGGTAGAGTTGCTGCCTCACAGCGCCAGAGACCCACATTCGATCCTGACTATGGGTGCTGTCTGTGTGGAGTTTGTTCATTCTCACCTTCACCTGCGTGGGTTTTCTCCGGGTGCTCTGGTTTCCTACCACACTCCAAAGACGCGCAGGTTTGTTGGTTAATTGGCTTTGGTAAATTATATATTGTCACTGGCGTGTGTAGGATAGTGCTAGTGTACGGGGGTGATCTCCTGTTGGTGCGGAATCGGTGGGCCGAAGGGCCAGTTTCGGCACTGTATCTCTAAAGTAAAGTACCCGCCAAACGTCACTCTCCCCAGAGATTAGTATGCATGAATGGTCTGTGGGAAACATGGACAACTTGGACCCATAATCTCAGCAAGGACAGACATTTGGATAAAATTCCTCAGCCCTTGCCTGACTGAGGAAGTGTGTTGGAAGACCATGTTCCATTGTTAATGTATCTCTCCACACCAATACAGAGCAAGCACATAGGGCTCCTTTAGTTTAGTTTAGAGATACAGCGCGGATTCAGGCCCTTCAGACCACCGAGTGCACGCTGACCAGCGATTACCCGTTCACACTAGAACTATCCTACACACTGGGGACAATTTACAGAAGCCAATTAACCTGCAAACCTGCACGTCTTTGGAGTGTGGGTAGAAACCGGAGCACCCGGAGAGAACCCACGTGGTCACGGGGAGAACGTACAAACTCCGTATGGACAACACCCATAGTCAGGATGGAACCCGGGTCTCTGGTGCTGTAAGGCAGCAACTCTACCGCTGCGCCACCGTGCTGCCCATGCCTGCATCCTGCTCCTATATCCGCAGACACAGTAATCTGAACACATGGTGTTGGAGGCAGTCAGAGGGTCCGGCAGCATCCATGGAGGAAATGGACAGATTTGGGACGCTTCTTCCAAACAAAAACATTGCTTGTCCATTTCCCCCACAGATGCTGCCTGACCCGCTGAGTTTATTTTAGTTTAGGTAGTTTTGTTTATTAGAATCACATGCACCGAGGTACAATGAAAATCTTTTTTTGTTGCGTGCTATCCAGTCAGTCAAAGACTATACATGATTACAATTGAGCCGTCCACAGTGTACAGATACAGGGTAAAGGGAATAACGTTTAGTCCAAGATAAAGTCCAATTAAAGATTGTTCAAAGGTCTCCAATGAGGTAGATAGTAGGTCAGGACCCGCTCTCTAGTTGGTGATAGGGTGATTCAGTTGCCTGATGACAGCTGGAAAGAAACTGTCCATGAATCTGGAGGTGTGCGTTTTCACACTTCTGTACCTCTTGCCTGATGGGAGAGGGGAGAAGAGGGAGTGACCGGGATGAGACTGGTCCTTGATTATGCTGCTGGTCTTGCCGAGGCAGCGTGAGGTGTAGATGGGGTCAATGGAAGGGAGGTTGGTTTGTGTGATGGTCTGGGCTGCGTCCACAACTCTCTGCAGTGGAGATACTCCAGCTCTTTGTGTTTTGCCTTGGACAGTGAGGAGTGTGTTTGACAAATGAGGCCTTTCTGACTAATCCGTCTGTGGTTGCGTATACCTGAAGCCACGGACTGCTGGATGTGAGTTTTGGTGGTGGCAAAGCAGACAAAAGTTGCACGATGCACTAGAACCAGAGGGCACAGATTCGGAATAAAAGGACGTACCTTTGGAAAGGAGATGAGGAGGAATTTATTTCGTCAGAGGGTGGTGAACCTATGGGATTCTTTGCCACAGACTGCTGTGGAGGCCGAGTCTTTGGATATATTTAAGGCAGAGATAGATAGATTCTTAATTAGTGCAGGTGTCAATAGACAATAGACAATAGGTGCAGGAGTAGGCCATTCGGCCCTTCGAGCCACCACAGGTGAGAAGTTAGAAGGGAAAGAGATCAGCCATGGCTGGAAGGCGGAGTAGACTTGATGGCTTATTCTGTTCCTTTGACATGTACAATGTGGTATTTCCCAGTCGGATTAGTCTTGTGTTGGGTATCTGGTAGGAACAGGTGGGAAAGCTGTCTAGACGGGAGTGTAAACTGTGGCTGAGTGGTTACCTTCCCTTGGAGTCAGCGTGTTGTGGCTTCAAATCCTACTCCAGCTTTCTACACACAACACAGACACACACATCTGGTGCAGTGCTGCTGCGGTTATGTTTCTCAAAACACATGCGCTATATAGGGCGCTGGTAAGGCCACACTTGATGTGTTGTGAGCAGTTTTGTGCCCCATATCTGAGGAAGGATGTGCTGGCGCTGGAGAGGGTCCAGAGGAGGTTTACTAGAATGATCCCAGGAACGAGTGGGTTAACGTATGATGAGCATTTGACGGCACTGGGCCTGTACTCACTGGAGTTTAGGAGGATGAGGGGGGGACCTCATTGAAACATCGAGTAGTGGAAGGCCTGGATAGAGTGAAGATGATGTTTCCACTAGTGGGAGAGTCTAGGACCGGAGGGCACAGCCTCAGAATAAAATGACGTACCTTTAGAGAGGGAATTGGGAGGAATTTCTTTAGTCAGAGGGTGGTGAATCTGTGGAATTCTTTGCCACAGAAGGCTGTGAAGACCAAGTCAGTGGATATTTTTAAGGCAGAGATTGATAGGTTCTTGATTAATACGGGTGTCAGGGGTTATGGGGAGAAGGTAGGAGAATGGGGTTGAGGATAGATCAGCCACGATTGAATGGTGGAGTAGACTGGATGGGCTGAATGGCCTAATTCTGCTCCTATCACTTATGAACGTATGTTACATTGACATCAGGGCGGCACAGTGGCGCAGCGGTAGAGTTGCTGCCTAAAAGTGCCAGAGACTCGGGTTGGATCCTGACTATGGGTGGGTCACATCATGGTTAAGGAGCGTGTGTGTAGGCCGAACATGGAACTGATGGCTGTTGGTCTCCGTCCATACTATATGCCCAGGGAATTCCCACAATTCTCACACGCCATTGTGGTGGCTGTTCACATTCCTCCATCCGCCAACCCTCTGCGCATGTGACGTCATCCACAGAGTCAACGGGAGACTCCAGACACAACACCCGAGTGCTTTCATCGCAATCTCGGGGGATTTCAACCACGTGACTCTGGACCCTACCCTACCCACTTTCACTCGGGTTGATGGCTGTCCCACCAGGGCTATGAAAACATTGGACCTGCTGTACGCCAATGTAAAGCCCTGTCCCACATTCCCGCGTTACTCACGAGCTCTCCCGAGTTTTCCCCTTGATTCGAACTCGGGGAATGTCGGGTAATGTCGGTAGCGAGCCCATAGGAGTCCATAGATGTTTCGTAGCGGCTCGTAATGCCAGCCGTACGAACTCGGGGCATCAGGTAAGTCGGGACGTTTTTTCAACATGTTGAAAAATGTCCACGAGTTTAAAAAAATAGCCCGAGTACCTACGAACGGCTATTACCGTAATTCTCCGAGTTCGAATCAAGGGGAAAACTCAGGAGAGTTCGTGAGTAACTCGGGAAAGTGGGACAGGGCCATTAAAGAGGCGTACAGCTCCATAGCCCTTCCGCCACTGGGAAAATCCGACCACAACCTGGTTCACCTCCTACCCAGGTTTAAGCCAATGGTCCCGAGGCTGCTTGTGACCACAAGGTCAGTGAGGAGATGGTCGCAGGAGGCTTATGACGCTCTACAGGGCTGTTTTGAGGACACTGGGAGACTGGGATGCACTCTGTCGTCCCATGGAGAGGACATTGATGGACTCACGGACTGTGTTACCAGCTACATAAAGTTCCGTGTGGATAACGTTGTCCCTGAGGAGACTGTAGACTGTTTCCCCAACAACAAGCCCATGGTCACCAGTGACATGAAGGCCCTTCTCTACCAGAAGAAGATGGCCTTCAGGAATGGTGACAGGGAGGAGTTGAAACGTGTGCAGAAAGACCTGAAGGCGAGACTGAGACAGGGCAAGGTCGACTCCAGGAGGAAGCTGGAGCGGAAACTTCAGCAGAACAACTTGTGGGATGTGTGGAGTGGGATGAAGAGCATTACAGGCTACAAGAAAACCAGTGGCCTGAGGAGAAAAGGCAATCAGGATAGTGCTCGTGTACGGGGTGATCACTGGTCGGTGTAAACTCAGTGGGCTGAAGGGCCTGTTTCCACGCTGTATCATTAATGTCTAGAAATTGCAGACGTAGTGGAAGTTGTGGACGTGGACGTGTATGTGTAGTTGTGGACGTAGCCCAGTCCATCACAGAGACCAGACTCCCCACCATTGACTCAAACTACACTTCACGCTGCCTCGGGAAAGCAGCCGACATTCCTTCTTCTCCCCGCTCCCGTCCGGCAGAAGGTACAGAAGCTTGAAAGCGCGCACCACCAGACTCAGGAACAAGTTCAAGTTCAAGTCCAAGTGAGTTTATTGTCATGTGTTCCTGATAGGACAATGAAATTCTTGCTTTGCGTCAGCACAACAGAACATAGAAGGCATTGACTACAAAACAGATCAGTGTGTCCATATACCATTATATAAATATATACACACATGAATAAATAAACTGATAAAGTGCAAATAACGGGTAATGGGCTATTAATGTTCATGGTTTTGTCCGAGCCAGGTTTAATAGCCTGATGGCTGTGGGGAAGTAGCTATTCCTGAACCTGGTCGTTGCAGTCTTCAGGCTCCTGTACCTTCTGCCTGAAGGTAGTAGGGAGATGAGTGTGTGGCCAGGATGGTGTGGGTCCTTGATGATACTGCCAGCCTTTTTGAGGCAGCGACTGCGATAGATCCCCTCGATGGAAGGGAGGTCAGAGCCGATGATGGTCTGGGCAGTGTTTACTACTCTTTGTAGTCTTTTCCACTCCAGGGCGCTCAAGTTGCCGAACCAAGTCACGGTGCAACCGGTCAGCATGCTCTCTACAGTGCACCTGTTGAAGTTAGAGAGAGTCCTCCTTGACAAACCGACTCTCCGTAATCTTCTCTGGAAGTAGAGGCGCTGATGTGCTTTCTTAATAGTAGCATCAGTATTCTCAGACCAGGAAAGATCTTCAGAGATGTGCACGCCCAGGAATTTAAAGCTCTTGACCCTTTCAACCATCGACCCATTGATATAAACGGGACTGTGGGTCCCCACCCTACTCCTTCCAAAGTCCACAATCAGTTCCTTGGTTTTGCTGGTGTTGAGGGCCAGGTTATTGTGCTGGCACCATATGGACAGTTTCTCGATCTCTCTTCTATACTCTGACTCATCCCCATCAGTGATACGTCCCACAACAGTGGTGTCGTCAGCGAACTTGATGATGGAGTTTGCACTATGACCGGCTACGCAGTCATGAGTATAGAGTGAGTACAGCAGGGGGCTGAGCACGCAGCCTTGAGGTGTTCCCGTGCTGATTGTTATCGAGTCTGACACATTTCCACCAATACGAACAGACTGTGGTCTGAGAGTGAGGAAGTCGAGGATCCAATTGCAGAGGGATGCGCAGAGACCCAGTTCTGCGAGTTTGGTAACCAGCTTGGAGGGGATGTTTGTATTAAATGCCGAGCTTTAATCAATGAATAACAGCCTGACATATGAGTTTTTGTTGTCCAAGTGGTCCAGAGCGGAGTGGAGAGCCAGCGTGATCGCATCCACCGTTGATCTGTTGTGGCGGTAAGCGAACTGCAGTGGGTCCAGGTTTTTGTCGAGGTAGAAGTTGATTTGCGCCATGATCTACCTCTCAAAGCACTTCATCACCACAGGCGTTAGTGCCACAGGTCGATAGTCATTGAGGCACGTCACCTTACTCTTCTTGGGCACTGGCATAATTGATGCCCTTTTGAAGCAGGTGGGAACCTCAGACCTCAGAAGTGAGAGGTTGAAAATGTCCATAAAAACTCCAGCCAGTTGGTCCGCACAGGTTTTTAGAACACGACCAGGTATACCATCAGGTCCAGGCGCTTTTCGAGGGTTCACCCCTCTGAAGGATTTCCTGACGTCGGCCTCTGTGACTGAGACTGAAATACCATCACACCGAATGGGGGCTCGGCAAGGCACATCGGTGTTCTCCCTATCAAAGCGTGCGTAAAACGCATTGAGCTCATCATGGAGTGATGTTTTGCCGACATTCGAGCTGCCTCCTGATTTCGACTTGTAAGAGGTGATTGCATTCAGGCCCCGCCACAGCTGCCGAACATCTGTCTCTTCCTCCAGTTTGGAGCAGAAGTCCCTTTTGGCCTTTTTGATGGCCTTACCAAGGTCGTATCTGGACTTCTTGTAGACCACTGTATCATCAGACATGAACAGCTTCTTCCCCTCTGTTATCAGGCTTCTGAATGGCCCTTCCATAAGCTAGGGTACTGTCCGATTCACCTCTACCCCATTGCGGACATTGGACTTTGTCTGTGGAACTGATGCGCGACAATGCTGAGAACTATATTCTGCACTCTGTATCTTCCCCTTTGGTCTACCTATTGTACTGGAGTTTGGCGTGATTGTATTTATGTGCGGTATTATCTGATCTGATTGGATACAATGCAAATTAAAGCTGGGTAGACGTGACAATAATAGACCTGACCCTAAACCTCTAATGCTTAAATCCACAACGAGACTCCATCACATACTTGCTTTGCCTTTATCCTTGAGCTGATCCTGGCTCACCTCAAAGCCAGCCTCCCCCCCACACTGGACCCCCATCAGTTTGCCTACCGGACCAACAGGTCTACAGAGGACGCCATATCGGCGGCCCTACACTCTGCCCTGACCCACCTGGACAGCAATAACACCTACATCCGGTTGCTGTTTATTGATTTCAGCTCCGCCTTTAACACTGTCATCCCTGCTAGCTTGATCACCAAACTCAGCGGACTTTGCATCTCCACCTCCCTCTGCAATTGGACACTGGATTTCCTCACCAACAGACCACAGTCTGTTAGGGTCAACAACCTCACCTCCTCCACTATAACACTGAACCACTGCTCAGCCCTCTCCTCTACTCCCTCTTCACCCATGACTGCATCCCTAAGAATGGCTCCAACGCCATCATTAAATTTGCCGACGACACCAGGGTGGTAGGACTGATCAGTGACAACGACGAGTCAGCCTACAGGGAGGAGGTCCAGCACCTGGCAGCCTGGTGTGCCAACAATAACCTTGTCCTCAACTCCAAGAAGACAAAGGAAATTATTGTTGACTTCAGGAAGAACAGAGGGGGCAGACATACCCCCATCCATATAAACGGGACTGAGGTGGAGCGCGTCTCCAACTACAAATTCCTCGGGGTACACATCTCGGAGGATCTGTCCTGGTCCCTCAATACCTCCAAACTGATCAAAAAGACGCAGCAGCGCCTTTACTTCCTGAGGAGGCTCAAGAAAGCTCACCTGTCCCCCCAGATCCTGACCAACTTTTACCGCTGTACCATCGAAAGCATCCTGACCACCTGCATCACGGTATGGTACAGCAGTTGCACGGTAGCTGACAGGAAGGCACTACAACGGGTGGTGAAACCCGCTCAGTACATCATCGGTGCCCCGCTCCCTGCAATGGATGCCCTCCACCGAAAACGGTGTCTGAGACGGGCCGGGAAGATCATCAAGGACCCCTCCCACCCTAACCATGGACTGTTTGCCCTCCTCCCATCAGGGAGGCGGTACAGAAGCCTCAGGTCTCGTACAAGTAGGATGAGGAACAGCTTCTTCAACAACACTATCACATTGCTGAACTCGGAGTCCCGCCAATAGATTTCTCCAGTCTCTCCGTCCATATTGTTTGCTTATTCTGTAATTTTATTCTGTATATTATTCTTATTCTGTATTTTTATTTCTATATTGCACTATTACTGCGAACAGACGCTAAACTGCATTTCGTTGTACCCATACTTGTATCTGTGCAATGACAATAAAGTTGAATTGAATTGAATAGAAGAGGTTTGAGGCGTTGTGTTGAAGGGGTGGATTGGTGCCAGCAACTAACCAATGCATGTGTTGAGCAAGTTGTGCAGGAATTCTTCTGTCTGGATTGTGTCTGGAGCTTTGCACAAAAATGTTGTACCCATTATCCTGTATCTGTGCGTTGAGGACGGCCTGATTGTAATTATGGATAATATTTTGATGCAGCTCAGCACACGTGACAATTATAAACTAAACTAATCTAAATTAAATTGAAAACTGCCACTGTGTGAGTTTTCCCTAAACGTGGCTTCAGGGCGCCTAGCCCCAGATTTTAATTTAGTTTAGAGATACAGCAGGGAAACAGGCCCTTCGGCCCATTGAGTCTGCGCCAACCAGTTGTCACCCGTACACTAGCCTCTTTCTACACACTAGGGATAATTTACAGAAGCCAATTAACCTACAAACCTGCACGTCTGGATTGTGGGAGGAAACCGGAGCACCCGGAGAAAACCCACGCTGACACGGGTAAAATGTACAAACTCCGTACAGACAGCACCCGTCGTCAGGATGGAACCTGGGTCTCTGGCGCTGTGAGGCAGCAACTCTGCCGCTGCACCACCCAGAATCCAGCTGTGAATCTGTCCTCACTATTCTAACCGCTGCAGGGTGTTGAAGCAGATTACAACTGTGGTGTCGCTGTGCGCAGGCAATAATTTCCAGTTAATCGTACTCATTCTGTGGGCACTGGCGATGGGAAAATAACACCACAGTTTAGAAAGGGATGATTATTCAGGGAGACTTGACTAACCTGTGCTGGGGAACCGCAGGAGATTCCGACTGGAATCTAGGGCAACAAAGGGCTGGAGGAACTCGTGGGTCTGGCAGCGCCTGTGTGCCCCGTCCTGGCCTCAGATTCCAACATTTAAAAAAAAATAAAAACAGACTATTCATAATAAAAACTATATGCAAAAGAAAAGGACATTGTAAAGCTCATGAAAATACTTAGTCTCGTTGAGTTTTGCCGGTTCTATATAAGGGTGAGAGAAGAGTACAGCACAGGAACAGGCCCTTCAGCCCATTATGTCCATGCTGATTATGATGCCAGTTAAACTGATCTCCTAGGCCTGCACATCATCCATTTCCCGCTATTCCCTGCATATCCAGGTGCCTCCTGAACACTGCTATTGTATCTGAGATCCACTCATTATCCCCTGCTCCACAGCCAACAATGGGCCATTGTGGGCTCCACCTTTCCTTGATCATCTTACTGGCTTTGATTTGTCCTTTTCACACCTTTCATTCATGTGTTTTTTGTGCCTTTCCATATCTCTAGTTTCCCTCTCCCCTGACCCTCAGTCTGAAGAAAAGTCTCAACCCGAAGCGTTGCCTATTCTCCAGAGCTGCTGCCTGACCCGCTGAGTTACTCCAGCACTCTGTGTCCATGTTCTCCACAGATGCTGCCTGACCCACTGAGTTACTCCAGCATTATCTTCGGTGTGAACCAGCATCTGCAGTTCCTTCCTACACAAGATTTAGAGGGATATCGGCCACATGTGGGCAGGTTGGTCTAGAGGAGATGGGGCACCTTGGTCGGCATGGACAAGGTGGGCCGAAGGGCCTGCTTCAGTGCTGCACAGCTCTGTGACTCTATGGCTCTGCATTCTTCATTGATTCAGATCTCAAGCAGAATGTTTTCATTTGAGGATGTTTTAATAAGGAGGTGGAGGTAATAATGGCCAGGGTGTGACTAATAGCCTCGTGTTTACATCGGGTTTAGTTTAGTTACAGCGCGGAAACAGGCCCTTCGGCCCACCGAGTCATCACCAACCAGTGCTCCCCGCACACTAACACCACCCGACACACACTAGGGACAATTTTACATTTAAACCAAGCCAATAAACCTACAAACCTGTACGTCTTTGGCGTGTGGGAGGAAATCGGGGCACCCGGAGAAAACCCACGTGGTCACAGGGAGAACGTACAAACTAGGTACAGACAGCACCTGTAGTCAGGATCGAACCTGGGTCTCTGGCGCTGTGAGGCAGCAACTCCACCACATCAGAGGATCTTCCCAGCTGGATAAACACCCATTAGTAATTTAAGAAGGAACTACAGATGCTGGAAAATCGAAGGTACACAAAAATGCTGGAGAAACTCAGCGGGTGCAGCAGCATCTATGGAGTGAAGGAAATCAGCAACGGTTCGGGCCGAAACCCTTCTTCAGACTGATGGGGGGTGGGGAGAAGAAAGGAAAAAGGCGGAGGAGGAGCCCGAGGGCTGAGGGATGGGAGGAGACAGCAAGGGCTAACAGAATTGTAAGAATTCAATGTTCATGTCCCCAGGATGCAGATTCCCCAAGGTGCATTTGAGGTGCATTTCCTCCAATTTCCGGTGTTGCTCACTCTGGCCATGGAGGAGACCCAGGACAGAGAGGTCGGATACGGAATGGGAGGGGGAGTTGAAGTGCTGAGCCACCGGGAGGTCAGGTTGGTTATTGCGGACCGAGCGGAGGTGTACGGCGAAACGATCGCCAATCCTCCGCTTGGTCTCACCGATGTAGATCAGCTGACATCTAGAGCAGCGGATGCAATAGATGAGGTTGGAGGAGATGCAGGTGAACCTCTGTCGCACCTGGAACGACTGCTTGGGTCCTTGAATGGAGTCGAGGGGGGAGGTGAAGGGACAAGTGTTGCATCTCTTGCAGTTGCAAGGGAAAGTGCCTGGGGAGGGGGTGGTACGGGAGGGAAGGGAAGAATTGACAAGGGAGTTAAGGAGGGAGCGGTCTTTGCGGAAGGCAGACATGGGGGGAGATGGGAAGATGTGGCGAGTGGTGGGGTCACGTTGGAGGTGGCGAAACTGACGGAGGATTACTTGTTGTATGTGACGGCTGGTGGGGTGAAAGGTGAGGACTAGGGGGACTCTGCCCTTGTTGCGAGTGGGGAGATGGGGAGAGAGAGCAGTGTTGCGGGGTATGGAAGAGACCCTGGTGCGAGCCTCATCTATGGTGGAGGAGGGGAACCCCTGTTCCCTGAAGAATGAGGACATTTCAGATGCCCTGGTGTGGAACGCCTCATCCTGGGAGCAGATGCGGCGTAGACGGAGGAATTGGGAGTGGGGGATGGAGTCCTTACAGGAAGCAGGGTGGGAAGAAGTGTAGTCCAGATAGCCATGGGAGTCAGTAGGTTTATAGTGGATGTCGGTCAGAAGTCTATCACCTGCGATGGAGATAGTGAGGTCAAGGAATGGTAGGGAAGTGTCGGAAATGGTCCAGGTGTATCCTCCGCCTTTTTCCTTTCTTCTCCCCATCTCCCATCTGTCTGAAGAAGGGTTTCGGCCCGAAACGTTGCCTATTTCCTTCGCTCCATAGATGCTGCTTCACCCGCTGAGTTTCTCCAGCATTTTTGTGTACCCATTAGTAATTACTCGATTGTAATCATGTATTGTCATCCCTCTGGCTGGAAAGCACGCAACTAAAGCTTTTCACTGCACCTCAGTACACATGACAATAAACTAAACTCAACTTGTAGTGTCAGAGTCATACAGCGTGGAAACAGGCCCTTCGGCCCAACTTGCCCACACCGACCAACATGCCCCTTCTACACTAGTCCCACCTGCCTGCATTTGGCCCATATCCCTTGAAACCTGTCCTATCCAAGTACCTGTCCAAATGTCTCTTAAACTTTGCGATACTCCCTGCCTCAACTACCTCCTCCAGCAGCTCGTTCCATACACCCACCACTCATTGTGTGAAAAGGTTACCCCTCAGGTTCCTATTAAATCTTTACCCTTTCACCTTAAACCTATGTCCTCTGGTTCTCGATTATGGTTGGGCAAGGGAACAAGAGGAGAAGAAGTCTTTTACCCAGACTGGTGGAATTTAAAAACCAGAGAGAGGGAGAAGATTTAACAGGAACCTGAGGGGTAACTTTTTTTTAATACAGAGGGTGGTGGGTATATGGAACGAGCTGCCAGAGGAGGTAGTTGAGGCAGGGACTATAACAACAGTTATAAGACATTTGGACAGGTACATGGATAGGATAGGTTGAGAGGGATATGGAACAAACGCAGGCAGGTGGGACTAATTTAGATGGGATATCTTGGTCAGCATGGACAAGTTGGGCCGAAGGGCCTTTGTCCATGCAGTATGAGTCTATTAGCTCCAGTGAAACCAAGCACTGATCGAGGCTGAGGAGTCCATCACCAGAATGACTGGACGCTCAGTACACATGGGAAGGTCTCAGAACCATGTGCAGTTGTTACTTTACTGTAGAGATACAGCATGGAAACAGGCCCTTCAGCCCACCGAGTCCATGCCCACCAGCAATTACCCCGTACACCAGCATTATCCTTCACACTAGAGGCAATTTACACTTTACAGAAGCCAATTAACCTACAGACCCGCAGGTTTATGGAGTGTGGGAGGAAACCGGAGCACCTGGCTTGGACAGAGTGGATGTGGAGAGGATGTTTCCACGTGGGAGAGTCTAGGACTAGAGGTCATAGCCTCAGAATCAAAGGATATTGTTTTAGGAAGGAGATGAGAAGGAATTTCTTTAGTCAGAGGGTGGCGAATCTGTTGAATTCTTTGCCACAGAAGGCTGTGAAGGCCAAGTCTGGAGATATTTAAGGCAGAGATAGATAGATTCTTGATTAGTACCGGTGTCTGAGGTTATGGGCAGAAGCAGGAGAATGGGGTTAGGAGTGCGAGATAGATCAGCCATGATTGAATGGCGGAATAGACTTGAACGGCCAAATAGTCTAATTCTACTGCTATCATTTATGATCTTATGATCACCCGGAGAAAACCCACGCGGTCACAGGGAGAAGGTACAAACTCCGTACAGACAGCACCCGTAGTCAGGGTGGAACCCGGGTCTCTGGCGCTGTGAGGCAGCAACTCTACCGCTGCGCCACCGTGCAGCCCTGCCATGGCATTTACATGAAATCTTCACAACAACGCAATCAGATAACTAATATCGCAGAGAAATGTTTTTTTCCAAGAAATTTTATTTGGCGGAAGGGAGAAGTTTTCAAATACATTTAAAAACAGCAGACACAACTGATCCGCAAAATCAAATTAATCCATTACAGAAATGGCAATTTAAAACTCTTTACTTATCACATATACATATAAGTGAAATATAAACATATACAGATTAATGTCTGGAGGCACAAGAAACAGCAGACACTGGAAGAAAGTGCTGAATGGTTGAACCTGAAACATCGTTTGTCCTTTCCCTCCATAGATGTTGCCTGACCTGCTGAGCTCCTCCGGCACTCAGTGTTTTGCTGCAGATTAATACACCATCGCACCCAATACAAATGTTTAGAGCCAGCAGCATAATCAAGGCCCAGTCTCACCCCAGCCACTCCCTCTTCTCCCCTCTCCTATCGGGCAAACGGTACAGAAGTGTGGAAACGCACACCTCCAGATTCACGGACAGTTTCTTCCCAGCTGTTATCGGACAACTGAACCATCCTACCACAACCAGAGAGCAGTGCGGAATTACTATCTACCTCTTTGGTGACCCTCGGACTATCTTTGATCGGACTTTGCTGGCTCTACCTTGCACTAACGTTATTCCCTTATCATGTATCTGAACACTGTGAATGGCTCGATTGTAATCATGTGTTGTCTTTCTGTTGACTGGGCAGGATGCAACAAAAGCTTTTCACTGTACCTCGGTACACGTGACAATAAACTAAACTAAACTAAACTGAACTGAACTGAGATCCCTTGCTTTCAGTGAACTCTGAAGACTCAGTACAGAAGGTTCCCAAATGGAGAATAACATCGAAGAAATAATCACTGCAAACATGCCAACTTGCCAAGAGTCTTCTTACCAAATCCATGATCTCAGCCATTAAGCACCAAAGGACGATAGGGGTAAAGGTGAATGGGGCCACCATTACACTCAATCTTCAACATCATCCTGGCTTCAAAGTACATCATCGTTCCTTGATTGTAACTGGATCTAAATGTCAGAACCCCCTCCCCAAACCCAGTACCTTCACCACCTACCCAACAGGGATCTGGCACGGGCCACAAGACTGCTCTTGCCGCTAATGCCCACATTACAACCATAAAATGCATGAAAAGAGAAATAGTTAATAAAACGTAGGACAGAAAAGTAGAGCACAGGAACAGACCCTTTGATCCATGATGTCCGTGATGCCAAGATTAACGTGATCCACGTCCCTCCATTCCCTGCATATCCATACAAATCCATTAAAAGCCTAAAAGCCACTATCGTATGTGCCTCCACCACCACCCCTGGCAGCACATTCCAGGCCCCCACCACCCTCTGTGGGAAAAATCTTGCCCCGCGCATTTCCCTTTAACTTGGCCCCTTTCACCTTAAAGCTATGCCCTCTAGTCTTTGGCATTTCCACCCTGGGGAAAAAAGGTTCAGATTGACTGAAAAAATAAGATCGTTTTCAGACCAGCCTCTCAGCCCATGTCATGGTGGTTTAGACTCTTGTACCTGTATCAGCAGCTTTGGGAAGAGATCCCTGAGGATTTGGCCAATAACCTGCAGAATGTATTCTGTATGATGTCAGGAAACCTTACACCAAAATAAAGTGAGCTCAGTCAAGCAAAAAGTCAATTATTTGCACGTTTAACGTTATCAATAATGAATTTCACACTGTCCATCCACATCCACACTTCCTTAACTCAGACTGTAAAGCGTATAAAGAATCAGGTTCATCCGACATCTTCGTCAGCACGTTACAAGGAATAGTTGGCATCCATGTCCTCTGTAAAAATGAAGGCATTGCAGCAAGGTTAACGTCAGTCATATTCACAAGGTGGGCTTCCCATTCCCTATATACTCCAGGACTGCCTGCCCGGGATCCCCGCCCCCCCTTGTGGTAGAAATAGTGACCCGCTCTGTAGCTCAAACTTCATCCAAACCCCGAGGTCAGGGAGTTCTTACTAGTTGAATTTAGTTTAGAGATACAGCGAGGAAACGGGCCTTTCAGCCACCCTGCAACCCCATACTAGCCCAGAGATCCCCCCCATACTAAGCAAATCTCAGAAGGGTGATAGAGCCCGAGTCATAGAGCATGGACACAGGCCCTTCAGCCCAACTTGTCCGTGCCGACCAAGATGCCCCATCTGCACTAGTCCCACATTTGCCGCATATCCCTCTAAACCTTTTTTATCCATGTACCTGTCCATGTATCTTTTAAATGCTGTTACTCAATTTGCCTCAACTCATCCTTGCTAATTGAGGCGGTGCAGCGTTGGTTCACGAGGTTAATCCCCGGGATGGCGGGACTGTCATATGAGGAAAGATTGGAAAGACTGGTCTTGTACTCACTGGAATTTAGGATGACAGGATATCTTATAGAAACGTACACAATTATAAATGGACTGGACAAGCTAGATGCAGGAAAAATGTTCCCAATGTTGGGGGAGTCCAGAACCAGGGGCCACAGTCTAAGAATAAAGTGGAGGCCATTTAAAACTGGTGAGAAATAAACTTTTTCACCCAGAGAGTTGTGAATTTGTGGAATTCTGTGCCACAGAGGGCAGTGGAGGCCAATTCACTGGATGAATTTAAAAGAGAATTAGATAGAGCTTTTGGGGCTAGCGGAACCAAGGGGTATAGGGAGAAGGCAGGCATGGGTTACTGATTGTGGATGATCAGCCATGATCACAATGAATGGCGGTGCTGGCTCGAAGGGCCAAATAGTCTCCTCCTGCACCCATTTTCTATGTTTCTCTGCTACCTCCTCTGGCAACTCATTCCATATACACACTACCCTCGGTTTCTAAAGGTTGCTCCTCAGGTTCCTACTAAATCTATCCTTTCTCTCCTTAAGCGCATAACCTCTGATTTATGATTCCCCCTATACTGGGTTAAAGACTGTGCATTTACCCTGGCTATATCCCTCATGATCTTATGCACCTCTATAAGATCACCCCTCATTATCCTGCACTCCAAGGAATAAATTCCCAGCCTGCCCAACCTCCCCCTGTCCTTCAGGTCCTCGAGTCCAAGCAACATCGTCGTAAATCTTCTCTGCACCCTTTCTATCTTAACAACATCCTTTCAAGATTCAAGATTCAAGAAGGAACATAATACTCCAAATGCCATGGTCATGTACACGGTCATGTACAAGATCCCTTTAGTCTACAGCACTCTCTAGGGTCATACATTCACTGTAAAGATCCTGCCTTGGAATGACTTCAAGTCCGAGAGATTGCATCAATGTCCCGCAGTGAATATCGTTTGCCTCCTGACGACACAACAGGGCTCAATACTAATGGGGATGAAGATGGGTCCATATCAATGTTGTCCAGAGATGCTGCCTGACCCGCTGAGTTACTTCAGCACTCTGTGTCCTTTTCCATCTTCAAACTATGAGAATGGTCAGGGAAGGGGATTCAAGAACTGGAGGTCGCATAGGGACCTGAGGGGCAACATTTTCAGTCAGAGGGTGGTAAGTACATGGAACAATCTGCGAGAGGAAGTAGTTGATGCAACAGTAGTTAACAACATTTACTAAGACATTGACAGGTACATGGAGAGGATAGGTTGAGGGGGCAATGGTCCAAATACAGGCAAATGGGGCATCTTGGTCTGCATGTACAAGTTGGGCCGAAGGGCCTGTTTTATAAGGTCATAAGTGATGGGAGCAGAATTAGGCCATTTGGCCCATCAAGTCTACTCCACCATTCAATCGTGGCTGATCGATCTCTCCCCCCTAACCCCATTCTCCTGCCTTCTCCCTGTAACCCCTGACACCCATACTAATAAGGTTTCCATGCTGTGTGACCCTACCACCCAAGTAATAGTGGCTCCCCTTCCCCTCCCCAATCTTTGCCCATCTCCAATCCTGGACTATCCACTCCTCACTTTAGTTTCATGTGTCGGCAGACCAATTTCCTTCCTGGGATAAATAAAGTTCTATCGTACCATGTCGTATCGTCACGTAAGTAACTCTACAAACTGGGACTGACCAATCTGATCAGAAACCTACCGTCACCCCGTGCCCAGTCTTCCTCAGCCTGGCTCTTGTTGGTGACATCCTCACTGGAGTCCTCATCATCGTCATCAGTGACCTCAACGACACCAGCATCGAGGCCCATCTCATCCGACTCTGACGAACTACTCCGGTTGGAACCTGCTCTGCTGAATTCAGATTCAGTCTCATCATTGCCCTCATGGTTATAGTCGCTTAAATCATCATCTTCATAAGGATTATCCTCTGTAACACTATACTGATCTTCATAATGACCTTGATCTTCAGAATGACTGTCGTCTTCAGTGGTAAAGGTGGTAAGATCAGTGTTCCTGGGGCCCTGTCAAAGGGAAGAACATCAGTATCTGGCGTTCAATGACCATGAAGTGGTTAGAGACAGTCTACAGTTGATATGTCAGAAGAAGCCAACAGTGCCATTATTTTTAATAGTGTCGGATCTGCAGTAAAGTATAAAGCGCCTGATAGAAAGATACAAAATGATGAGAGGCATAGACAGGGTAGACATGCAGAACCTTTCTCCCCGGAGTGAATATGTGAAATACTAGAGGCCATAGCATACTAGAGAGAGCCCCTGTCAGGGGAAAGGGGCAAGGTTTACAGCAGATGTGTGGGCAAGTTTTTTATTTATTTTCTTTTATACAGAGGGTGGTGGGCTGCCGGGGGGTGGTGGTGGAGGCAGGTACGATAGTGGCAATTAACAGGTTTTTAAGATAGGCATGTGGATATGCAGGGAATGGAGGGATATGGATCACGTGCAGGCAGAGGAGATTAGTTTAACTCAACATCATGTTCAGCATGGATGTTGTGGGCCGAAGGGCCTGTCGCTGTGCTGTACTGTTCCCTGTTCTCCGTGAGTGGGTGGTCCCAAGGCAATTTTTGGACTTTTCAATGTCGTTTAAGGAAACAAAAGAACTTGGCTGAATTGTGATCTGAGACCTTGAAAGAGAGAGCTGGATTTAGCTCTTGGGGCTAACGGAATCAAGGGATATGGGGAGAAAGCAGGAACGGGGTAGTGATTGTGGATGATCAGCCATGATCAGATTGAATGGCGGTGCTGGCTCAAAGGGCCGAATGGCCTACTCCTGCACCTATTTTCTATGTTTCTGATGGAGTGTCAATTATTGCGGACAAGGAGACATGCAGGGGAATTTGCACTGTACTAGAAAATAGTGTCATTCCAAACTTGCTGAAGGGCTTTGGATAAAGTGACAGAGAGAATGCGTTGTAAATTATGGGAATTGTTTAATTAAGTTTAGAGATACAGCATGGAAACAGACCCTTCAACCCACCGAGTCTGGGCCGACCATCGATCCGTTCACGCCAGTTCTATGTTATCCCACTTTCTCATCCACTCCCTACACACTAGGGGCAATTTACAGAGGGCCGATTAACCTACAAACCCGCACGTCTTTGGGATTTGCGGTAAACCGGAGCACCCGGAGGAAACCCACGCGGTGGCAAGGAGAACGAGCAAACTCCACACACACAGACAGCATCCGAGGTCAGGATCGAACCCAGGTCTCTCGCGCTGTGTGGCAGTGGCACTACCCCGCTGTGGCACTGTGCCTGAACACTATTTGTGTTCATTCAATCGCAGGTCAACTGATGAATCAGTCTGGGTTGGCAGCATGGTGAAGGAAGGCCAGCCTACCTCTGCAGTTTGGTCTGTGGCCGAGTCCTCAACGGTCCGTGGCAGGTCCACGAATCCCTCATTGCTCAGAGTTTGCTCGGGATTGGAGTCCACCCCAGCCGGCCCGTTGACTTCTTCATGAAGACCGGCGGTCTGGTTACTGCCGGTGAAGATCTGGTCCTCTTCCAGGTTCAGTCCATGTGAATCCGTACTCTGCGAGGAGTCAGAGTAGGGGAGGACACTGGTTGGGTCCTCCGCGTTATATGTTCCATCTCCTTCCCCCTTGGAACTTTGTCGCTCAAGCCCCACACCGATGCCCGTGTCCATTCCTGGTATGAGCGGGCCCTCATAATCTGGCTCTACGGGGAACTCTTCTTCCGGGGTTACAGCCTCTTCGTAATCTGGCACCCTAGGGAGACCATAATCTGGCACCCGTGGGTGTCCATAATCTGGCACCCGTGGGTGTCCATAATCTGGCACCCCAGGGTATGCATAATCTGGCACCCCACGGTGCTGGTAGTCAGGCACCTCATTCCCGAAGTAAACGCTGTAGTCGTCATCTTCATCGCTGCTCGTATCCTCCCAGGAGATCTCGGAGCTCTGGCTGTCTACGTTGATGAGGGAATATTCCCGGGGACTTCCCTCTTCCACCAGGTTCTCCTCCTCCCGCGCCGCCCCTGGGTTGTCATTCCGCTCGAAGCCGTTGAAGATTGGTACGCGCCCGTAGCCGGGGAAGTTGTAGCCGGGGAATTTGGAGCCGGGGAAGTTGGAGCCGGGGAAGTTGGAGCCGGGGAAGTTGGAGCCGGGGTAGTTGAAGCCGGGGTAGTTGAAGCCGGGGAAGTTCCTGTAATAGGGAGTCCTGAAGTAGGGCGTGCGGGGGTAGTACGATGGGTAGAGCGACCGAAAATAACGAGAGTATCTCTGGAACAAAGGAGCAGAGAGGTCACGTTATTAGAAACCTCTCCACAAGTCTCTCGTTTCATTGTCCAGGAAGGAACTGCAGATGCTGGTTTAAACCATAGATAAACACAAAATGCTGGAGTAGCTCAGCGGAGCAGGCAGCATCTCTGGAGAACATGGATACGTGACGTTTCTATTAAGGACCCATCTACAATCTGAAACATCACCTATCCATGTTCTCCAGAGTTGCTGCCTGACCAGCTGAGTTACTCCAGCACTCTGTGTCCATGTTCTCCAGAGTTGCTGCCTGACCCGCTGAGTTACTCCAGCACTCTGTGTCCATGTTCTCCAGAGATGCTGCCTGGCCCGCTGAGTTACTCCAGCACTCTGTGTCCATGTTCCCCAGAGATGCTGCCTGACCCGCTGAGTTACTCCAGCACTCTGTGTCCATGTTCCCCAGAGATGCTGCCTGGCCCGCTGAGTTACTCCAGCACTTTGTCTTTTTTTGTAAACTAGCACCTGTAGTTCCCTGTTTCTCTTCTCTCTATTGTAATGCCCTCGGTCACCTGTTCACCCTCGTTCTCAGGGGCAGTTGTACTCCAGTGCCTCTGTCGTTATCTCCACCCCTCTCTCTCCCCCACTCCCCTCTCTGCCTGAATCCACATATCCAGTGCCAGCTCTTCCCCCACCTCTCTCATCTTTATACTGTTCTCTCCCCTCCACCATTTTAGTCCAGAGACACAGCTGCACTGCAGAGAAACAGCCCCTTCGGCCCACCTTGTTCTAGGGGAACTTGCTCTGTTCCAGGAACTTCCAGGTTAGCCGGGAAGTGGTGTTAGGTAAATTGAATGGATTAAAGGCCGATAAATCCCCAGGGCCAGATAGGCTGCATCCCAGAGTACTAAAGGAAGTAGCCCCAGAAATAGTGGATGCATTAGTGATAATTTTTCAAAACTCCTTAGATTCTGGAGTAGTTCCTGAGGATTGGAGGGTAGCTAATGTAACCCCACTTTTTAAAAAGGGTGGGAGAGGGAGGGGAATTACAGACCAGTTAGTCTAACATCGGTAGTGGGGAAACTGCTAGAGTCAGTTATTAAAGATGGGATAGCAGCACATTTGGAAAATGGTGAAATCATTGGACAAAGTCAGCATGGATTTATGAAAGGTAAATCACGTCTGACGAATCTTATAGAATTTTTCGAGGATGTAACTAATAGAGTGGATAAGGGAGAACCAGTGGATGTGTTATATCTGGACTTTCAGAAGGCTTTCGATAAGGTCCCACATAAGAGATTAGTATACAAACTTAAAGCACACGGTATTGGGGGTTCAGTATTGATGTGGATAGAGAACTGGCTGGCAGACAGGAAGCAAAGAGAAGGAGTAAACGGGTTCAGAATGGCAGGCAGTGACTAGTGTGGTACCGCAAGGCTCAGTGCTGGGACCCCAGCTATTTACAATATATATTAACGCTTTGGACGAGGGAATTGAATGCAACATCTCCAAGTTTGCGGATGACACGAAGCAGGGGGGCAGTGTTAGCTGTGAGGAGGATGCTAGGAGGCTGCAAGATGACTTGGATAGGTTGGGTGAGTGGGCAAATACATGCAGATGCAGTATAATGTGGATAAATGTGAGGTTATCCACTTTGGTGGCAAAAACAGGAAAGTAGACTATTATCTGAATGGTGGCCGATTAGGAAAAGGAGAGATGCAACATGACCTGGGTGTCATGGTACACCAGTCATTGAAAGTAGGCATGCAGGTGCAGCAGGCAGTGAAGAAAGCAAATGGTATGTTAGCATTCATCGCAAAAGGATTTGAGTATAGGAGCAGGGAGGTTCTACAGCAGTTGTACAGGGTCTTGGTGAGACCACACCTGGAGTATTGCGTACAGTTTTGGTCTCCTAATCTGAGGAAAGACATTCTTGCCATAGAGGGAGTACAGAGAAGGTTCACCAGACTGATTCCTGGGATGTCAGGACTTTCATATGAAGAAAGACTGGATAGACTTGGCTTGTACTCGCTAGAATTTAGAAGATTGAGGGGGAATCTTATAGAAACTTACAAAATTCTTAAGGGGTTGGACAGGCTAGATGCAGGAAGATTGTTCCCGATGTTGGGGAAGTCCAGAACAAGGGGTCACAGTTTAAGGATAAGGGGGAAATCTTTTAGGACCGAGATGAGAAAAACATGTTTCACACAGAGAGTGGTGAATCTCTGGAATTCTCTGCCACAGAAGGTAATTGAGGCCAGTTCATTGGCTATATTTAAGAGGGAGTTAGATGTGGCCCTTGTGGCTAAAGGTATCAGGGGGTATGGAGAGAAGGCAGGTACAGGATACTGAGTTGGATGATCAGCCATGATCATATTGAATGGCGGTGCAGGCTCGAAGGGCCGAATGGCCTACTCCTGCACCTATTTTCCATGTCTATGTCTATGCTCTGGGCTACACCCTCGCCATCACAAATGTATTTGAAACCTCATCATTGTATCCACTTCGATCCACGTTTTTGAAAGCCTCTTAAACGCCACGATCGTATCTGTCTCCATCACCACCCCTGGCAGCACGTTCCAGACACCCACCACTCTGAGTGGGAAAAATCTTGCTCCACACATCTCCTTTCAACTTGGCCACTCTCACCTGAAGCCCATGCCCTCTAGAGTTGGATATTTCCACCCCGGGAAAAAGGTTGTGATTGTCTACTCTATCTATGCTGTTTAACTTTATACACTTCTATCAGGTCTCCCCCTCTGCCTCCAGCGTTCCAGAGAAAACAATCCAAGTCTATCCAGCCTCTCCCTGTAGCTAATCCCCTCTAATCCAGGCATCATTCTGGTAATCCTCCTCTGCACCCTCTCCAAAGCCTCCACATCCTTCCTGTAATGGGATGACCAGAACTGCAGACAATTGCTGAACTGCATACAATGAGCAATTGTGCGAGAGTGAGGGGTTACCTCGTTGCTGCCGCTGTTCAAACTTCTAGTGTTCTGCACCTGGGAAATTAAACACACAACGATTAACGCTTTAAACTTGGAGATGTCTGGTCACCGCTGCCATGCTCCGCCCTGCCCACACCCTCTAGTCCCCCGTCTCCGAGCAGATCATTCTACGGCCGAGATTCACCCTCCTCACATCTAGTGCAGCACGGTGGCGCAGCGGTAGAGTTGCTGCCTCACGGCGTCAGAGTCCCGGGTTCAATCCTGACTGCGGGTGCTGTCAGTACGGACTTTGTACGTTCTCCCTGTGACCACGTGGGTTTTCTACGGGTGCTCCGGTTTCCTCCCACACGCCAAAGATAAGCAGGTTTGCTGCTCTAAATTGTGTAAATTGTCCCTTGTGTGTAGGATAGTGCTAGTGTACGGGGTGATCGCTGGTCGGGGTGGACTCGGTGGGCTGAAGGGCCTGTTTCCGCGCTGTATCACTCAAGTCCAACTGGTCTACTGACAGACACCCTCTCCAACCCCCAGGGGTAAATAGTTGCTGATTTTAAAAGATGTGTTCCTACCGGGCGAGCTGAGACTAAGGTCAAGGTCAAGACAAAGAGGCAGCTGCTGAGAATCACCGCTTTCATCCTCGCCATGAATCACCTGCAAAACACAAGTCATCTTCATCAGTGGACAGAGCTGATGCAAGCGCACAGCACCAGACTCAGGAACAGCTTCTTCCCCTCTGTTATCAGGCTTCTGAACGGTCCTTCCATAAGCTAGAGTACTGTCCGATTCACCTCTACCCATTGCGGACATTGGACTTTGTCTCTGGAACTGATGCGCTACAATGCTGAGAACTATATTCTGCACTCTGTATCTTCCCCTTTGCTTTACCTATTGTATTGGAGTTTGTCGATTGTATTTGTGGATAGTATTATTTGATTGGATAACATGCAAAACAAAGCTTGTTAAGTGCCTATCCCACTTGGGGGTCATTTGCGCGTCATTTATGCGACATCATTTACGCGTCACGATGCACGACGCGCTCGGCACCCCAGGATTTTGGGATGTACAAAATCTTTGCGCGCCATCTGTAATTGTACATTGGTACAAGTGACAATAATAAACTTAGACCTAAACCAGTCTCCAGGATGTGTGCTGACTTTATGTACTATTTTGCCTTTGTTTTATCCTTCTGCTTTGATTGGGCAATTAGGCTTCTCGACCTTGGGGATAAAGTATTAGTTTTATATAATACGTTTCATTAACCTCTCTACATCGGTGAGACCAAACGCAGGCTTGGCGATCGCTTCATCCAACACCTCCGCTCAGTTCGCAATAACCAACCTGATCTCCCGGTGGCTCAGCACTTCAACTCCCCCTCCCATTCCCAATCCGACCTTTCTGTCCTGGGCCTCCTCCATTGCCAGAGTGAGGCCCAGCGCAAATTGGAGGAACAGCACCTCATATTTCGCTTGGGTAGTTTACACCCCAGCGGTATGAACATTGACTTCTCCAATTTCAGGTAGTCCTTGCTTTCTCCCTCCTTCCCCTCCCCCTTCCCAGCTCTCCCACAGCCTACTGTCTCCGCCTCTTCCTTTCAATTTCCCGCCCTCCCCCCCCCCCCACAGACATCAGTCTGAAGAAGGGTCTTGACCCAAAACATCAACTATTCCTCTCCATAGATGCTGCCTCACCCGCTTAGTTTCTCCAGCATTTTTGTCTACCTTTCATTAACCTCCTGTTGCTTTACCCATAAACAAATGTACCCAGTTTAATCTGAGCAGCCTCTGTTCCATGGCAATGAAGTGAAAGCTATCATTCTGGTAAATCTCTTCTGCACCCTCGCTAAATCCTTCCACATCATTTCTGTAATGGGCCAACCAGAACTGTGCACACTTCATGAGGTCATATGTGACAGGAGCAGAATTAGGCCAATCGGCCCATCAAGTCTACTCCGCCATTCAATCATGGCTGACCTATCTTCCCCTCTCAACCCCATTCTCCTGCCTTCTCCCCATAACCTCTGACACCCATACTAGGTAGATTCCATCTCTGCCTTAAAAATATCCACTGACTTGGCCTCCACAACCTTCTGTAGCAATGAATTCCACAGATTCACCACCCTCTGACTAAAGAAAATCCTCCTCATCTCCTTCCTAAAAGAACCTCCTTTATTTCTGAGGCTGTGAGCTCTAGTCCTAGACTCTCCCACTAGTGGAAACATCCTCTCCACATCCACTCTATCCAGGCCTTTCACTATTCGCTAAGTTTCAATGGGTTCCCCCCTCATCTTTCTAAACTCCAGCGAGTACAGGCCCAGTGCCGTCAAACGCTCATCATATGTTCGCCCACTCATTCCTGGGATCATTCTCGTAAACCTCCTCTGGACCCTCTCCAGCGCCAGCACATCCTTCCTCAGATATGGGGCCCAAAATTGCTCACAAATGCGAGTTCTGACAGTTCTGATCTTAAACCCATGCTCTCTGGTTTTGGACGTTTCCACCTCGGGGAAAAGTACCGTCGCCACTACCCTCTGCTCCATCGCCCAGGCACTTTGTTCTTCTCCCATACCTCTGCCTCTCTCCCTCCCACGCTGCTAAAAAGGTTCCTCTCTAAGTTCCCAGTCCGATCTTAATTCAGCACACAGCCATCCATTGGCCATCCTCCATTACTCTGGTGAATTTGGGGGGGTGAGGGGGGAGTTGATGAGTTGTACTATATATTGGTCATAAGAATATAGTAGC
>CM075977.1:281841037-282124802 GCA_038087875.1 Malacoraja senta | reverse complement strand
CGCAGCGGTAGAGACCTGGTTTTGATCCCGACTACGGATGCCGTCTGTACGGAGTTTGGATGTTCTCCTGTTTCCTCTGGGTGCTCCAGTTTCCTCCCATAACATACAGGTTTATAGGTTATTTAGCTTTGGTAAAAGTGTGTAGGATAGGGTTAGTGTACGGGATGAATGCGTGGACTCGGTGGGCCAAAGGGCCTGCTTCTATGCTGTATCTCTAAAGTCTGAAAGTAAATCACAATAGGTGATTAATAAAAAGTGGGTGTTTTTGCAAATTGTGAAGATGGTCGTGAAAAATTGCAGCAGGATCTTGAACGATTGGCCAGGTGGGCCGAGGAATGGTTGATGGAATTTAATGCATAAAAATGCAAGGTGTTGCATTTTGGCAAGTCTAACATGGGCAGGACCTACACAGTGAAAGTTGGGGCTCTGGGGTAGTGTTATAGAGCAGAGGGAGCTCAGAGTGCAGGTGCATGGTTCCTTGATGGTCAAGTCACAGGTTGATCAGGTGGTCAAAAAGGCTTTTGGTACATTGGCCTGCATCAGTCAGAATATTGAGTGTTGAAAGGAACTGCAGATGCTGGTTTAAACCTGAGACACAAAATGCTGGAGTAACTCAGCAGGACAGGCAGCATCTCTGGAGAGAAGGAATCAGTGACGCTTCGGATCAAGACTCTTTTTCAGAAGGGTCTCGACGCGAAATGTTACCCATTCCTTCTCCCCAGAGATGCTGGCTGTCCTGCTGAGTTACTCCAGCATTTTATGTCTATTGAGTATAAAGTTGGGAGGTCATGTTGCAGTTGTATTAGACATTGGTGAGACCGCATTTAAAGTATTGTGTTCAGTTCTGGGCACCAAGTTATAGGAAAGATGTTGCCAAGCTGGAAAGGGTACAGAGAACATTTACGAGGATGTTGCCAGGACTAGAGGGTCTGAGCTATATGGAGAGGTTGAGTAAGCTGGGACTATTCCCTGGAGCGCAGGAGGATGAGGTGCACAAAATCATGAGAAATAGATCGGGTAGATGCAGTCTCTTGCCCCAAGTAGGTGAATCGAGGACCAGAGGACAGGTTTACGGTGAGGGGGAAAAGATTTAATAGGAGTCCGAGGGATAACCTTTTTCACACAAAGGGTGGTGGTGTATGGAACAAGCTGCCAGAGGAGGTAGTTGAGGCTGGGACTATCCCAACATTTAAGAAACAGTTAGACAGGTATATGGTTAGGACAGGTTTGGAGCGATATGGATCAAGCGCAGGCAGGTGAGAATAGTGTAGCTGGGACATTGTTGGGAAAGTTGGGCCCAAAAGGCCTGTTTCCACGCTGTATCAATTTATGACTAAGAGAACAGCACCTCTTGAAACAGACAAATGGTCATTTAAGAATGGATACAACCACAGTTGCTCTCAATTTTTTAACAATTTAGATCTTGGAATCAAAAACAGAAATGTCCTTATTTACAGGTACGAACAAAGATGCTTTCCCCCATTCTCAATCCCCTCCATCTCACCTTCTCCCAAGATGAGGCTTTCCATTCTACGACACCCGAGATGTTCTCTTTCTCTTGTGCCCCGTAGTTCTGCTCTCACCCCCCCCTCCGATACGCAACAAAGATAGAGGTCCCCTGCTCCTCAGCATTCATCCCACTAGGCTCCATATCTGACACACCATTGCCGTTGCCTCCAACCTAATCGCACCACTGGTCACATCATCCCACCCCACCCTTTCCCGCCTGCTGCAGAGACTGTTGCCTCCACAACTCCCTGGTTTACTCATCCCTTCCCACCCAAACCGCCCCCTTCCCAGGTACTTACCCCTGCAATCGCAGGAGATGCAGCAGCTGTCCCTACACCTTCTCCCTTGCCTCCATCCAGAGACCCCAGACAAATTATACATAAAGGACATAAAATTTTCAAAATGACGAAGAAAAAACGTGCATAAATACAAGACATTGGTGAAAACACAAAATAGAAAACTAGTCCATGGTAGTGCAAGGATTAGGTCCACAATACTCAAGTCGCTGAGGTAGGATTAGGGTTTTACGGGTCGGTTCAAGATCCTGATGGTTGTAGGAAAGCAGCTGTTCCTGAACCTGGGTGTGTGGGACTTCAGGCTTCTGTACCTCCTGCCCGATGGTAGCAGTGAGAAGAGGGCACGGCCTGAATGGTGGGGATCCTTGATGATTGATGCCACCGCCTTTGGGCAACTGGTGTAGATGCTTTCGATGGTGGGGAGGGCTGTGCCCGTGATGGACTGGGCTGGGTCCATCATTCTCTGCATCCTCTCGTGTTCCTGTGTGTTGGAACCAGTCAGGGTACTTTCTACAGTGCATGTATAAAAGTTCGTTAGAGTATTCGGTAACATGACCAATCTGTTTAAACTTCTAAGAAAGTAGAGGTGCTGGCATTTCATTTTTGTGATTACATTTTTGTACTGGACCTAGGACAGGTCATCACAGATGTTAACGTCCAGAAATGTGAAGCTGCTAACTCTCGCTAGATACATCCTCAAAGAACTCCAATACATTAGGCAAACATAAATTCTCATTCATAAACCCTCAGTTTGTGGACATCATAGCCTTTATTTTTAGCGTACAGTTGGCGTTTGGTACATACTGTCGACAGATGTGGTCTTCAAGAGGGCGGCACTGTGGCACAGCAGTAGAGTTTCTGCCTTACAGCGCAAGAAACCCGGGTTTGATCCGGACTACAACTGCTGGCTGTCTGTGCTGAACTTGTTCTCCCTGTGACCCGGTGGGTTTTCTCTGGGTGCTATGGTTTCCCCCCACACTCCAAAGGCATGCGGGTTTGTAGGTTAACTGGCTTCTGTAAATGATAAATTGTCCCTAGTGTGTGAGATAGTGATAGTGCACGACTGGTCGGCGGGGACTCGTTGGGCCGAAGGGCCTGTTTTGGTGCTGTATCTCCAAAGTCAAAAGAGGGAGTTGGATAAATGGCGGAGAAGGTGCTGAGGAACTGGTAGGTGTGGAATCAGTGGTTCAAATGGCTGCATCCATCTGCTGGAAACATTTGGCGATTCTTAGAAGCCTGATTATGCCTTACCTGGGCTAATTGGTCAATAGATCCTAGTTTCCTCTTCTGCTTATTCCTCAACTAGTAGTATCATATTCATTGCCCTCCAATCCGCAGAAAGGTACAGAATTTTGGAAGCTATCCAGGGCACTCACCACCTCCGAACCCACCTCATGATAGACTGATCACCTATATGATCATGTATGCGGATATGAAACATAGGTCTCCTGTACATCAGTGAGGCCAAGCACAGACTCGCCAATCGCTTCGCTGAACACAGGATCGTCTGGTCACCAAGCATTTTAACTCCCCTTCCCATTCCCACTGACCTTTCTGTCCCAGGCCTCCTCCATTGCCAGTATGAGGCCACACACAAACTGGAGGAACAGCACCTCATATATCACTTGGGTAGCTTACAACCCAGGGGTATGAACGTTGAATTCTCAAATTTAGGCAACTTCCACAAACACACCCCTCCCCCTCCCTCATTTAAAATTTGGTTAACCAGCTCCACAGTTCACAATGATGTATTCTGCTTGGGATCGCACCCTCTCCAGCCGACAATCACCTTGTCTGAAGAAGGGTCTCGACCCGAAACGTCACCTATTCCTTCACTCCATAGATTCTGCCTCACCCGTCGAGTTTCTCAAGCATTTTTATTTACCCTGCTTGATGCCTGCCCGGATTTGTCTGGTCTTTTTCTGCTTCCAGTTCCTCCCCACCTACAATCAGTCAATCTGGGACACATGACAATAAACTCTCTTGAATCTTGAAGAAGGGCCCAACCCAAAACATAATCTATCCATGTTCTCCAGAGATGCTGCTTGACCTGCTGAGTTACTCCAGCATTCAGTGTCTATTCATTATATATGGACTGCTAGATCTTTGTGATGTATCCAGCAGCAACAAGTGGTCATGTGCTGAGAGAATGGAGCAGCTGGGCATGTACACTCTGGAGTTTAGAAGGATGAGAGGATATCTCATTGAAATATAAGATTGTTAAGGGCTTGGACACTCTAGAGGCAGGAAACATGTTCCCAATGTTGGGTGAGTCCACAACCAGGAGCCACAGTTTAAGAATAAGGAGTAAGCCATTTAGAACGGAGACGAGGAAACACTTTTTCTCACAGAGAGTTGTGAGTCTGTGGAATTCTCTGCCTCAGAGGGCAGTGGAGGCAGGTTCTCTGGATGCTTTCAAGAGAGAGCTAGATAGGGTTTTTAAAAATAGCGGAGTCAGGGGCTATGGGGAGAAGGCAGGAACGGGGTACTGATTGGGGATGATCAGCCATGATCACATTGAATGGCGGTGCTGGCGCGAAGGGCCGAATGGCCTACTCCTGCATCTATTGTCTATTGTCTGTTGTATCAGTTTCCAGCAGCAACAAGTGGTCCAGCTTGTAATAATCCCAGCCTATCCACCCTCTCCCTATAACTCAAGCCCGTACGCCCAGATAACATCCTGGTGAATCTCTTCTGCACCTTTTTCAACTTAATGACATCCTTTATTTAGAATGAAAATCTTGTTTTAGATAATCTTTTGTTTTCAAAAGTGTAATTGGTCATATTACGGATGCTCTTTCTTTCCAAAATTAATTAACTCTCTCATTGCCCAATTTGTGTTTCTCCCAGTACTGCACACGACAAGTCTGTTTTTTATAATCTCTGGTGTGGCACCTCAAAGGCCTTCTGCAGGTCCAGCACGTTCCCTGGTTTGTTCTCCTGCTCTCACCTGCTCCTTCCCCTCATTCATGCCTCGGTGAAGCAGGAATGGGAACAACACAATGCGGTTCAGCAGCAGTTTCCAAGTCCCAAAACAACCTGATCAACCATTTTAGTTTAAGAAAGAACTGCAGATGCTGGAAAAATCTAAGGGAGAGAAAAATGCTGGAGTAACTCAGCGGGTGTGGCAGCATCTATGGAGCGAAGGAATAGGTGACGTTTCGGGTCGAGAACCTTCTTCAGACTGAAGTTCAGATTAACTAACCAAATGGTTAGTTCAGACTTACCATTTTAGTTTAGATGTTTAAGAAGGAACTGCAGATGCTGGAAAATCGAAGGTAGACAAAAATGCTGGAGAAACTCAGCGGGTGAGGCAGCATCTATGGAGCGAAGGAAATAGGCAACGTTTCGGGTCGAAACCCTTCTTCAGACATTTGTGGGAAGAGGAACTTTGTGGTGGCAACAGTCACACAGGATGGCAATTGAATGCTTGATGGATGACATGGACGACCGATTATACAGCAGGACCTAAGATTTGAGGAGTTTGTACAAGATTCCAACTTTCTAACCGGCTTCCAGCAGCAGTTCATGAACGTTAATGTTTCCAAGTCGTAGGGAAACCCACGTACGGGTGGTACTCAGATGAATTGCTCATAAATCTAGCGATCAGAGAAGAACAGATTTACTGAAAGCAGTTTCTACAGTGGCATGGGACTGTGCTTGGCAAATTCACAACCAGCAACACAGTAAACCCTTGATATAACGGACCAGGGGAGAGGGTGGGATGGTGTCCGTTATTGCTGATTGTCCGCTGTAACCAAGTGAGGGGAATAAGGTTAAACCCAAGGCCGGGAGGTAAGAAACGCGGCCCCAAAGTGACTAAACAAGCAGGAATTCACAGGCCGCGGAACTGCAGAGTCCCCGGCCCCATACGTGGTGCACTGGGCCCGGCACTCGCGCCGCCTTCATGCTGCTCACTCTCTCCGCTCCCGCGACCGGAAGCTCCCGCCACGTGGCGCCGGCTCGTCAGGTAATTGGCCGAAGTGGGGGGGACGGTGCAACGGGAGCCTCGGCCCGCTATAACCAAAACCCGCTAAATAGAGGTCCGTTATTGCCAGAGTTTACTGCACTGTCGAAATTCTCCGAGCTTTGAGCCAATAGTTACATTCGTCCAAGTTCCCTCGATGACATCAACAAACTTTAATACAACAATAACTGAACTGTATAGTTTGGAATTTACAAGTACCAGACTAAAGGTACCCATCAAGAGCCGCAAGTGCTCATCATTGTAAACCTACAAAACTACGCATTGCAAGTGAATGTTTCCCCATGAAACACAGCATTAAAATTGAGAGACTATCTCCTGCACCTCACAACATTGTCTGCCACGTAGTGCTTTGTACATACTGAAACATCCAAAAGTGATTCCATGCAGTGATATCAATCTGTCAAAGGAATTCCGTAAACGGAGTTAAAATGTGGAATCGGCAGGTAGCTTTGACCAATTCAAGACTTGAGAACTGGAAATGGGGAATCAAGACACTGCAGATGCTGGAATCCCATGCAAAAAAACTAAATGTTGGAGAAACTCAGTGGGTCAGGCAGCATCTCTGGAGGGAATGGACAGACAACGTTTCGGGTTGGGACCCTGCTTCAGACTGATGAAGTAGTGGGGGGGGGGGGGGTGGCAGGACAAGTGATAAGTGGATACAGGTGAGGGGGGCGTAATTGGCAGATGGGTGGAGTAAGTGATAAAGGCTGGAAGTGAAAGGGAGACAAAAGATTGTCAGATAAGGGGATAAGTGTGAAATGTAAAGTTCAAGGAAGGGATATGGTGGGAAGGGATGAGGGATAGAAGGGAACCGGAGGACTAGATGTGACGATTTGAAGATGAGCATATGGAGGTTGAGTTTATTGTCACGTGTACCGAGGTACAGTGAAAAGCTTTTGTTGCGTGCTAACCAGTCAGTGGAAAGACTATACATGATTACAATCAAGCCGTCCACAGTGTACAGATACAGGATAAAGGGAATAAAGCCAGAAAAGTCCGATCAAAGACAGTCTGAGGGTCTACAGTGAGATAGATGGCGGTTCAGGACTGCTCCCTAGTTGTTGGTAGGGTTGCCTGATAACAAGTGTGGAAAGGTGCAGGGTGACCAGGGTGGTGGGAGATGGTAGGAGATGTGTGTGCACCTGATAAGGGGGATGGGGGTGGTAGGGGGGGTTATCACTTGAAATTGAAGAACTCAATGCCCTTATCGTTGGATTGTAAGCTACCCAAGGTGATGTTCCGCCTATTACTCTGGCAAAGGAAACTCTGGCCAAAAATATCAGACACAAACAACTGATTGTGAGCAGTTTGGGACCCCATATTTGAGGAGGCTGGTGTTGGCGTTGGAGGGTCCAGAGGTAGTTTACAAGAATGATCACGGGGATGAGTGGGTTAACATATGAGCGTATGAAGGCACTAGGCCTGTACTTGCTAGAGTTTTGAAGGATGAGGGGGTACCTAATTGAAACTTACCGAATATTGAAAGGCTTGGATAGAGCGGATGTTTCCACTAGTGGGAGAGTCTAGGACTAGAGGGCACAGCCTCAGAATAAAAGAATGTATCTTTAGAAAGGAGATGAGGAGGGATTTCTTGAGTCAGAGGGTGGAAATTCATTGCCACAGACTGCTGTGGAGGCCGTCAATGGGTATTTTTAAGGCAGAGATTAACAGGTTCTTGATTAATAACTTCGTCAAGGGTTGTGGAGCCATGGCAGGAGAATGGGATTGAGAGGCAAAGATAGATCAGCTATGATTGAATGGCGGAGTAGACAGGATAAGCCGAATGGCCTAATTCTGCTACGACCCATGTACTTACCTAATAGTAAATAACACTGCAATACGATATCTAATGAAAGTCAATCCTCAGTTAAAACTAGAACCAGATAACGTGCATTATATTTTACTGCATGAAATTAGTGAAAACATTTGTACCTGAAATTTCCTAGATATGAATTTTATTTCTGAAACAATTAAATTCTCTCTATAAAGTGTGCTATCTCATTTTATTCCAATTTGGCCTAACAGCCAATAAATTACATAAATCATACAGATCATGTCTCTCATCAATGCAGCGAACAGATTTAGAAATGTCTTTGCTTGCAGTTTTGGCTACAAATAATAAATTGACATCAACCAGAATTACACTCAAATATCTGTTAATACCAAACTGTTCCCATGTTGTGCCGCTGTTAACTTGACAACAAGCTTTGATTTGGAGGGACGGACCCCAGCTTAGAGCTATGTGAAGGCACAATGACAGAGGGTCACGAGGCAGGGAGGGGACGATCTCAGGTACAACCTTCCCAGCGTGTGGCCTCAGTCACAGAGCCGTTCCAACTTTGGTGTTGCTGCAGATACAAAAGTGTGGATGCAATGCCCCCTCACCCACTGCCAACAATGCATAGGCAGGCGATAGAGATGCTCCACGCTCCTCCCGTGCAGCAAACCGCTCGCACTAGATGGGCACGACGCCATGTGAATGGATAGAACTACAAGTTCTCATGCTGCCACCCCAGTGTAGAGCATCTTATTGCCCCAATTCCAGCCTGGCATCAAACATTTCTCCCCTCCCGAGTCTGCAGTGAAGTCAACAACCTCCCATAACAACACATCCTGTAGAAACACATGATTAAGTTTACAGTTCCACAATGGTGCAGGTTAAACGAGAACAAGAGCGAATCTCTGTTGACTATACCGATGGCTGGGGGGAGGAAGCTATCTATTTCTTTCCCTTAAATGGAGAAAAATAAATGCTTTGCTAAAATTTTAATACTTTAAGAATTAAAAGCTTCTGCCCTACCTGATGAGAAAACTTCTGTAATGGGTAGATACAATGAACAGATATTTCAAAACCCCTTTCAAAAACCCCAAACGTGGTTAACCCAGCTTCTACTTTTACTCATTGTGATATTCGAAGCTTTGACCCGCTTTCCATTCTATTTCCCTACTTTGTCTGCGTGCAAGTCAGATATAACTAGTTGGGTTCATCTTCGTCATAGTCATCATCATCCTGGTCGCCAGACTCCATGTCGTCTTCATCTTCAATCTGCAGAAAGAGGAAACATTTTCGAGTCACACGGCATTGAAACAGGCCCTTCGGCCACCATTGTTCACCACTACAGCCTGTTATCTCAATTCAACTCATCTTGTCGTAAAACCATTTACATTTACATTTGTCACAAGTACAGTGAAAAACTTTGTTTTGTATGCTTTCCATCAGATCTGATAATACTATACATAAATACAATCAAGCCAATGTCAAGTACAATAGGTGGAGCAAAGGGGAAGAGACAGATAGAGATACGATGGCATGCACTGGATTGGTTGAGTGTTTCCTTTGTTGTTGATCGAGTGGAGAGCAAAAGCTTGAGGAACACTTGGGACAGATATATGGATAGGAAGGGTTTTGATGGAAATTAGGTAGCCGGTGTGCCCGTCCTCAAAATTATGAGGGAAATAAATAGGATTTAGTCTTTAGAGAAATAGTGTGGAAACAGGTCCTTCGGCCAGAGTCCACACCACCAGTACACTAGCGCTATCCAACATACCAGGGACAATTTACAATCTGCATGTCAATTAACTTACAAAGCTGTACGTCTTTAGAATGTGGGGAGAAACCGGAGCACCCGGACCCACGCACCAAGCCAACTTTGCATCCAGTTGGTCAAAGTACATTTGGACCCCTTGTGTCTATACCTCTGACAAGTTCTGCATGGTAGGCAGGTCCAAAAGCCTTGCTGAAATCAATGCAAACCACATCTACTGCTCTGCCTTCATTAACGTTCTTAGATACCCGAGACTGATCAACTTTAGATATTAAGGGACTATTTAGTGTAGTCAAGTGGTGCAGAGATCAACGATGACCTTGTGCATTGGCAGAACATGCAATGAAGTTCTAATTCATTGTTAAATTTGGACAATTTCAACAATTTCCATGCCTAATTCCTATGAAGCCTAAACTAGTCGGAGCAAAGCCAGAGAGCTAGCCACTGAAACAGGCCTAGTTAAATGCGCTGTTCATTTCAGGCGGCTGCATTTCCTTATCATAAACACATTCCTGTGCAGGTCTAATTTCAGGTTCCCTGCTGTCTGAAGGACGAGATGGAACAGACACGTTGCTTACACCACACCCACGTTAACTAATTTAGCAGAATCCCATTTTACTTTCAGCATTATAGGGCGGCAATGCTGGTAGAGCACCAGAAACCCGGCTTCAATCATGACCTCGGGTGCTTTAGTTTAGAGATACAGTGCGGAAGCAGGCCCTTCAGCCCACCCAGTCTTCGCTGACAAATGATCGCCTGTGCACTAGTTCTTTCTATCTTACGCACTAGGGACAATTTACAGAAGCCACTTAACCTACAGCACCTGGAGAAAACCCCCATGGTCACAGGGTGAAGGTACAAACTCCGTACAGACAGCACCTGTAGTCAGGATGGAACCTGAACCTCGGGCGCTGCAAGGGAGTGGGTGTAAAAGTTTGATCACATAGAGCTAAGTTTGAAGGGGGTGATCGATGGTGGGCGTGTGGGTGGAAGCTGGATCTCTCACTCAGTGTTGCTGCATCATACTAACCGGTTCACCAAGTTCCTTCAGCTTGTTTTTCAGGGAGAAGATCTTCTGGTCCTGGTCAGCAAGCAGCACCAGCAGGTCGTCCTGTTCCTTCTTCGACTCCATCACCTCTTGCTGGAGCCTGCTCTTGTCAGTCTGAAGAATGACCACCGTGTTGTTTGTCCTGGTCAGCTGCTGATCCAGAGAATCCTTCTCCTCAGTCAACATCCTCACTTGGCCCTGTGCATGCATGTAAACAACAGAGAGTGTAGGAAGGAACCGCAGATGTTGGTTTACACCGAAGATAGACACAAACGTCGCTCATCCCTTCTATCCCGAGATGCTGCCTGTCCCGCTAAGTTTCTTCAGCATTTTATGTCTAAATAACAGAGAGCACGGTCCAGATCAAACTGCACAATGTACACTTCAACAGCAAGGAGGAAAGTTGCTCGAAGTGCAACATCTGAGTAACAAAATGAACAATTACTTAAGGTTTAGGTTTATTATTGTCACGTGTGCCGAGGTAGTTTAATTTAAAGATACAGCGTGGAAACAGGCCCTTCGGCCCACCGAGTCCGCACCGACCAGCAATCCCCGCACATTAACACTATCCTGCACATGTACACTAGGGACAATTTACACTTACACCAAGCCAATTAACCTACAAACATGTATATCTTTGGAGTGTGGGAGGAAACCGAAGACCTCGAAGAAAACCCAAGCGGTCGCGGGAAGAACATACAAACTTCGTACAGACAGCTACCGTAGGCGGGATGGAACCCGGGTCTCTATACTACACACCAAAAACAATTTATAATTTACAGAAGCCAATTAACCTCAAAACCTGTATGTTTTCAAGAGTTATAGCTCTTAGGGCTAAAGGAATCCAGGGATATGGAGAGAAAGCAGGAATGGGGTACTGATTTTGGATGATCAGCCATGATCATATTGGATGGCCGTGCTGGCTCAAAGGGCCGAATGGCCTACTCCTGCACCTATTTTCTATGTCTCTATGTTTTTGGAGTGTGGGAGGAAATCGGCAAAAACCCACGTTGTCACAGGGAGAACGTACAAACTTCACACAGAGAGCAGCCGTAGTCAGGGTGATAGGAAAATAGTTGGAGGGGCAGGTAGTGTAGAGAAAGCAGGGACTCTGCAGAAGGACTTGGATAGGTTGGGAGAGTGGGCAGAGAAGTGACAGATGGAAAATAGTGTAGCAAAGTGTGGAGTCGTGCATTTTGGTAGTAGGAATAAAGGCGTAGACTATTTTCTGAATGGGGAGAGAATCCAGAAATCAGAGGAGCAAAAGGGAATTGGGAGTGCTGGTGCAGGATTCCCAAAAAGTTAATCTGCAAGTCGAATTGGTAGTAAAGAAGGCAAACGCAATATTAGCATTTATTTCAAGAGGGCAAGAATACAAAAACAGGGATGTAATGCTGAGGCTCTATAAAGGGCGCTGGTCAGGCTGCTTTTGGAGTATTGTAAGCAATTTTGGGCACCATATCTGAGGAAGGATGTGCTGGCCCTGGAGAGGGTCCAGAGGAGGTTTATAAGAATGATTCCAGTAATGAGTGGGTTAACATATGATGAGCGTTTGACGGCACTGGGCCTGTACTCGCTGGACTTTAGAAGGATGAGGGGGGACCTCATTGAAACATACCAAATAGAGAAAGGCTTGGATAGAATAGATGTGGAGAGGACTTTTCCACTAGTGGGAGAGTCTAGGACTAGAGGACACAGCCTCAGAATTAAAGGACATTCCTTTAGGCAGGAGATGAGGAGGAATTTCTTTAGTCAGAGGGTGGTGAATCTGTGGAATTTGTTGACACAGAAGGCTGTGGAGGACGTCAATTAATATTTTTAAGGCAGAGATAGGTTCTTGATTAGTACAGGTATCAGGGGTTATGGAGAGAAGGCAGGAGAATGTGGTTAGGAGGATGAGATAGATCAGCCATGATTGAATGGTGGAGTAGACTTGATGGGCCTCCCTGCCGCCCCAGGATTTTGGAATGTTCAAAATCCTCGCGCACCTCCTGCGTCTTTTCATATCGTGCGCCCTCACCGTACATCACCACGCGTCACCCGTATGTCGGCGTGTATCATGATGCATCAAGATGTGTCGCGGCGCGTCCCTTTTTATAGGGAAGCTGGTTAATCAAATTACGTCACGCGCCCCAGATGATGCAACCTGTCGTATCTTGCCGTATCATGTCGCGGGTGGACGTACATTGACGCCGCTTGACGTCTGTGACGTCACAGGCGCTGTCCTATGCTGTCGCATGCTGTCCTCTGGTGACGCACGGTGATGCGTGCCCTGTCCCATGGTGATGCGTGGAAATTGGAAACTTGACGCTGCTGTGTTGCATCCTGTCGAACTAGTTGACGGTTTTCAGGCGACATCGGGTGTCAGTCACTGACGGCCGTTGTCACCCATAAAATCGCAAAGTGGGACAGGCCCTTTAGATCTCTTGGCGCGGCGAGATAGCAGTTCTACCAGCTGCTCCGCTGCCCCCCCCCCAACCCTTTTCTACAAAAGCAGATTGAGTGTGGCATTGGCTAAATATATTTAACATTCATGACGGTTCAACCCTGATAAAAAATTATTACAGCCAGAATGATACACCCAAGCAATATAAACATGAAGCGATTTGAGAGCTCGGCGGATCAGTAAATAGCAGTCAGAACAAGTCAATTGGAAACATACCTTTAACTTTTGATTTTCATCATCCAATGCTGATACTCTGCTTTCCAGTTGTGTAATCCTTCTTAACGCAGAATCATTGTCAACATCTCCTGAACCCAGCCCAGTCATGGCTGCAGGCTTTAAATAAGGATATAAAAAGTGAAAACATTTCAGATATCACTCCCAAAGAGGATGGTCTGCAATTACTCTTTTAAATTACCCTTTTTGATGAGCTTGCAAAATTTTGCTGAGAAGATATTTCAAAAATATAATTATTGCATATTTTCTTGTATAACTCATTGTAACTGCCTTTGTGGGAGTTTATTCCAGTCGGAATAATAAAAAAGAACGGAGAATGCTGGAGATACTGGGAAGGTCAGGTAAACACCTATGGAGAGAATGACTGCTTCTGCCCGAAGGCCTCTCACACTATGAAAGGCAGGAATATATTGCAAAGAAGCTGGTGGTTTCCTCAGCCCATCATCTCTCTGCAACTTAAGAATGGCGCAGCGGTAGAGTTGCTGCCTTACAGCGCCAGAGACCCGGGTTCGATCTTGACCACGGGTGCCGTCTTCTCTATGGAGATTGTACATTCTCCCTGTGACCCGCCTGGGTTTTCTCCAGGTATTCTGGTTTCCTCCCACACTCCAAACAAGTGCAGGTTTGCAGGTGAATTGGCTTTGGTAAAAATGGTAAATTGTCCCTGGTGTGTAGGATAGTGCTAGGATGCAGGGATTGCTGCCAGGAAGGACTCGGTGGATGGAAGGACCTGTTTCCACACTGTATCTCTGAACTAATCTAAACTTATCATTTCTAATTTTACCCAATTCTAATGAAAGGTCATTAATTTTGTCTGCTTCTTTCTCTACAGATGCTGGCTGATGCCATCATTTCTGCTGTTTCTTTTGCTTGTATTAGTGTGATGCGTTGTTATGAAAAATTACGTCTATTGACCTATTCTACATTTTCCTTGATCTTCGTCCCCTACGTTCTCTCGTTTTCACACCTTACCTTTCCATATTTCGATGTCTCCCTCTCCCCTGACACCCATTCCTTCTCTCGTGACATGCTGCCTGTCCCGTTGAGTTACTCCAGCATTTTGTGTCTATATACAAGTCTAGTGCCTACAGTACTGTCCCGGCTACATGAACTTGTTTTGTGCCAGTCTGGCACGACTCTACTTTCTCATTCTATTTCCCATCTACCCTCCCAGGCATGTTCCACAGAGTCACCATTTACGAATTGCACAGAAACTTAACATGCTGCCTTCCATGAATCCATTTGGACACATCTATATAAGGCAGCGCAGTGGTAGAGTTGCTGCCTTACAGCGCCAGAGACCCAGGTTCAAACCTGACGATGGGTGTTGTCTGCACAGAGTTTGTACGTTCTCCCTGTGATCACGTGGGTTGCTCCAGGTGTTACGGTTTCCTTTCACATTGCAAAGACGTGCGGGATTGTAAGTTAATTGGCGTATGTAAACTCTCCCTACAGTGTAGGATAGAACCAGTGTACGGGTGGTCTCTGGTCGGCGCGGTGTTGGTGGGCCGAAGGGCCTGTTTCCACGCTGTATCTCTAAACTAAGCATCCCATCAGTAATGTTCCATGTATTTTAAACATCCTTCCCACCTTCTCTCTACTGCACAACCTATTTTTTTCTCTCTCATTTCCTGCTGTGACAAGGGTCTTGGAGCTGAAATATTAGTTTTTTTGTCTTTACACAGGTACTGACTGTTCTGCTGGATATTTTCATCCTTTGCTGTTCTTGTTTAATATTGAAAACAATTCTAACTCTTCTCACATCCAAAACAAACTTTGCATAAATAATTGCAAAGCAAAGTTGAACCTCTCTATTAGGGTCACATACTTTTAAAATGCGGTTCGTATCTATGTTCAGAGGGTCAATTAATTTTAAATTACATATTGTGGATAAACATCACTTTGAGCAGTTCCTGTTACATAACAAGACAAGCATTACATAGAACATAGAACAGTACAGCACAGGAACAAGCCCTACGGACCACAATGGTTGCGCCAAACATGACAGCAAGTTTAAATAATCTCCTCTGCCTACATGTGATCCGTATCTATGTGCCTATCTAAAATCCTCTTAAATGTGACTATGGTATATAAATTATTTATACTGAATGAGTGACATTGTACTAAAAACATTAGCCATTGATGAGGCATCAATGTTTCTCCTATTTCTGTGTACAAGATCAAGCTCTGGGTCCTGGGCTATCGAAGTCTGGCCCTAGTCTTTGATCCACCAATGTGTTTCCCACAGGTCACTCCATAAGATTTGATGGAGAGGCACAAGAGACTGCGGATGCTGGAATCTGGAGCAAAACCCAAACTGCCAGGACTCAGCAGGTCAAGCAGCATCTGTGGAGACAAATGCTCGGTCAATGCCTCAGGTTGACACCCAACATCAGACTGATGCAAGGTCTTGGCCAGAAACATCGACCGAGTTTGCTTCCACAGACGCTGCTTGACCCACCTTATTCTTCCAGCAGTTTGTCTTTAATAAATAAGATTTGATGGTTTGAACCAAGCAAGAAAGCTTTCCAGAAAGACTTAAGCCCATTAAGACATCCACTTTACAAATACTGCATGGAAACAGCCTCTTTGGCCCACCGAGTCCACGCTGACCAGCAATCACCCCATACACTAGCATTATGCTACACACGAGGGACAATTTACAGAAGCCAATTAACCTACAAACCTGCATGGCTTTGGAGTGTGGGAGAAAATCGGAGCACCCGGAGAAAACCCACGCGGTCACAGCAAGAAAGTACAAACTTGGTACAGACAGCACCCATAGTCAGGATCAAACCAAGGTCTCAGGCTCTGTAAGGCAGCAACTCCACCGTAATGCCACTGTGCATCACATATGAGCAGAATTAGGCCATTCAGCCCTTCAAGTCTACTCTGCCATGCAATCATGGCAGATTTATCTTTCCCTCTCAACCCCATTCTCTTGCCTTCTCCCTATAACCTTTGACGCTATTATTAATCAAGAACCTATCAATCTCCGCTTTAAAAATACCCAAAGACTTGGCCTCCATAGCCATCTGTGGCAATGAATTCTACACATTCACCACCCTCTAGCTGAAGAAATTCCTCTTCATCTCCAGGCTAAATGCATCATCTCTTACCTGATTCTCCAGCTCTTGCTTCTTGGCCTGAAGCTGGCTGATTTCGGCAGCCTGTGCCTGTACTAGAGTCCGCAAGGTTTCCAGTTCCTTTGAGAAAGTTCGTAAATTTAGCCATACTGATGACAGAAATGTTTGTAATTAAGTGCAGAGGTAACCATAACCGCAAGAATTGGCTGCAATCAATTCAGTTTAAACAAATGGCTTAGTTTGTTCTTAACTAATTTGACCACGCCATTAAAGTTTATGTACAGACTCAAGCAAGAAAGAAATTGTTTGTGATGTCAACACTGCCCAGAGTATAAACACTGTCAATGACCTCCCACTGGTGTACTGAAAACTCCTGCAAAGCTTTTCATTCATGAGTTAAATTATTTCCAAATCTTTGCATTCTAGTGCAAGTCTCTATAAATAAAGGAAATGTACTCTGTGCCTTGGTGGGGCTTAAAGCTGAATAAATCTGAATAAATCCACGGGAGGCAAGGAAGAGGTTGCTGGATTCTTGGAGAGTTTTTTTTAAATCCTCGCTGGACACAAGTAATTACTGGAGAAGCAACAAACAGGATCCCCATTTTCAACAAGGGCAGCGGAGAAGTCTGGCATTACTGACCTGTTTTACAGACCTGTGAGCCCAACGACAGCCAAAAGTGGGTGGTATCATAGATAATCATCAAAAATTACAGCCGGATCTTGATCAATTGGGCAAGTGAATTGAGGGGAGGTTAATGGAGTTTAATGCTGATAAGTGGGAGGTGTCGCATTTTGGGATGTCAAACCAGGACAGGACCCTGAGTGTTGTATGCAGAGGGATCGAGAAATGCAGGTACATAGTTCTTTGAAAGTGGAATCACAGGTAAGTGAAGGCAGACATTGTGGGCTACAGGACATGTTCCTCTGCTGTGCTATTCTATCTCCATTCTGTTTCTGATGACATGCATATTATGCATGTTGATTTTTGATAACTGTTCTCATTGTGCTTTTAAATCATGTGGCATTACACACCGAGAGAATTAGTGGCTTGAGTTCCACTCCAGGCGTACATAGTCTGAAGAAGGGTCTCGACCCAAAACGTCAACCATTCCTCTTCTCCAGAGATGCTGCCTGTCGCGCTGAGTTACTCCAGCTTTTTGTGTCCATCTTCCACTCTAGACATGCTGCCTTTCCTCACCATACCCGATCCCAATAGTCCAACCCCAATCAGCCTCCAGTCTCAGTTATAATGCTCTGGAGTCCAGTATAAAAGACGAGGTTCCCGAGTACTTAAATGCACATAATAAAATAGGCCGAAGTCAACATGGTTTTGTGAAAGGGAGATCTTGCCTTCTTTGAGGAAGTAAATAGCACGATAGACAAAGGAGAGTCAGTGGATGTGATTTACCTGGATATTCAGATGGCCTATTATAAGGTGCCACACGTGAAGCTGCTAAAGACCATGAGAGCCCTCGGAATCACAGGGCAGTTACGAGCATGGATAGCAGGTTGGCTGGATGGCAGAAGGCAAAGAGTGGCAATAAAGGGGGATTTTTCTCGTTGGCTGCCAGTGACTAGCGGAGTGGCTCGGTGCTGGGGCCGCTACTCTTCATGGTGTGTAAAAATGATTTGGACGAAGGGATTGAAGGCTCTGTGGCCAAGTTTGCAGATGATATGAAGATAGGTAGAGGGTCAGGTGGTGTAAAGAAAGCAGGGACTGCAGAAGGACTTGGACAGATTGGGAGAGTGGGCTGAGAAGTGGTGGATGGAATACAGCGCAGCAAAGTGTGGAGTCATGCATTTTGGTAGTAGGAATAACAGCGTAGACTATTTTCGAAATGGAGTGATAATTCAGAAATCGGAGGTGCAAAGGGACTTGGGAGCGCTGATGCAGGATTCCCAAAAAGTTAATTTGCAAGTCGAATCAGTAGTAGGGAAGGCAAATACAATGCTAGCATTAATTTCAAGAGGGCTAGAGTACAAAAGCTGGGATGTAATACTGAGGGTTTTATGCATTGGTCATACCGCATTTGGACCATTGTGAGCAGTTTAAGTCCTGCATCTGAGGAAGGATGTGCTGGTGTTGAAGAGGGTCCAGAGGAGATTCACGAGAATAATCTCAGGAATGATTGGGTTAACATATGATGAGCGTTTGAAGGCACTGGGCCTGTACTCGCTGGGGTTTAGAAGGATGAGGGGGCACCTCATTAAAAATTGCTGAATAGTGAATGGCCTTGGGTAGATTGAATGTGGAGAGGATGTTTTCATTAGAGGGAAAGTCTAGGGACAAAGGCCATATCCTCAGAATAAAAGGACATACTTTTAGAAAGATGAGGAGGAATTTCTTTAGTCAGAGGGTCATGAGACTGTGGAATTCATTGCCACAGACTGCTGTGGAGGCCGGCATTGAGTATTTTTAAGGTAGAGATTGACAGATTCTTGATTTGTATGGGTGTCGGGGTGATGGGACGAAGGCAGGAGAATGGAGTTGAGAGGGAAAGATAGATCAGCCAATATCCAATCGCGGAGTAGACTTGAGGGGCCGAATGGCCAAATTCTTCTCCTAGAACTTATGGAAGTCACAGGTTAAAGAATTCTCCACTTGCACATAAATGACGTGAGATGTTGGTGTGGGCCGCTGGTGTCACTGGGTGGCACAGTGGTGCAGCAGTGGAATGACCCCGATTCGATCCTAGCTACACCTTTGTACGGAGTTTGCGCATTCTCCCTGTGACCGCGTGGGTTTTCCGCGGGTGCTCCGGTTTCCTCCCACACTACAAAAAAGCACAGGCTTGTAGGTTCATTGATTTTGGTAAAAAAGTAAATTGTCCCTAGGCCGAAGGGCTTTCTTCCACGCTGTATCTCTAAACTGAACTAAACTGTCACTAGATAACTACTCCTGCATATTTACCATGACCAGCTCGGATCATTAGTGACAGATCACCAGAGACTTCATGTGGTTCAGGTTACAAAGGCAAATAATGAAAGAACGTCAAAGGGCGCCACGGCTGCGACGCCCGCCTGAAGGCCCGTCGGGACCAGGATCGGGAACCCGCCCAAAGGCTCGTCAGTCGGTGGGATCGGCAACCCACCCGAAGGCGCGTCGGGACCGGATCTGGCGCCGTTGGAGGCCCCAGAAGTCGGACAGATTGGACATGGCCTGCAGCGGCGGAGGACACTGACTAAACATCAGCACGCCAGGCTGACCCCTACAACTCCAAACCAGTGCAATCTAGGACAACAGACTTTTATGGCCAAGGTAAGTACTCTATCGTTTTAAGAACATGAAACTTAAAGCGGACAAGGTGACAGTCTGAAGAAGAGTCTCGACCTGAAATGTCTGAGTTACTCCAGCTTTTTGTGTCTATCATCGGTTTAAACTAGCATCTGCAGTTCCTTCTTACACAAGATGACACCGGACATGTGGTGACACTTTGTTACTGCCTTAGTGATGTCTACTATTCTTACATTACTAAAATTTGACTTTTGTACTTATTTATGTTTGTGTTTATGATAATAACATTATTTTACTGAATTGTATGCGAAACAAAGAATTTTACTTGCGTCCAGCTCATGTGACAATAAAATATAATTGAATCACTGACTGGTTAATTGGTATTAAATGAGAGTCCTAATGTTACTACATGCACATCATGGAAAACTGACATCATCTCATTGACAAAATGTACATTCTCTGAAGGCATTCCTGTGATTGGTGTTTCACTGAGTGGATAATGATAAGTATCAAATACTATTTGTAGAAACAAGGAACTGCCGACGCTGGTCTATACCAAAGATAGACACAAGGTGCTGGAACAACTCAGCGGGTCAGGCAGCATCTCCGGAGAGAAAGGATGGGTGACCTTTCAGGTCGGTACCCTTCTTTCCGAAACGTTACCCATCCTTTTTGTCCAGAGATGCTGCCCGACCGGCTGAGTTACTGCAGCACTTTGTGTCTATCAAATTCTTTGTTCAGTTGGAGATCTGAGGGGCAAGCCTTTTCACACAGACGATTGTGGTCATGTGGAATGAAGTGACAGAGGAAATGGCAGATACAGGTACAAAATCTGTACGGCATTTGGATGGATTATTTATATGGCTGTATGGTAACTCAAATTTCACTGTACAGATTGGTGCATGTGACAATAAATGTGAACTTGAACTTGGATACTTGGATAGGAATAGTGGTTAAATATGCCTAAAGCAGGCAAATGGGATCAGTGCAGATTGCCACTACTTTTGAATTGAATAAGTTCGGCGGAATAGCCTGTTTGTGCTGTACTTCTCAATGACTCTAATGTGATTGTACTGATTAAATACTTACTTTGACCTCGAAGGACCCCAACCCAAAACATTGCCTGTCCAAGTCTTCCAGCGATGCTGCCTGACCCACTCAGTTACTCTGCGTGTTTTTTTGTAAATCAACACCTGCAGTTCCTTGCATCCACTTAATTGCTGTGCTATGCTCACAATGGTTTTCAAACTAAGACAAACAGCATATTTACAAATATAGGAAATAACCCACCTTGTGTGGTGCTGCCGTTGGCTCCCCACTATTATCTGTACAAACGTCTGCATCTTTGTTTCCTGATATCTGGCTCGTCTGCTGTTCAAAAACAAACCACAATTCTCAGTTATTTATCCACTTTCCAACAGAACTATCTTTCAAACTAAACAAGCATAAAAATAATCAAAAATTGACTCTAAATGCTGCGATAATTTATGTCAGAGGAGCAGAATTTGACCATTTGGCCCATTGAGTTTACTCCGCCATTCAATCATGGCTGATCTTTCCCTCTCAACTCCATTCTCCTGCCTTCTCCCCATAACCCCCGACACCCTGACTAATCAAGATCCGGTCCATCTCTGCTTTAAAAATACCCAACGACGACCTCCACAGCCATCTGTGGCAATTAATTCCACAGATTCAGCACCGTCTGGCTAAAGAAATTCCTCCTCATTTCCAATCTAAAAGGTATGACCCTTTTATTTTGAGGCTGTACCCTCTGGTCCTAGTGGTCCGTTAGTGGAAAAATCCTCTCCACATCCACCCTATCCAGGCCTTTCCTTATTTGGTAAGTTTCAGAGTTCCCTCCCCCCCCTCATCCTTCTAAACTCCAGTGAATACAGGCCCAAAGCCTTCAAACGCTCATCATACATTAACCCACTCATTCCCAGGATCATTCTTGTGAACCTACTCTGGACCCTCTCCAGCGCCAACATGTCCTTCCTCAGATACAGGGCCCAAAACTGCTCGCAATATTCCCAATGTGGTCTGACCAGCACTTTATAAAGCCTCAGCGTTACATTCTCGATTTTATATTCTAATCCCCTTCAAATGAATCCTGGCGTTGCATTTGCTTTCCTTCCCGCCCACTCAACCTGCCAATTACCTTCTTGGAATCCTGCACCACAGTCCCTTTGCACCTGAATCCATTCTCCACTTAGAAAATAATCTACACCTTTATTTCTTCTACCAAGGTGAATGACCGTAAATTTGCAATTCTGTAGTCCATTTGCCACTGCTTTGGCCACTCTCTCAACCTGTCCAAGTCTGATTCTGCATAATCCCTGCTTCTTCAACACTGCCTGCCCATCCATCTTTCTTCGTATCATCCACAAACCTGGCTACAAAGCCATCAATTCCATCATCCAGAGAAGCATCTCTTTGGATAAGCTTGAATTAAATTTAATCGAGGAAAAAGTAGATAATGTTTTCATGAAGTTGCATGCCTGCTTGCTAATTTTGGAGCAAAGATTTGTTTATACATAGCAATCTTTACTTTCATCAGTTAAAATTCATTGTAGATCCACTTGAAGAGTCCCAATCCACTTTCTCCAGAGATGGTGCCTGAACGGCTGAGTTAGGTGGAGGGGCAGGCAGTGTAGAGGAAGCAGAGACTCAGCAGAAGGACTTGGACAGGTTGGGAGAGTGGGCAAAGAAGTGGCAGATAGAATACAGCATAGCAAAGCGTACGGTCACGCACTTTGGTAGTAGGAATAAAGGCGTAGACTAAATAGGGAGAGGATTCAGAAATCGGAGGTTCAAGGGTCCTTGGGAGTGTTGGTGTAGGATTCCCAAAATGTTACTTTGCAAGTTGAATCGATAGTAAGAAAGGCAAATGCTATGTTAGCATTTATTTCAAGAGGACTAGAATATAAAAGCAGAAATGAGATACTGAGGCTTCAGAAGGCACATCAGACCACATTTGGTTTCCATGAAAGCCCCTTACTAAGTAGCTAACTGCTTACAAATGCCTACTCTGAGGGTGGTAAATCACTCAAATGCTCTGCCCCCAAAAGTGGTGGAGACCAGATTATTAGATTATACTGAGGGTGAATATGGATAAATATTTGGAAGATTGAGGTAGTGAGTGTTGTGGGGAACTGTCACACGAGAGATGGAGGCCAGCATGATCAGCTATGATTGTATTGAAAAGCAGGGCAGGCTTGAGGGGTTGGTTGCCTATTCCTGCTACATTGAGTGTTCCTGAATGGTGTTGTAAATCTCTAAAATTGACAATTTCCTATTGGTTCCTAGTGTGTAGGCATCTTCTCTTTGTCTATTGGCACATGCAATCACACCAGGGCCCAAAGAGGAGTTTGCTTTTACATTGAGTCAACTTTAAAGGGTGGCAGAGTGGAGAAATGGTAGAGTTGCTGCCTTACAATGTCAGAGTCCCAGGTTTGATCCTGACTATGGCTGCTATCCGTACGGAGCTTGTACGCTCTCTTCGTGACCACATGGATTTTCCCCGGGTGCTCCGGTTTCCTCCCACACTCCAAAGTTACACAGGTTTGTAGGTTAATTGGCTTTGGTGAAATTGTAAAATTGTCCTTAGTGTGAAGGACAGTGCTAATGTCTGGGGTGATCGGTGCAGACTCAGTGGGCTGATGGGCCTGCTTATGCGCTACATTTCTAAAGTCTAAAGTAACGTAAAACGTGTGTACCATTTTGTCAATGATGAAGTCCTTTTCAGCCAGCTGCCCTTCTAATATGCCATGTTGCTTCTTCAATTGTTCCAGCTCTTCCTGTAATCTTCCAATTTCTTCCATGTCAGCCTTGGGTTGGATGCCATTGATCTGTGCTGCTTCATTGTGCATGTGATGATGGCTGTCAACGGGTTTACCTAAGGAACAGAGAGAGGCTTTGATTTTCTGAACCCATTATTAACACAAAATCTGGATTTTATTTCTGCATGCCAGTGGCCTTGGACTGGAGGCCTGTGACCACTGGTCGGTGCTACGGCCATCGTATGTCAAAACTCTAAATCAATGATTTGGATGACATGGCATAGTTAACGTCATTTTTATGGCCCAACTTGCTCATGCCGACCAAGATTCACCTCTACGCTAGTTCCACCTGCCTTCGTTGGCCTATATGCCTCTAACCCAGGGGTGGGGAACCTTTGCATGTTGGAATACTGCATTAAGTTAGCTGTAATCTAATAAGGCCGCATCCAAGAAACTTCAATTAGATATACTTCAAAGTGTCCATTATGTTTGTAAAAATCTAACTACTATGTACTAACTTCAAGAAAATGAAAAAAAATTGTTAATTCTAAAGTTAACTAACTTTAATGACTTTGTTGTGACTGCTTTTTGTGGGAAAGCATTTGAATATTTGGTTGCAACATGGAGGTACGCAGTTTCAGCTGATCTTCTAGATGGGTATCCGTCATTTGTGACCTTAAGGGTGTCTTGATTTGGGTTAGGTAGCAGAATGTAGATTCGCAGCAATGTGGTTGAAAAGCAAGAAAGCATTTTCGTACATGTTGCCGAAGACGTGGGTATTCTATTGCATTTTTCCATATTTCAATCAGATCTTTCTTAGCGTCAAAAAAGGACTTTAAAATGTCAATCAATTCCATCTGCGGTTCTTTAGGAGCCTTGGAGACATCAACTAGGTGAGGTTGAAATGCTAATTTGAGTATGATGTCATGATTCTCAAAGTCAGTGAACCTTTCATTGTAGTCTTTAATAAGTCTATAACAGCTGCGTATTCTTCAAATGATTCGCATGAATCCTCCTGCTCATCAATGACCTTCGCTAACTGGGGAAAATGTTCATTTGAAATTTCATTTTGAAGTAGAAGAGTTTTGAAAAAATATAGCTTTTTTCGAAATGCTTGGATTTGTTGCCACATATCATATATAGACTTAGTTTTACCTAGCAAAGAAACATTAAAGTTATTTTGCTTTAACATGATATCACACAGAAATGCAATATTTCTATAGAAATCTTCTATCAATAATTCACATTGCTTTAGGGTTAGGGTTAGTGTTAATGAAATTTAACTATCTGTTCTCGCAAAGATAAACATTTTGCTAACACCTGTCTCTGCGATAGGCAACGCACTTTACAAACGGAAAGCCATGTGCACTGCTGTCAAATGTTGACAATACTGAAGACTGGACGGCCAGCACTCTCCCCGACATTTTCCCTCTCGTCAACCAGCCTCAGGCGGTGGTGGCGCCAGTCAGGCAGGGAGGTTAACGTACATTCTAGAGTCGCATTAGAACTAAATCATGAGCATAACAGGTGTTAAAATAGACCTCATGACTTACTAATGTTTTAATTGTGGCTGTCAGTCAGGGAGGATTATTTTGTTGAATCTTCTTTTACTCTTTGGTATTTTAAATACGTTCATTTTAAGATTAAAATAAAAATAATAAAAGACGAACAAAAACGTTAATAAAAATAAAAGTTAGACAAAAATGCTGAAGAAACTCAGCGGGTGAGGCAGCATCTATGGAGAGAAGGAAATAGGCAACATTTCGGGTTGAGACCCTTCTTCAGATAAATAAGAAGACGAGACGAGACAAGTCTGAAGAAGAGTCTCGACCCGAAAAGTTGCCTATTTCCTTCGCTCCATAGATGCTGCCTCACCCGCTGAGTTTCTCCCGCATTTTTGTCGACCTTCGATTTTCCAGCATCTGCAGTTCCTTCTTAAACAATAAAAATTAAAAGGATTTGTTCTACAAAATTTGGACTCATTCAAAAGGCTGCACAGTGGCCTAGAAGGCCGCAGGTTCCCCACCCCTGCTCTAACCCTTTCCTATCCACGTAGCTGTCCAAATATCTTTTAATTGTTGTTATAGTCCTGTGATTTAGGTTGATGGTGATGAAGTGAGGAAGTTGCCAGCGAAGGCAGTATTGAAGGATGTCGAGAATTTTGGCAGGACCTTATCAGTTGGGTAAGTAGATCAAGGAATGGCAAATGGAGCTTAATTCAGAGAAGTGTGACATGTTCCATGTTGGAAAGTCACACTCGACCAAGATCTTCACAGTGAACGATAGGGGACTGGGGAGTGTTGTGGAGCAGAGAGATCTACGAGTACAGACACATAGATCCCTGAAAGTGGTGCCTCAGGTTGATGGGGTGGTGAACACGGCTTCTGGCACGCTGGCCATCATCAATCAGTTAGGGCATTGAGTATAGAAGTTGGGATGCTATGCTGCAGTTGTACAAAATGTCAGTGAGGCCACACATGTAGTATTGTGATCAGTTTTAGTCACCGTTCTATCGGAAAGATACCAGTAAGCTAGAAAGGGTGCAGAACATAGTTACAAAGATGTTGCCAGGATTCATGGGACTGTGTTATCAAAACTTTTTCACAGATGAATGAATGAATAAGTTTATTGGCCATGTATGTACACATACACGGAATTTGCCTTGGTGCTCCGCTCGCAAGTAATAACACGACATACAGTAACAATTAAAAATGACACATTAAACTTTAAACATTAATAATAAAACATTATAGTTTAAACATGTGAATGAAATAAAATACCAGAGCAAAAGGAGGCTACAAATATTTGGTTGTGAGTAGAGGTAGTACGCGTGGAAAAAAGCTGTTTTTATATCTGGCTGTGGCAGCTTTGACAGTCCGGAGTCGCCTTCCAGAGGGAAGTGATTCAAAGAGTTTGTGGCCAGGGTGAGAGGGGTCAGAGATGATCTTACCCGCTCGCTTCCTGGCCCTTGCAGTGTACAGTTCGTCATGTGGGGAAAGTTGCAGTCAATAACCTTCTCAGTTGATCGGACGATTCGCTGCAGCTTCCGAATGTCGTGCTTGGTGGCTGAGCCAAACCAGACCATGATGGAGAAAGTGAGGACAGACTCTACGATGGCAGTATAGAATTGGACATTCATTGCCTGTGGAGATTGTGTTTCCTCAGCTGCTGCAGGAAGTACATCCTCTGTTGGGCCTTTTTGACTGTGGAGTTGAAGGTGGCCTCCCATTTAAGGTCCTTGGAGATGGTGGTTCCAAGGAACTTAAAAGACTCCACAGATGTGACTGCGGTGTTGTTGATGGTGAGTGGGGGGAGGGGAGGGGGAGCTCTCCTAAAGTCTACTGTCAATACCACTGTCTTAAGAGCATTGAGCTCCAGGTTGTTGCGATGGCACCAGGACGCCAGCTGTGACACTTCCTGTCTGTAGGCAGATTCCTCCCCATCCTGGATCAGTCCAATCAGGGTTGTCGCAAACTTGAGAAGCTTGACAGAGGAGTCAGCGGAGTTGCAGTCGTTGGTGTAGAAAGAGTAGAGGAGAGGAGAGTACGCAGCCTTGCGGTGCTCCTATGCTGAGGGTCTGTGGGTTCGTGATGTGCTTTCCCAGCCACACATGTGCTTCCCTGTCCGTCAGGAAGCTGGTGATCCACCGACAGTGGGGTTCAGGCACTGTCAACTGGGGGAGTTTGGAGTGTAGTAGCTCTGGCACAATGGTGTTGAATGCGGAGCTAAAATGTAATGGGCTGAATGGCCTTGTATGTTGTAACAAGGAACTGCACATCCCTACGATGTAAGAAAATATAAGAAATAAGTGATACCTTGTATTTTGAGAAGATTGTACTGGTCCTTTAGTTGCTGAATCTGTGCTGCCTGTTGCGTTATCGTTGTTTGGCTCTGTTCATTCTGAGTGATCAAGGCAGTTACTTGTTTCTTCAACTCATTCAGTTGCATGTCCTGTATTTTTTAAGAAAGACATGCTTTATTGACTAATTCAGCAGCCTTTGGGCCATTACCAAACCAGTTCTAGTTTCTGTTCTTTAGATTTTAGATTTTACTTAGAGATGCAGCCCTTTTTGAGAACAGGCCCATCGAGTCCTTGCCGACCAGCGTTCACCCCATACACTAGCACTATCCAACATTCTGGGGACAATTAACTAAAGCTAATTAACCTACAAACCTGCACGTATTTTGAGTGTGGGAGGAACCTGGAGAAAACTCATGGGCTCACAGGGAGAACGTACAAACTCCATACAGACAGCACCCAGACAGACAGGATGGAACCAGAGTCTCTGGCGCTGAGAGGCAGCAAGGCTACCGCTGCGCCACTGTTCCACCCTGTTCATTCCAGGTAACACTAATTTTCCTCCAAGTATTTCCACAATTTATACGTGACAGTTAATTCTCAAGGCTACATTTCCAGGAAATGTATTCCAAATCACACACTGCTTAACTATAAAATATTCATCGTCTTCGAGAATCAGCTCTCCCACCAATATGCCTTTCTAGTATCACACACAGTTTGATATTGTCAAGTAAAAAAAAAAAAAAAAAGTCGTTGATATTTGCAATGAGCTGCTCCGGATGTGGTGGAAGTGCAGATATAATCACGACGTTTAACAAGCACTTAGACTGACATACGAGTAGGCAAGGCAGATGGATATGGACTTAATACAGACAAATGCGATAAGTGTTGATGGGCCAAAAGGTCAGTATTGACATGGTGGGCAGAAGAGTAATTTCTGTGCTTACTCCATGAGGGTGAGAAATAGAGTCATCCAGCACAGAAACAGTCCCTTCGGCCCAACTCATCCATACTGACCAACTAAGCTAGTCTCATTTGTCCACATTTGTCCCATTACTCTTAACTTTTCCTTCCCATGAACCTGTCCAAATGTCTTTTAAGTTTAAGGATAAGGGGGAAGTTTTTTAGGACCGAGATGAGAAAATCATTTTTTACACAGAGAGTGGTGAATCTGTGGAATTATCTGCCACAGAAGGTAGTTGAGGCCAGTTCATTGGCTATATTTAAGAGGGAGTTAGATGTGGCCCTTGTGGCTAAAGGGATCAGGGGGTATGGAGAGAAGGCAGGTACAGGATACCGAGTTGGATGATCAGCCATGATCATATTGAATGGTGGTGCAGGCTCGAAGGGCCGAATGGCCTACTCCTGTACCTATTTTCTATGTTTCTAAATGTTGTTATTATACCTGTCTCAACCACCTCCTCTGGCAGCTCGTTCCATTAACCACCACCCTGCAAGTCAAAAAGTTGCCCCAAAGTTTTCATTAAACCTATGCCCTCTCTAGCTCTAGATTCCCCCTTTGCAGGGAGAGGCAATGTATGCAGTTCTCCTTACCTGTTCACGAATAAGCTCCTTGTATTGACTGATGATACTGTCGTGTTGTTCCAAAGACTTTTTCACTTCCTCTTCCTTCTTGTCATCCTCACTGGATTTCTGAACAGCTTTTATTATTAGGACTTAATTGGAAAAAGGAAATGGAACAAAATTACTCAGCTGCACAAAGAGAAACTAAATGTGTGAATTGTCTTTCAGACTTGAGTAGCTGTAAAGTTGAATGAACTACATTTAAGTTTGATCACGACTGCCCAAGTCAAATATAGAAACAAGGAATTGCAGATGCTGGTTTATACCAAAGATAGACACAAAGTGCTAAATTGACTCAGCAGATCAGGCTGCATCTCTAGAGAAAATGGATGGGTGATGTTTTGGGTCAGGACCCTTCTTTAGACAGGTAGGAGGGGAACAATGAGGTTGTAGAGAACGGATCGCCAGATGTGATGAATCAAAGTAGTTCTGGAGATAATGGCCTGGTACTTATCTGTGGTGTCATAGTCAAGGGATAGGTAAAAGAAGGCCTCCAATCTGAAGAAGGGGCCCGACCCAAAACGTCACCTATCCTTTTTCTCCAGAGATGCTGCCTGACCCACTGAGTTACTCCAGCACTTTGTGTCTATCTTTGCCCAAATCAAATGTCAATGATGGAAGATAGATGTTAGAAATTATGTTTGATGTCATTGGGATTGATCAGTAATGCACAGTGAATTGAGCACATCTAACAGCGAGTATTAAAAATAATGAAAATAAATAAATCTTTAGCATAGATGTTATATGTTCCTGTTCTGCACCGTTCTATCTACTCAGCTCATTAGGGTTGTGAAGCTTACCTTCCAGTTCTTTAACTAGTTTTGTGAATTCGTGGTCAAGCAGCATTTGCTCCGGAATGGAGTAGCTGGGCTGTGGTTTCTGGCCAGCTCGAGAGTAAAGCTCGTGTTTACTGATGTAAGCCAACTTCTCAATGAAAATCTCTTTTCCAATCCTCTTCTCTATTAGTTGTTTTAATTTCTCCCTGTACACAGTAAAAGTGAACTTTATCATACAGCGCTTATATCCACAGACTAATTAACCCATGAAATGATATTGATACAGCTGTTAATTAGTTCATATTACCTCAAAGGAAATGCAATCTTTACCAAAACGACCATAGGGACATTTTTGACAGCACTCTCAAGTGTGCTGTTTGAGCACCTTTGTAACTGCCTCCTCTGGCTGCTCGTTCCATATACCCACCACCCTCCAATGGGTGGGTGAGTCCTCATTATATTTATCAGTTTTGGTCCTCATATTTATGAGCGCTCTCTCTTTTGCTACAGGATGTTTCATTTCAATGTAATCTATCGCACATGTGAAGTATGTTTGTACATCTGTCAACCAGCAAGAAAGCCTGCAGGCCTAGAGGAAACCTTTTTGGTGAATTGTTTTGCATTGTCCTGAGACCAGAAATGTTCCACATAAATGCAAATTAATGCTTTCTCTTCACTCTACCTTTTGTACTTGTGTATGGCTCGCTTGCATTCATGTACACTTATGTGATTCGATTGGATACCACATAAACAAAAGCTTTCCATCGTGGCTTGGTTCGGCAACTTGAGCGCCCAGGAGCGGAAAAAACTACAAAAAGTGGTAAACACTGCCCAGTCCATCATCGGCTCTGACCTCCCTACCATCGAGGGAATCTATCGCAGTCGCTGCCTCAAAAAGGTTGCCAGCATCATCAAGGATCCACACCATCCTGGCCACTCACTCATCTCCCCGCTGCCTTCAGGTAGAAGGTACAGGAGCCTGAAATCTGCAACATCCAGGTTCAGGAATAGCGTTCTTCCACACAGCCATCAGGCTATTAAACTCAACTCAAACAAAACTCTGATCATTAATAGCCCATTGCACTTTATCTGTTTATTTATGTGTGTGTGTATATATATATATATATATATATATATATATATATATATATATATATATATATTCATTGGTATATGGTCACACTGATCTGTTCTGTATTTATTTATGCCTACTATATTCTGTTGTGCTGAAGCAAAGCAAGAATTTCATTGTCCTATCTGGGACACATGACAATAAACTTGAATCTTGAATCTTGAGGGGAAGTGCGATGGAGTGGGTTACATCCACAACTGCGATTTCTTATGGTCTTAAACAGAACAGTTGTCAAAGCAAGCTGTGATGCATCCCAATATGAATGCTTCCTAAGGTTGTGACTTTTTCCCGTATCCTTCATAGAATGTAATTACTCAGCCTCAGAAAATCCCCAGGGCTCCATTGCTTCTCTTCTGCCTGCGTGAGTAGAACCAGACCAAACCATGTAGGCTGGTCAGACACATGACCCTGTTTGATCGAGGAGCCAACTGGCTAGTTATCAAGTGTGCCTATATACTTTGGTGACAATCACTCAGCTTTTTGGTGAACTATTAACTGAATTGTAAGTATAATTAACGATTTTTGAGAAATGTCAGTGTGGATGTAGGCTTGATAAATGGATCTAATTAAGATTGAATATTCTGTTACATTTTATATGGACAAGCATTTTCCTCGTTGGTTACAGAAAGCCCAAGGAGGCCAGTGGTCAGAGAAAGTCCAAAGGAAAACAAAATGTGACAGACATGTTAAGTGAGTGACTTAGAAGATGGCAATGGTGAGAATCAATGAGACAATGTGATGAAAGTTGAGAGAAGAGCCCAAGATGATAACATTAGACACTTGAATACTGTACATAGTAAGAAATTAGACAATATAAGGCAGAAATCAAAATAAATGAAAATTCAGCCTTTGGCCAAGAGAACAAAGATGTGATGAACATATTGAACTGGCCAATCCCAGAATATGCACCATTACTTATGAGGAAGCAGGTTATGAATATCCAAATCTTATGCTGGCAATTTTAAAGGCAATCAAACCAAGTGAAAACCAGTGAAATAATTGCAGGAAGGAAGGATGCAACCAAGCCAGGATTACAAGATGCTGCTCTTCAAATCTTGATTTGGATGAGGGGATTGAAGGCTTTGTGGTCAAGTTTGCAAATTATACGAAAATAGGTGGAGGGGCAGGTAGTGTAGAGCATGCAGGGACTCTGCAGAAGGATTTGGATAGGTTGGGAGAGTGGGCAGAGAAGTGGCAGATGGAATACAGTGTTGCAAAGTGTGGGGTCCGGCTTTTTGGTAGTAGGAATAAAGGCGTAGACTATTTTCTAAATGGGGAGAGAATCCAGAAATCGGAGGTGCAAAATGTCTTGGGAGTGCTGGTGCAGGATTCCCAAAAAGTTAATCTGCAAGTCGAATCGCTAGTAATGCGTTTATTTTGAGAGGGCTTGTATACAAAAACAGGGATGTGATGCTGAGGCTCTATAAGGCGCTGGTCAGGCTATATTTGAAATATTGTGATCAATTTTGGGCACCATATCTGAGGATGTGCTGGCTCTGGGGACGGTCCAGAGGAGGTTTACAAGAATGATCCCAGGAATGAGCAGGTTAACATATGATGAGCGTTTGACAGCACTGGGCCTGTACTCGATGGAGTTCAGAAGAATGATGGGGGACCTCATTGAAACGTACAGAATAGTGAAAGGCTTGTATCGAGTGGATGTGGAGAGGATGTTTCCACCAGTGGGAAAATCTAGGTGTAGAGGTCATCGCCTCAGAATTAAACTTCTTTTAGGAAGGAGATGAGGAAGAAGTTCTTTAGTCAGATGGTGGTGAATCTGTGGAATTTTTTGCCACAAAGGCTGTGGAGGCCCTCAGTGGATAAATTTAAGGCAGAGATAGATAGATTCTTGATTAGTACATGTGTCAGGGATTATTGGGAGAAGGCAGGAGAATGGGGCTAGGAGGGAGAGATAGATCAGCCATGATTGAATGGTGGAATAGACTTGATGGGTTGAATGGCCTAATTCTACCCATATCACATGACCTACACTTGATTTAGAATAGGCCAACAATCAAAATTGCTACACTGGAGAAGTGTGACAGTTTAAAATTTAGTATAATGAAATGATCACCACTCCAGACTCAAGGTGCAACTCTGCCCTGTTCAAAGTATGGATTAAATTTAAGAATGATGCTCTGTTCACCACCAGGTGTAGACTTATTAAAACATGCACAACATTTCTAAACCCAGTGACATTTAAACTTTCAGACCACTTTCCCAGTGGAAGGATAAAAAGTGGTCTGAAACTTTAAATTGCATTCAGAAATATCTGGCAGGATTTAATGAGTCTATATTTTACACACCTTTAACACAAGAATCTGAGATAATGGGAAGTAATCAAGACCCAATTGCTTTAGCTACTGGCATTGATTGGATTTAGAAGGAATTAGGTGATCATTACCTTGTAACATGTTGTTGCAAAGACCATTTTATCCCAAAGTCTGAATCCAGTGAAGACTCAAGAGACTTTCAGAAGGTTCTTCTGAATTTACTAATTTATTATGATCAATAAGATGGCAATTAAAGCTGCACATTCTGGGAACTTCTTGGTACAGCAGCTTTCTGGATCAATGTTAATGTCATTAGTTGAAAAGCTGAATGCAGAAATCAATGTTACTGAGGCTTTGTTTTCTCTCCAAACCCTAGATCCATGGGATTAACAATCCTTGGGAACTCAAGGCACAAGCCTGGAAATACCCGAGATGTAGGTAGAGAATGTCTCCATTTAATGCTCCAAACTGAAGTGCAGCCACCCATGTACATCTCATAGCCAGGAACCAAGCATCAACACCCAGATACAAGAACAAATGGAAGAATTCATCTCAAGTTTACTGGGGATCTTCCAGATTACAGGAGCTGCCAATGAATGGGTATTTGATAGTGCACCCACTTTGAAGGCACAGGTACAGAGGTATTGATTGAGATACAGAAGTTTGAAAATGCAGATTCAGGGACAGTCCCTCCAGATTCAAGGACAGTTTCTTTCCAGCCGTTATCAGGCAACTAAACCATCCTATCACTAACTGGAGAGCGGTCCTGACCTACCATCTACCTCTCAGGAGACCCTCAGTCTATCTTTAATTGGAATTTACTGGACTTTATCTTGCACTAAATGTTATTCCCTTTATCCCATATCTGTACACTGGGGCCTGCTTGAGTGTAATCATGTATAGTCTTTACACTGACTGGGTAGCATGCAACAAAAAAAGCTTTTCACTGTATTTCGGCACACTTGACAATTAACTTAACTAAACTAAGTGGAGAGAAAATATTTGGTGGCATTAACCTTAGGAAATGATTTGGGGGCTCTTATTAATAGCAGGGACATTTTGTGAGATTGGCATTTGCAAGAGAGCAGACATCTCAGCATCAGTACTGCTGATGCACTCATGACGAGCTGTGCCTCCAGACAGGTTGTTTCAGTACAGTAGCAACACTGGCACCATCCACCTCACCACATAGAAATTTCTCCACCATGTCCTGTTTGCAAAATTGAGAACTAATCCCATCAGCAAAGTGATAGGAAGTGTTGTCCTGCTTAATACAAGAGGGAAAGGGGGAAGATCCAGCCAATGTTATTGTCTCAAAGTACAGAGATCAAATGATCACATTTGTTTGGTAATTTATCAAAAATAATCAGCAATCCATGATGGAAAATCATCCCAAATTCAAAAGTAGATTATTAATTCATTTTTCAGGTTGTAATCTTAACTCTGGGCCAGTGGTGCAACGGTTGAGTTGCTGCCTTACAGCAGCAGAGACCCAGGTTCGATCCGGTGCGGAGTTTTCTCCAGGTGCTCTGGTTTCCTCCAATCCTCCAAAGTAGTACAGGTTAGTAGGTTAATTAGCTGTGTTAAGTTGTAAAAAATTGTCCCTAGTGTGCAGGATAGTGCTAGTGTACGGGGCGATCGCTGGTTGGCGCGTACTCTGTGTGCCTGTTCCACGCTGTATCTCTAAAGTCTAAATTAAAAGAAAGTGTTCTGAAAACGGAACGTACTAAACACCTAAATATCTTGTGCGAAACGCTATTCCCTTATTTTGTATCTATACACTATAAATGGATTGAATGCAATCATACATTGTCTTTCTGCTGACTGGTTAGCACGCAACAAAAGCTTTTCACTGTATCTCGGCACATGTGACAATAAACTAAATTGAACCAACTAGTAACTTACTTAGTGTAGTTCTCCAGTGAGTTTTCATTGTCGTAAATACAGATACCCAATAAAAGGGCGCAGAGACCTTGTACAAGCTGCTCCTCCTCTCCAAGGTTCTCAGATATCTGTGCAGTTAACTGAAGAATATTGTCAAGGGCAACTTTAAAAGCATCTTGGAAATAAAACGGTTCGGAGAAAACAGGTTCTGGAACTTTCATTGTGTTGAATAAGTAGTATAGTTTTGATTTTACGTTCGATGTCATCATTGCTGCCAAGTGAATACATAGTATAATGGGAATCACCTATATTCTTTGAGACCATTTTACCCAATCTCTTATGTCGCTTGGCAAAAAACTATTAACTTTCCATAAAAACAACCAAAAGCCCCCCTCACCTGTAACCACCTCTCACTCGCAAGGCTTTGTCCCACCCCTCCTCCCTTCCAGCTTTCTTCCTCCTCTCATCCCCCCCCCCCCACCAAACTCAATCAGTCTGAGGAAGGGTCCCAACCAGAAATGTCACCTATCCATGTTCGAGAGATGCTGCCTGACCCGCTGAGTTACTCCAGCACTTTGTGTCTTTTCCCCCCCATTTTTTTATAAAAGAGTCATACAAGCGGAAACAGGTCCTTCGGCCCAACTTGCCCAGGCCGACCAACATGCCCCATGTACATTAGTCCCACCTGCCTGCGTTTGGCCCACACCCTTCTAAACCTACCCTATCCATGTACCTGTCTGAATGTTTCTTAAACATGGCGATAGTACATGCCGTAACTACCTCCTCCGGCAGCTTTGTGTACGAAAGTTACCTCTCAGTTTCCTATCTTTCCCCCCCTCACTTTAAATCTACGTCCTCCAGTTCTTTTTTGTAAAGCAGCATCTGCAGTTCCTTATGTCCATCACTCTTGTATTGCGAGAGTAGTTATCACATTGTTCTCCTCGGTTAGAGAACCAGCTGCAGAATTTGAAACAAAGGATACGAATGGGACGTTGGTCTGGTTGTGCAAGAAATGAGTGACGGCGATAGGACAGTCTGTCATCCAAGTGGACAGCAACATCAGCAAGCCAACCCGTGTCTGTACGTTGCTTCCCTGAATTCAAGAGGAAAGACACTGATAAGATTACATTTTGATGCCGAACTTCAACTGAAAGTTTAAGCTATTAATTAGGTTTGCAATATAGTTTGCATCACTTGCAGTATTTAATGGCGAACACTAATAACAGTTGAAGAAACAAAAATGCCACTCATCTGCAAAGTACAAATTCAAAGTTGCGCACACAGCACAAAGGGAGATCCAACAAAATCTTGGACTGTAGAGCTGTAGATTTAGTCTGGAGGTAATCTTACTTGCGAGCATCTTGCATAAACTACAGCAGCCCCATAGTCCAATACAGTGCCCTCCATAATGTTTGGGACAAAGACCCATCATTTATTTATTTGCCTCGAGATTTGTAATAGAAAAAAATCACATGTGGTTAAAGTGCACATTGTCAGATTTTAATAAAGGCCATTTTTATACATTTTGGTTTCACCATGTAGAAATAGCAGCTGTTTATACATAGTCCCCCCTTTCAGGGCACCATAATGTCTGGGACACATGGCTTCACGGGTGTTTGTAATTGCTCAGGTGTGTTTAATTGCCTCCTCAATGCAGGTATAAGAGAGCTCTCAGCATCTAGTCTTTCCTCCAGTTTTTCCATCACCTTTGGAAACTTTTATTGCTGTTTATCAACACGAGAACCAAAGTTGTGCCAATGAAAGTCAAAGAAGCCATTATGAGACTGAGAAACAAGAATAAGACTGTTAGAGACATCAGCCAAACCTTCGGCTTACCAAAATCAAATGTTTGGAATCATTAAGAAGAAAGATAGCACTGGTGAGTTTATTAATGGCAAAGGGACTGGCAGGCCAAGGAAGATCTCCACAGCTGATGACAGAAGAATTCTCTCTATAATAAAGAAAAATCCCCAAACACCTGTCCGACAGATCAGAAACACCCTTCAGGAGTCAGGTGTGGATTTGTCAATGACCACTGTCCGCAGAAGACTTCATGAACAGAAATACAGAATCTAGAATCTACACTGCAAGATGCAAACCACTGGTTAGCGGCAAAAATAGGATGGCCAGGTTACAGTTTGCCAAGAAGTTCTTAAAAGAGCAACCACTGTTCTGGAAAAAGGTCTTGTGGACAGATGAGACGAACATTAACTTATATCAGAGTGATGGCAAGAGCAAAGTATGGAGGAGAGAAGGAACTGCCCAAGATCCAAAGCATACCACCTCATCTGTGAAACATGGTGGTGGGGGTGTTATGGCCTGGGCATGTATGGCTGCTGAAGGTACAGGCTCTTATCTTCATTGATGATACAACTGCTGATGGTAGTAGCATAATGAATTCTGAAGTGTATAGACACATCCTATCTGTTCAAATTCAAGCAAATGCCTCAAAACTCATTGGCCGGCGGTTCATTCTACAGCAAGACAATGATTCCAAACATACTGCTAAAGCAACAAAGAGTTTTTCAAAGCTAAAAAAATGGTTAATTCCTGAGTGGCCAAGTCAATCACCCGATCTGAACCCAATTGAGCATGCCTTTTACATGCTGAAGAAAAAAATGAAGGGGACTAGCCCCCAAAACAAGCAAAAGCTAAAGATGGCTGCAATACAGGCCTGGCAGAGAATCACCAGAGAAGACACCCAGCAACTGGTGATGTCCATGAATCGCAGACTTCAAGCAGTCATTACATGCAAAGGATATGCAACAAAATACTAAACATGACTACTTTCATTTACATGACATTGCGGTGTCCCAAACATTATGGTACCCTGAAATGGGGGGGACTATGTATAAACACAGCTGTAATTTCTACATGGTGAAACCAAAATGTATAAAAATGGCCTTTATTAAAATCTGACAATGTGCACTTTAACCACATGTGATTTTTTTCTATTACAAATCTTAAATTGTGAAGTACAGAGGCAAATAAATAAATGATGGGTCTTTGTCCCAAACATTATGGAGGGCACTGTATCTACCTCAATTGGTCAGAAGCCTCCACTGTCCCTTTGTTGTCCAGTGAGGACCGATATATTATATCTGTCGACAAGGACCTAAGAGGACGAGGACCTCTGATATCATTCTACTTACAAAATGGATTAAGCTGCTTCCATTACACAGTGAGTTCCTGCTGCGATTGAATTCATGCGTAGAACTACAAACTAATAAATAATCTCCTTTCCTGTTTCAGTGGGTCAGTTTACCAAATAATTTGTTCAACAAATTTCAGAGTGGCACAGTGGCGCAGCGGTAGAGTTGCTGCCTTACAGTCCCAGAGACCCAAGTTTGATCCTGACTACGGGCGCTGTCTGTATGGAGTTTGTGCGTTCTCTCTGTGACTGCGTTTCTTTTACTCTGGGTGTTCCGGTTGCACAAATTCCAAATTCCAAAGACATACATATTTGTAGGTTAATTGGCTTTGGTAAGATTATAAAAATTGTCCCTAGTGTGTATGATAATGCTGATGTACGGGATGGTCGCTGGTCGGCGCAGACTCAGTGTGCCGAAGGGCCTGTTTCCGCGCTGTATAAAAACTGTCTCTAGTGTGTAGGCTAATGCTAGTGTACTGGGTGATCACTGGTTGGCATGGATGGTGTGCCGAAGGGCCTATTTCCGCGCTGTATCTCTACAGTCCCAAGTTCTACATTATATCTTTCTGATATAACCTATGTCAAACAATAGAGATATTATAATTTCCAGTTTCATATCCAGAAAGAGGATAAAACTGATAAAACTCCTACCTGTGCCCAGGAATACTCACATCGTGACATGGGCTAGATGCATTAACTCCAGTTAACAAACTGTTCATTGCTTAGTCTTTGAAGGACCGACTTCTAACTGCCAGGCCATTAGAACCATGGCATCTCAACAAACATTAACAACCCATTGCAATGCGGCAAAAACAGAGGGTCAGTCTTTCATGACTAAAGTAGCAATGTTATTGGTGCTTTAAAGTTAAAATGAATCAGGTTAGAGAGGCCGTTAAGGGAAAGGTTAGACTGAAATTTGAGATCAAGTTTAGGTTTCTCTGCAGTTACATCCCGATTTCCACCCATATGCGAGTCAACACATGCCATAAACACACGAGAAATGGTAACAGATAACAGATAGAAACAGATAATAGATGAAGATGTGATATTCAACGAAAGACATATTACATAAGTCTACACAAGGAGACGTTATACGTAGGCTAGTTAACCTGTTCTGCTTTGCAAAACTGATCTGTTTTGTAGTCAATGCCTACAGTTGTTGTGCTGAAGCAAAGCAAGAATTTCATTGTCCTGTCAGGGACACATGACAATAAACTCTCTTGACTTGACTTGTTTTCATGCCTTTGCTCCACTATCTTTCGCTTGGTGTATTTCATTATTTACAGGATTGTCAGTTTGTAGAATCTATTGGCCATCCGTATATAATCTAAAAGTGGTAATGAGTTACCTTCATGAGTCATGGTAATTCTGGTAATCATGGAATCATCCAGTAATCTGATGCATCCAATGTGTGAGCAAATCGAGATGATGTTTAACATGGAGAGGATCCTGCATGCACTGATGTCCCCATGCACCTGTTGACCCTGCCCTTCCAGGTGGGAAGGGAGCAGGCTTTGGAACATGCTGTCAAAGTTTGAACGGTCAGTCGAAGCAATCTTGGTGAATTATTATATTTCCTCAATATTTGATTCTATTCTTAATTCCCTCGAAATGGCCCCTGCATTCAATTTAAACTACTTGGGTTACCATAAAGGGATTAAGGGTTACCTTGAAGTTCCATCCAGCGGGGTCATATTTACTGGAGGGCTGTAACCAGAACACGTGTCATTTCAATGGAAAAAAGGGATTTTATCAAACCAAGTCGATTTTATTTCTGGAATTCTGTTTTGGAATAATGAGTACTTTCCATGACTTGCCCAAAGATGCAAACTCTCTGGTCTGAAATCCTTTGTGTACTCTTAAAGATCTTGAAAAGGTCGTCCCTCAAGACTTTTGAATTGATTTTAATTAAATTGAATACTTTATTGTCACATGACAAGTCACAGTGAAATTCTTTGCTTGCAGACCTAAATAGTCGCCAGGTAATGGACGCTGACAAAGTTAAAGTATCCCATGCCAGGTCCTCCTTTATTCTCTCCCTCTTCCCCCTCCCTCTCCCTCACCCCCTAGCCGCCCCTGTCGTATGTTGATAGAACGGAGCGGCTGGGCTTGTATACTCTGGAATTTAGAAGGATGAGAGGGAATCTTATTGAAACATATAAGATTATTAAGGGATTGGACACGCTAGAGGCAGGAAACATGTTCCCGATGTTGGGGGAGACCAGAAACAGGGGCCACCGTTTAAGAATAAGGGGTAGGCCATTTCGAACGGAGATGAGGAAAAACATTTTTACCCAGAGAGTTGTGAATCTGTGGAATTCTCTGCCTCAGAAGGCAGTGGAGGCCAATTCTATGGATGCTTTCAAGAGAGTTGGATAGAGCTCTTAAAGATATCGGAGTCAGGGGATATGGGGAGAAGGCAGGAACGCGGCACTGATTGTGGATGATCAACCATAATCACAGTGAATGGCGGTGCTGGCTCAAAGGGCCGAATGGCCTACTCCTGCACCCGTTGTCTATTGCCTATGGAATTCAAGAGTGGAAATTTAATAGGAAAGACGTGCAGTTCTAAATAATACTTCATTTCAGGTCTTAGAATCAGACTGCACCAAGAGCTCCCGCAACACTGAACTCCAAGACAATATAATTGGCAATCGCTCCCTAATTAGGGTATGCCACACACATAAATTACGATGGCAAAAGGCAAGGATTATCCAGGTATATAATGAATTATGCAGTTCGATCATGAACACCTTACTGACCGCTTTAACCTTTCTCATAATCTCAACCTACAACCAGATGGAAAGCAATTGCGACTGAGACAACTAAAGTGGGAATTAATCCAGTTTTGACACCTAGCTAATCATTGGTTCAGCAATATGAATAACATAAGGAACTGGGAGCGAGAAAGCATAGAAGTTATTTGAATTGAGAAACTCAAAATTACCAGCTGAGAGCATTTGAAACTACATTTAATTAACAATACCAATAAGTTACTTTGCAAAATGTAACTGAGTACTAGTGTATTTGGAGATGGTTTGGGCAAGTGTCCAAAGTTAAATTATGGTGCACAAGTTTAATCCTTTACATCAACACTTTCAACTTTTTGGTAGGCATTAGTTCTGAAAGTCTTGGGGCTGGGCTTTCCTGCTGCAGAGAATATTTCTCGATATTTTCTAATTTTGGATGTCTTGTTGCACTGATCTTGTAAATTGATCATTTATCTTCCTTCACTGTTTACCACAGGATGTAACAGTGAATCCAAAAGACCGTGACAATTTATTCCAAGCCATTGATGTGTATGTCAACAAGACAGCAGTATCTGAGAATTGACAAACCATAAATACAAGGCTCGTGAATTCGAAGCACACTGTTGACCATCACCGACAATTCCTAGCTGCAGAAAGCCTGGAAACCACCACTCAAAAGGCTGCACACCAAGCAACACATCTGCACATTGACACCCAGCATTCAAGAGTTAAAAGTGCACAGTTACAAGTATTTTCCCAAAGAAATGCATGCCTTGTCACAGGGAGAGGGTTAGAAGCTCATGGAATTAGCTGCTTTGTGGGTCAGCATTGTATGTAATATTTCTAACTTTTACACTACATTTTGAAGAAGCACTTGTGCATTGGGTGCATGGGTTAAATTACTATTTGACCACACACGACCCACAGCATGCATTCAGCACAAGTACAGGACCGATGCAGTCGACTTCCATTTCCCACAATCACTGGGTGAAACACCAAGCATAACAAATGATGGACTCCCCGTGTTGCAAATTTGGAACAAAAACATTTGAAAGTTTGCCAAAGTTGAAACTTTCATTTAGTAAGCACCATGAATTAATCGGTAGCTCAGTCAGGAGAACAAGGACAAATAACTTGCAAAGATAGACAACGAGTGCTGGACTAACTCAGCGGGTCAGACCGCATCTCTGGAGAAAAAAGGATGGATGACGTTTTGGGCCGGTAACCTTTTAATGACTGGAACTTTGGATTCATAATTGAGATGTACTTAGATTAAACAGTACACGCTTTTATAAATGGGCTCAGTTTTGACAGGTTGAACAGGCCAAGGGCAATTAGAGGGATGTGCAATAAATGTTACCCATTCCAGCAACAAACACATGGTGTTAAAATAAAATTAGAAATGTACAGGAACAAGCCACGCTGGCCCAGCACACCATTGGCCGATGTAACCTGAACCGAGTGGGGGTAGAAATCAGGAGAGGATCAGATTCACATCTGATCCAATTCTTACAATCAAGGAGATGTCCAATGGGCCAAAGATAGCCACAAAGTGCTGAAGTAACTCAGCAGGTCAGGCAGCATCTCTGGAGAACATGGGTAGATGACGTTTCGGGTCGAGACCCTTCTTCAGACTGAGAGTCAGAGAGAAGGAAACTAGCTGTATGAAAAGGTTCTGAACAAATCCGACCTGGCACTGATGACCAAGGAAAGGTGGCCACAATGGTCCATTGTTGGCTGTGGAAGAGGTGATAATGAAGGGATACAAACAGTGAATCTATGTCCAATGGGCCATTGTGCCCGTGGGCACTGCTTGCAGGAGCTGCCTAATTTAACCAACACCCTTTGTTTTGTAGGCAGAGGGCTTATTATTTCTTCAAATTATTTTCTTTTAAATATACTATCCCCGGGAGGAAAACAAGATCAGGGACAATTCCATCTCCTCCATGCCGCAATCCATGCTTAAACCAAATGTAAAATTCCCTGTATTATATCAGAGGTTATCTAAACTTGAAAAAGACACCCGGGTCAGCATTTGAATCAGTCAATGCAGTTAAAGAACAAAAAAGCTGAAACCAAGGCAAGAAAACCCTGCTGCAATAAGCACATGATCTCAGACCAAATAACTCACCCGTCTGTTGATCTTATCTCCCTGAAATCACACAGCAAACGTGAGTGATAAAAAGATGTTTAGAACAGTCACTTTATGCAAACAAGACTTCAGAATATTGGCTCTGTTGTTTCATTAGAAAGTTGAGAATTATTCAGAACTTTTCCTCAGATTCATAAATCTTGAATCAACAGCTGCCTTGTTTCACCACGGGTGTTCCCAGATTGTAGAGTTTTTCCACCTGCCTTTATGCTGCCTCTATAATTATTCTCTTTCAAAGGTTATATTTTTTTTCTGAAGGCAATGAACAAGGCAATGGAGATACCCCACATATCATTATTTATTGATCTTTATGTCAAAAAAAAATCATTCCCACCAGAATCACATTCCCATTCTTTTGACCAACTAATGAAATAGCACCAGTTTTATCACAAGGAGCTTGGTGTCACGAGGAGTACAAGCTGTGGTATCATCTTAGTGGACAGCACAGACAACATGCGGCTCACGTCAACACAGAAAAAAGGATTTCATTCTCACTTTAAATAACCACAATCCAAAAATGTTTCAATGGTTGAGAAGCACTGAGATTTTGAACAAGGGATAAAGAGTGCAGAACATACTCAGCATTGCAGTGTATCAGTTCCAGAGACAAAGTCCAATGTCCGCAATGGGGTAGAGGTGAATCGGACAGTACCCTAGCTTGTGGAAGGAGCATTCAAGTAACTTGGTACATGTGATAATAATAAATCAATATCAGTAGCCAAGGCAGGCAATGCAGCCCTTTCACACTTCAGAGACCCAACAATCTTTCCAGGTGAAGCAGATAGAGTCCAATCCAATGCACTGCTTTCTGGATTTCAAAATGTGGCCTCCTCTACGTTGGAGAAACCAATGCAGATTTGCAGAGAACCTGTGTTCAGTCCACAGGGGTAACTTGGGCTACGCTGTTGCCACCCACTTCAATTCTTCCTTCTGCTTCCCACTGATGTACCTGCTGCCTCTGACCTATCCATCTGTGTATATCTATAACAATTTACACATATTCCCACCATTTTGTGTAATGATATTAAAAACCGAGGGAATTCTTCAGTTTATGATGTACAGCTTCTAGCTTCATTCCATGAGTCATAGAACCATGGAGTCACACAGCGTGGAAACAGGCCCTTCGGCCCACGTCAACCAACATGCCCTTGTGTATGCAAAAAACGTTATTTCACTTTTCAAAGGGGCATAAACATTATAATCCATGTTTTTTACTTTCTAAGATAGACACAAAGAGCTGGAGTAACTCAGTGGGACAGGCAGCATCTCTGGAGAGAAGGGATGGGTGAAGTTTCGGGTCGAGATCCTTCTTAATTCCTAGTTAGCTGTCTGAAAATTCTGAGATTGACTCAATTATTGCCTCAATTATTTTAGTATAGTTTAGTTTAGAGATACAGTGCGGAAACAGGCCCTTTGGCCCACGAGTCCACACCGACCAGCAATCCCCGCACATTAACACTATCCTACACACACAAGGGACAGTTTACACTTATACCAAGCCTGTACGTCTCTGGAATGTGGGAGGAAACCGAAGATCGCGGAGAAAACCCACGCGGTCACAGGGAGAACGTACAAATTCCTTACAGACAGCATTCCTAGTCAGGATCGAACCCGAGTCTACTGGCGCTGTAAGGTAGCAACTCTACCGCTGCGCCACCGTGTCGTGTCACCCGTGCCACAATTATCCTGAAGTTGCTTGTTTAAACAATGAAAACAACATTTTTTACATATTCACTCCCAGTGAAAACTTGAATTCTTACTTGTTCCAATGATAGAGGCATCTGGTAATTTGCCATTTAGAAAACCTATACTCTTTTCACCAATTGATTTATAACACTAATCTCTGAGAATTTGTTCCTCAAAAACACAGAATCCCATAGATTCATTTACGCCAAGGTCCCATTATAGAGTCATACAGCATGGAAACAGGCCCTTCGGCCCATCTTGCCCACACAGATGAATATGTCCCATCTACACTAGTCCCACCTGCCTACGTTTAGCCCATATCCCTCCAAATCTGTACTATCCTGCCTAATTGCTTCTTAAAAGTTGCCTGAACTACCTCCTCTGGCCGCTCGTTCCATACACTCACCACCCTGTGTGAAAAAGGGTCTATCAGTAAGGGGAATCAAAACAAAGTGAGTTATTATTCAGTAAGATTGAAAACAAAAAACTTAAAGGATCTTAAAAGGAATGAGCTAAGCTTACAGCAACTTATTCCTTTTGTTCTTGAAATACCAGTTGAAAGAAACCTTTCATTTAAACTATACGAGGGGAAGCTACCTTGCAGTGCTGCTCAGACAATGTAGGGTGTGTAAAATACACATTAAAATATCACTCATTACTCACCTCTTTACCTATGGAATCTGAATTAAGGTAAAGAACATGGCACCACACTGTACATGTCTATTCTATTCGGTCGCGAGATGAGGGATTCTGCCGAGGGCAGTAGCCCTGACTAGGGTCTCGAGAAGGTAATGAGCCAGCTACATGAACCTCTCCACGTGATGAATCTGCTCCCAGATTTGATAAGTACCGCCAGGCATTTGTACCAACAACATGCTCATCCATGAACAATGGCCACTCACATTGTATTGTCAATCCCTAAAACACTCTGCATTGCCAATGATAAAGCCGAATCAAAGGACTAGAGGGCACAGGCCTATGGTGAGAATGGAGAGATTTAAGAGAGATCTCAGGGCAACTTTTTCACTTAGATGGTAATCTGTATCTGGGAAGGCTTCCAGAGAAAGCTATAGAAGAGGATCCAATTATGACCTTTAAAAGGTATCAGCACATATATACAGTGGCTTGCAAAAGTATTCATACCCCTTGAACTTTTCCACATTTTGTCACGTTACAACCACAAACGTAAATGTGTTTTATTGGGATTTTATGTGATAGACCAACACAAAGTGGCGCATAATTGTGAAGTGGAAGGAAAATGATACATGGTTTTCAAATTTTTTTACAAATAAAAAACTGAAAAGTGTGGCGTGCAAAAGTATTCAGCCCCCTTTACTCTGATACCCCTAAATAAAATCCAGTGCAACCAATTGCCTTCAGAAGTCACCTAATTAGTAAATAGAGTCCACTTGTGCGTAATCTAATCTCAGTATAAATACAGCTGTTCTGTGAAGGCCTCAGAGGTTTGTTAGAGAACATTAGTGAACAAACAGCATCATGAAGCCCAAGGAACACACCAGACAGGTCAGGGATAAAGTTGTGGAGAAGTTTAAAGCAGGGTTAGGTTATAAAAAAATATCCCAAGTTTTGAACATCTCACGGAGCACTGTTCAATCCATCATCTGAAAATGGAAAGAGTATGGCACAACTGCAAACCTACCAAGACATGGCCGTCCACCTAAACTGACAGGCCGGGCAAGGAGAGCATTGATCAGAGAAGCAGCCAAGAGGCCCATGGTAACTCTGGAGGAGCTGCAGAGATCCACAGGTGGGAGAATCTGTCCACAGGACAACTATTAGTCGTGCACTCCACAAATCGGGCCTTTATGGAAGAGTGGCAAGAAGAAAGCCATTGTTGAAAAAAAGCCATAAGAAGTCCTGTTTGCAGTTTGCCACAAGTCATGTGGGGGACACAGCAAACATGTGGAGGAAGGTGCTCTGGTCAGATGAGACCAAAATTGACGTTTTTGGCCTAAATGCAAAACGCTATGTGTGGCGGAAACCTAACACTGCACATCACCCTGAACACACCATCCCCACTGTGAAACATGGTGGTGGCAGCATCATGCTGTGGGGATGCTTTTCTTCAGCAGGGACAGGGAAGCTGGTCAGAGTTGATGGGAAGATGGATGGAGCCAAATGCAGGGCAATCTTGGAAGAAAACCTGTTAAGAGTCTGCAAAAGACTTGAGACTGGGGCGGAGGTTCACCTTCCAGCAGGACAACGACCCTAAACATACAGCCAGAGCTACAATGGAATGGTTTAGATCAAAGCATATTCATGTGTTAGAATGGCCCAGTCAAAGTTCAGACCTAAATCCAATTGAGAATCTCTGGCAAGACTTGAAAATTGCTGTTCACAGACGCTCTCCATCCAATCTGACTGAGCTTGAGCTATTTTGCAAAGAAGAATGGGCAAAAATTTCAGTCTCTAGATGTGCAAAGCTGGTAGAGACATACCCCAAAAGACTTGCAGCTGTAATTGGTTCTACAAAGTATTGACTCAGGGGGGCTGAATACTTTTGCGCGCCACACTTTTCAGTTTTTTATTTGTAAAAAAATTTGAAAACCATGTATCATTTTCCTTCCACTTCACAATTATGCACCACTTTGTGTTGGTCTATCACATAAAATCCCAATAAAATACATTTACGTTTGTGGTTGTAACGTGACAAAATGTGGAAAAGTTCAAGGAATATAAAAACTTTTGCAAGCCACTGTATATACGGAGGGATTTAGAGGGAAATGGGCAAATGCAGGCAAATGGGACTAGCCCAATATGCCAACTTGAATGGCATGTTCCCGAACCAGCGGCCAAAAGTTTAAGAATAAGGAGGCCATTTAGAACTGAGATGAGGAAAAACTTTCATCCAGAGAGTTGTGAATTTGTGGAATTCTCTGCCTCAGAAGGCAGTGGAGGCCGATTCACTGGATGCATTCAAAAGAGAGTTAGACAGGGCTCTTTGGGCTAGCGGAATCAAGGGATATGGGGAGAAGGCAGGAATGGGGTACTGATTGCAGATGATCAGCCACGATCATATTGAATGGCGGTGCTGACTCGAAGGGCCGAATGGCATACACATTTCATTTGCACTTTATGTGCAATGTGACGAATAAAACCGTATTGTATTGTACATGCACCTATTTTCTATGTTTCTATGAATGAATGGATGGATGGGGGGGCTCGAAGAGCCTTTTTCTGCTCTGCCCAACCCTGACTATTGCTGTATATATTTTTGATTTGCAGAGCAATGTTAAAATGGTGGACAAAATGCCATATAAGTGATATTTGCAGTTATTTTCTCAAAAGCGTCACTTTTCAAGCCACCTGAGTGAGGCTGACATTATAGAAACATAGAAATTAGGTGCAGGAGTAGGCCATTCGGCCCTTCGAGCCTGCACCGCCATTCAATATGATCATGGCTGATCATCCAACTCAGTATCCCGTACCTGCCTTCTCTCCATACCCTCTGATCCCTTTAGCCACAAGGGCCACATCTAGCTCCCTCTTAAATATAGCCAATGAACTGGCCTCGACTACCCTCTGTGGCAGAGAGTTCCAGAGATTCACCACTCTCTGTGTGAAAAAAGTTCTTCTCATCTCGGTTTTAAAGGATTTCCCCCTTATCCTTAAGCTGTGACCCCTTGTCCTGGACTTCCCCAACATCGGGAGCAATCTTCCTGCATCTAGCCTGTCCAACCCGTTAAGAATTTTGTAAGTTTCTATAAGATCCCCTCTCAATCTCCTAAATTCTAGAGAGTATAAACCAAGTCTATCCAGTCTTTCTTCATAAGACAGTCCTGACATCCCAGGAATCAGTCTGGTGAACCTTCTCTGCACTCCCTCTATGGCAATAATGTCCTTCCTCAGATTTGGAGACCAAAACTGTACGCAATACTCCAGGTGTGGTCTCACCAAGACCCTGTACAACTGCAGTAGAACCTCCCTGCTCCTATACTCAAATCCTTTTGCTATGAAAGCTAACATACCATTCGCTTTCTTCACTGCCTGCTGCACCTGCATGCCTACTTTCAATGACTGGTGTACCATGACACCCAGGTCTCGCTGCATCTCCCCTTTTCCTAGTCGGCCACCATTTAGAAAATAGTCTGCTTTCCTGTTTTTGCCACCAAAATGGATAACCTCACATTTATCCACATTATACTGCATCTGCCAAACATTTGCCCACTCACCCAGCCTATCCAAGTCACCTTGCAGTCTCCTAGCATCCTCCTCACAGCTAACACTGCCCCCCAGCTTAGTGTCATCCGCAAACTTGGAGATATTGCCTTCAATTCCCTCATCCAGGTCATTAATATATATTGTAAATAGCTGGGGTCCCAGCACTGAGCCTTGCGGTACCCCACTAGTCACTGCCTGCCATTGTGAAAAGGACCCGTTTACTCCTACTCTTTGCTTCCTGTTTGCCAGCCAGTTCTCTATCCACATCAATACTGAACCCCCAATGCCATGTGCTTTAAGTTTGTATACTAATCTCTTATGTGGGACCTTGTCGAAAGCCTTCTGGAAGTCCAGATACACCACATCCACTGGTTCTCCCCTATCCACGCTACTAGTTACATCCTCGAAAAATTCTATAAGATTCGTCAGACATGATTTACCTTTCGTAAATCCATGCTGACTTTGTCCAATGATTTCACCACTTTCCAAATGTGCTGCTATCCCATCTTTAATAACTGACTCTAGCAGTTTCCCCACTACCGATGTTAGACTAACTGGTCTGTAATTCCCCGTTTTCTCACTCCCTCCCTTCTTAAAAAGTGGGGTTACGTTTGCTACCCGCCAATCCTCAGGAACTACTCCAGAATCTAAAGAATTTTGAAAGATTATTACTAATGCATCCACTATTTCTGGAGCTACTTCCTTAAGTACTCTGGGATGCAGCCTATCTGGCCCTGGGGATTTATCGGCCTTTAATCCATTCAATTTACCCAAAACCACTTCCCGACTAACCTGGATTTCACTCAATTCCTCCAACTCCTTTGACCCGCGGTCCCCTGCTATTTCCGGCAGATTATTTATGTCTTCCTTAGTGAAGACGGAACCAAAGTAGTTATTCAATTGGTCCGCCATATCCTTGTTCCCCATGATCAACTCACCTGTTTCTGACTGCAAGGGACCTACATTTGTTTTAACTAATCTCTTTCTTTTTACATATTTATAAAAACTTTTGCAGTCAGTTTTTATGTTCCCTGCCAGTTTTCTTTCATAATCTATTTTTCCTTTCCTAATTAAGCCCTTTGTCCTCCTCTGCTGGTCTCTGAATTTCTCCCAGTCCTCTGGTATGCTGCTTTTTCTGGCTAATTTGTACGCATCATCTTTCGCTTTGATACCATCCCTGATTTCCCTTGTTATCCACGGATGCACTACCTTCCCTGATTTATTCTTTTGCCAAACTGGGATGAACAATTTTTGTAGTTCATCCATGCAGTCTTTAAATGTCTTCCATTGCATGTCCACCGTCAACCCTTTTAGAATTAATTGCCAGTCAATCATGGCCAATTCATGTCTCATACCCTCAAAGTTACCTTTCTTTAAGTTCAGAACCATTGTTTCTGAATTAACAATGTCACTCTTCATCCTAATGAAGAACTCAACCATATTATGGTCACTCTTGCCCAAGGGGGCACGTACAACAAGACTGCTAACTAACCCTTCCTCATTACTCAATACCCAGTCTAAAATAGCCTGCTCTCTCGTTGGTTCCTCTACATGTTGATTTAAATAACTATCCCGCATACATTCCAAGAAATCCTCTTCCTCAGCACCCCTGCCAATTTGATTCACCCAATCTATATGTAGATTGAAGTCACCCATTATAACTGTTTTGCCTTTGTCGCACGCATTTCTAATTTCCTGTTTGATACCATCTCCAACTTCACTACTACTGTTAGGTGGCCTGTACACAACACCCACCAGCGTTTTCTGCCCCTTAGTGTTTCGCAGCTCTACCCATACCGATTCCACATCCTCGAACCTAATGTCCTTCCTTTCCATTGCGTTAATCTCCTCTCTAATCATCAATGCTACCCCACCTCCTTTTCCTTTCTCTCTATCCCTCCTGAATATTGAATATCCCTGGATGTTCAGCTCCCAGCCTTGGTCACCCTGGAGCCATGTCTCCGTGATCCCAACTATATCATAGTCATTAATAGCTATCTGCACATTCAACTCATCCACCTTATTACGAATGCTCCTTGCATTGAGACACAAAGCCTTCAGGCTTGTTTTTACAACACTCTTACCCCTTATACAATTATGTTGAAAAGTGGCCCTTTTTGATTTTTGCCCTGGTTTTGTCTGTCTTCCACTTTTACTTTTCACCTTGCTACCTATTGCTTCTACCCTCATTTTACACTCCTCTGTCTCTACGCTCACACATTTAAGAAACCCTTTCCCTTTAACTCCATCCTCCACTATCCCATTCGACACCCCACCCCCCTTATTCAGTTTAAAACCACCCGTGTAGCAGTGGCAAACCTGCCTGCCAGAATGCTGGTCCCACACCTGTTAAGATGCCCTTTTGTACAGTTCCCCCTTACCCCAAAACAGATCCCAGTGATCTAAGAATCTAAATCCCTGCCCCGTGCACCAGTTCCTGAGCCACACGTTCAGGTCCCGTATCTCCCTGTTCCTGCTCTCGCCAGCACGAGGAACTGGAAGCAAACCGGAGATAACAACCCTGGAGGTCCTGCTTTTCAGCATTTTTCCGAGCTCTCTAAAGTCACGCTGCAGAATATTCATCCCCTTCTTTCCGACATCGTTTGTGCCGACATGCACTACCACTTCCGGATGTTCACCTTCGCCCTTGAGGATTTTCTGCACTCTGTCCGTGACATCCTGGATCCTGGCACCAGGAAGGCAGCACACCATCCTCGCATCCCGTCTGTTGCCACAGAAACCCCTGTCCGTACCTCTCACAATGGAGTCTCCCACTACAATGGCGTTGCCTGCCTTAGGCCTTTTTGGTTTTGGCTCAACAGCCCTATTCGCATCGCAAGCCAGTCCGCCGCTCAGTGTAAACACGTCTTCTGTCCCAACAGCTTCTAAGTGGGTGAACCTGTTCACAAGAGGTACAACACCCGGGGACGTTGGCATTCCATGCTTCCCTCCCTTTCTCACCGTCTCCCACCTTCTCTCTTCCAGTACCTTAGGTGTAACAATCGTACTGTAAGACTTGTCGAGGAACGACTCCGTTTCTCGGACGAACCGGAGGTCATCCACTTGCTTCTCCAGTTCCCCAACACGGCCCTTCAGGAGCTCTACCTGGATGCACTTCTCGCATTTGTAGCAGCCAGAGGCACCAGCGGTGTCCTTGACCTCCCACATACTGCAAGCATCGCACTGAATCAGCTTGCCTGACATCTCCTTCTTTCGTCTCTACCTCTCAAGCGTATTGCGTGGTCTCCTCTCCTCAGCGAAGACTCTCGAGCCAAAGACTCACACTTCCCTCACAAGGCCGCTCACTCACTGCCGCTCGCTAAGAGCCGTCTTGCTTAAATTGACGGATAAATTGCCTGATTTACCAATTTACAAACAAAATTCCTCAGTTTTCAACTGTTTTCCCGGCACTGACTCACTTCTCTCCTCCCACTCGGACTAGAGCCAATCAATCGTATCTCTTGCTAATCTCCTGCTGCTGTTGCTCCCAAAACTACAGCAGTTCTGAATAATCACTGACGGACCTTGACAATAACCTGAAAAAATACATTGGTCTCAAGTTGACAGCAGCTGAACAGAGCATTTGATCCCACAAAGTGACTTAGCTCCTCACAAAGATTGGCTCATTAGACTGTACATGCTTCAGTCACTCAAATGATCCAGCACCTCTATTTCCTGCTTAATTTGGCAAAATGGAAAAATCTGCTAACTTCCCAGAAATTAATTGTATAAGAAACTTATTCATAGATTCATACAGCATGGAAAAAGGCCCTTCGGCTCAACTTGCCATGCTGACCAACATGCTCCTCCTGAGCTAGTCCCACCTGCCCACGTTTGACCCATATTCCTCTAAACTTGTCCTAATCATGTACCTGTCCAAATGTCCTTGAAATGTTGTTATTATACCTGCCTCAACTCCCTCCTCTGGCAGTTCATTCCACGAACCCACCAATCCCTGTGTGCGAAAAGTTTCTCCTCAGGTTCCTATTAAATTCTTCCCCTCTCAACTAAAACCTAAAACCTATGTCCTCTGCAGGCACGTGCCGTCAGGGTAGGCAGGGTAGGCAATGTAGGCACTGCCTACCCTGACTAAAATTATAAAATGGTAATAACTAAATATAAATAGTAAAGACATGGGAGAATTATGCCTATCGATCTCTTAGGTAGGCATAATTCTCCGTGCCTTTCATTCACAGCGCTTGTAACACGGGATTCTCTGTGCAGCCCACGTGCCGTCAGCGCTGCCTGAAGCTGTCAGTTTCAAACGGGGCTGAAGGCAGCAGAAATTCTGCCTTTGCAGTACTACGCAGGCGCAGCAGCCTACTGCGCATGCGCAGCGCTAGTTTCTTGGCGGGGTTTTCAAATATGGATTGGCATTATTTTAAGTGTATTTTAGGAAACAGAGAGAGAATAATGGAGCTCGTGTACCAATGATGTGGTAAGTACATTTCTTGGTGATGTTTTTAAATACCGTATTTCCCGGGGTGTGGGGAGAGTTCCTTTCACAGCGTTTGGGGAGTCTGGCCCGGGGTAAAGTTGCGGGGAGGGCACGAATGTTGTAAAGGAGGGGATCGGGATAATGCCACTTGTGACGCTCCTTGCACGGAGCCACCGTATTGAGGTGGGGGGGGGGGGGGGGAGAAGAAGCTGTTCGGGTGGCGGGACAGCGGAGCCGGCCGCCACCTCTGCGCCTTCTGCCGGCCCCCGCTCACCTCTGGCAACTCTCCGTCTAAAAACCTCTCTCCTGCCGCTCGCTGGCCTCACTCATGTCCCGCAAATCCTTAAATTCCAACAGCGCGATTGAGGTTACTCGGCTGTGGGAATTTAAGGATTTGCAGGAAGCGGCTGACATGAGCGAGCAGCAGGTGAGAGGTGTTCAGACGGAGAGCACTGCCAAAGGTGAGCGGGCCGGCAGAAGGTGCTGAAATGGTGGCCAGTTCTCATGTCGGGTACCGGCGGCCACTCGCAGCTCCCCGAGCTGCTTCTATCCCCGGCTACAATGCGGTGGCGTCCGGAGCCGTGGCAGCGGTGAGTGAGTTACTGGCATTATCCCCGACCCCCTCCTTCTCAACACTCCTGCCCTCCCTGCAACTTTACCCCTGGCACAGACTCTCCACACGCTGTGAAAGGAACTCTCCCCCAATTGGTCCCTTGAACAAGTGTTGTCATTCAATTAGATGACAACTGATTCAACTTTTCCCTGTACTCCCGTTTTTCCCACCATCTCTCCACCTGCCATCACCCTTCACCCCCCACCTATTCAGTAATTAAGAATAAAGGAGACTAGGAAACCATGGGCAAATTGAATTGTTACTGTTTTTATTTTAATTTTTAATTTTTACGGAGTGAACAATCTGCGCATGCGCGGTTTACATTTTTTTTTAAAGCCTGCTGACTGCCTACCCTGAGTAATTACTCACGGCAAGTGCCTGGTCCTCTGGTTCATGATTCCCCTACCCTGGGCAAAATAATCTAGGCATTCACTTCATCTATTCCCCACATGATTTTACAAGGCGGCGCCATACAATGGCAGCCTTGCCAACAGCCTGTCTTGTCTTTTTATTTCTTTGTTGCTTTTAGTATGTTGTTAAATGTAAGATTTAGTGTACTTTTACCGTTGTGTTATGTGGAGGGTGGGGGGGGGGGGCGTTGGGGGAAACTTTTTTAAATGTCTTTCCTCGACAGATGCTTTTTTTTTGCGTATCGTATCTCTGTCCGCGCTGCGGCCTAACATCGAGGGGCTGGCAGCCTCTTACTGGGGATCGACTTTGGGAGCTCCAACCGCGGGAGTCTGCAGGACTTAACATCGTGGAGCTCGCGGTCTCTTAGTTAGGGACAGACTTCGGGAGTCCCAACCGCGGGAGCTTCGTCCGCCCCGATCACGGGAGCTTCGATTGCCAGCTGCGGGAGCTTTAATCGCCCCGGCTGAGGATGGTTCGCCTGCCCCCTCCACGGAAGAATGAGGAAAGAAGATAAGATTTTATTTCCTTCCATCACAGTGAGGAATGTGGGAGCCGTTGTAGTGGATGTTTATTTTGACTTCCGTAGTTGTATGTCTTGTTGCTTTTTTTCTGGTAAGTGTATGGTAAATCAAATTTCACTGTACCTTAAATGGTACACGTGACAATAAAGGACCATTGAATCATTGAATCACCTCCCACCCATCCGTGCTCCATGGAATAAAGTCCTTGCACTGGAGTTGAAGTAAATCTGCTCACTGCAAGTAAACAGAGCAACACCAACTCTCTGCTCTACCATGAGTGACCTTTTCTCGAACCGATAATGAAATCAGGCAGCTTGAACTAAAGCAAAACAAAAAGTGCTGGAGGAACTTAGCAGGTCAGGCAACATCTGCGGAGGAAATGGACAGACAACATTTTGGTTTGGGACTCTTCCTCTGACTGATGTATTGGGGGGGTGGGAGCTGGAAAAGGGTTGAGGTGGGACAAAGTCTGGCAAGTGAAGGTGATGGAGGTGAGGGGGGGGGGGAGGTAATTGGCAGATGTGTGGAATAAACGACAAAGGCTGGAGGTGAAATGGTGACAAAAGGGTGTCAGATAGGGAGAGAAGAGGAGTGAAATGTGAAGCCAGAGGGAGGGAGATGGGTGGTTGGGGACAGAGGGGAGGGGAAAGCTAGGGTTCCCATCCTCGAGTTCTACACTTCCCTAATGTTCCCCCATTTTCCCTCCCCTGTCCCCTTACACCCATATCCCTCCATAGCAAATTTGCAGATGACACAAAGCGGGTGGCAGTGTGAACTGTGAGGATGCAGGGTGATTTGGACAGGTTGGGGGAATGGGCAGATGCATGGCAGATGAAGTTTAATGTGGAGAAATGTGAGGTTATCCACTTTGGTAGCAAAAACAGGAAGGCAGATTACTATCTAAATGGCATCAAGTTGGAAAAAGGGGAAGTACAACAGGATCTGGGGGTCCTTGTTCATCAGTCTATGAAAGTAAGCATGCAGGTACAGCAGGCAGTGAAGAAAGCGAATGGCATGTTGGCCTTTATAATAGGAGTCGTCGAGTATAGGAGCAAAGAGGTCCTTCTGCAGTTGTACAGAGCCCTAGTGAGACCACAGCTGGAGCATTGTGTGCAGTTTTGGTCCCTTAATTTGAGGAAGGACATTCTTGCTATTGAGGGGGTGCAGCGTAGGTTTACAAGGTTAATTCCCAGGATGGCGGGACTGTCATATGCTAAGAGAATGGAACAGCTGGGCTTGTACACGCTGGAGTTTAGAAGGATGAGAGGAGATCTTATTGAAACATATAAGATTGTTAAGGGTTTGGACACGCTAGAGGCAGGAAATATGTTCCCGGTGTTGGGGGAGTCCAGAACCAGGGGCCACAGTTTAATAATAAGCAGCAAGCCATTTAGAACGGAGAAGAGGAAACACTTTTTCTCACAGAGAGTTGTGAGTCTGTGGAATTCTCTGCCTCAGAGGGCGGTGGAGGCCGGTTCTCTGGATGATTTCAAGAGAGAGCTGGATAGGGCTCTTAAACATCAGGGGATATGGGGAGGAGGCAGGAACGGGGTACTGATTGGGAATGATCAGCCATGATCACATTGAATGGCGGTGCTGGCTCGAAGGGCCGAATGGCCTACTCCTGCACCTATTGTCTATTGTCCCTCCAGCTTTACATTTCACCCCTCTACTTTGTCAAACGTCTTTGTCATTCACTCCACTCATCTGCCAATCACCTCCCTCACATGTATCCACCTATCACTTGCCCTTCATTTACCCTCCCTCTACTCCAGTCTGTGGAAGGGTTCCGAACCGAAACATCGTCTGTCCAGTCCACTCCCTCCTCAGATGCTGCCTGACCCGCTGAGTACCCCCAGCACTCCATGTTTTGCTCAGGATACCAGCTTCAGCAGTTTCTTGTGTCTCCAGCTAGAGCCAAAGCCGAGTGAGTTGAAAGCCTGGCCGTTCAAAATATGGTGAGCAACATTGGTGCTTCATACCTGCGAGAGGATATTGGTGCACTGTTGGAGCAGGGACACAGGTGGATTTCCAAGGCTGGTGGCCAACTGAACCCTGAGCAGCTGTTCCTTCTGGACCGAGTTGTCCTGCAGAGCATGTGCTAGTGCTACAGCAGCACACCAGTTTGAGAGGGAATCTGCAGAGAAGAGGCCTCCACACAGCAGCTGGCCAGCTGAGATGGAATTTGCTAAACAAAGAAAAGGCATCATCAATTTGAAATTATATATGGGCTGCTGTGAGAAGCAAACAGAACAGAAACACTTTAAGAGGAATAGCATTTCATAGTTCAGTTTCGAGATATAGCATGGAAACAGGCCCTTCAGCCCACCGAGTGCATGCCGACCATTGATCACCCATTCTCACTAGTTCTACGTTATCCCACCTTCCCTACACATTAGGGACAATTTACAGAGGGCCAATTAACCTACAATCTTGCATGTCTTTGGGATGTGGGAGGAACCCGAAACACCCGGAGGAAACCCATGTGGTCATGCGGAGAACATGCAAACTCCACACAGACAGCACCCAAGGTCAGCATCAAAGCCGGGTCTCTGGAGCTGAGAGGCAGCGGCTCTACCAGATACACCACTGCCCCACCAAAATATTATTAACAATTTTCTGTACAATAATTGGGTAACTGAACTTCAGCTAGCTGATGTCCAAGCCCTTCAATTCTCCATCTGCATGGGCTTTGTAACCCTGAACTTAATTTTTTTAAGCTTGGCTGAAACTCCACTACTCGAGAAATAGCTTGCTCAACTGACCCATCTATCCAGAGGTGCTGCCTGTCCTGCTGAGTTACTCTAGCATTTTGTGTCTATCTTCAGCCAAAATTAAGATGTGGAAATAGAACCTTAAAACATCTCACAGTCCTGATTGAGACAAATGAATATGGTCAGCCCCAGGTTACGGGAGGGTTCCGTTCCTGTGACCTGTTTGTAACCTGAACAGTTCACAAGTCAGAAATGCAGCTGCCCAGCAATACATTTAAATAAAAACATAAGCCAAACAAGGGCATTGTGTAGTTGCCCACAAAGTTTAACAGAATCATACAAATATTGCCGCAAACCAAGTTACCACTTGGTGCCTGCAGCACTACAACAGCCAACAAGTCATTCCTGCTGGTCTCCCAAATGCTCGTTTACATGTACGGATTGTACACGTTGGGCGTTCATAACCAGAGAAGGACCTGTACAAAGTAAAAAAGTATTTGAAAAAAAAAAAGCACACCGCAAATCAGAAGTCTACAGGGATTAGAGCAGTTTGCTCAAATTGAACAACCAGAATCAGCCTATATATATATCTGACTGTCCGTTTCTGTGCAGCAGATTTTTAAAGCACACCAAAGCCATTCAACACACTGAGTGATTTTGATCCTGAGTTCTTGCTTTTCAAGTATTCATTCCTTTTAAATCTGATTCAGTTCAGTTCCCAGAACGTTAATAGAATTGAGCAATCCCTGCCGTAATAAACCACAGGCTGAAGACATTCTGACCCAATCTTTTTGGTGTCTAACTTGTTATTGTTGTGGGGAAATCTATAACCACTAACTGATTAGTTCTGAAGCATTTACTACATGCGTCTGCCTGCTAAGAGACATGCCCATGGTTCACCCAAAATTACACTAAGGCTCTTTTAAACTGAACCATTGCGTTGGCATGTTAAAATGCAGATGAGTTGAGACACGATACAGGTTATGTAGCCAAACCTTCTTACAGCATTTTTTGGTTTTTGTTTCATGCTTGCATTATTAAGCCAAAGGACCTCAAATATCATTTAACATGCCTCAGAAGGCTGTGGAGGCCGTCAATGGATATTTTGAAGGTGGAGATAAACAGATTTTTGATTAGTACGGGTGTCAGGGGTTGTGGGGAGAAGGCAGAAGAATGGGGTTTAGAGGGAAAAATAAATCAGCCTTGATTGAATGGTGGAGTAGATTCGAAGGGCTGAATGGCCTAATTTTGCTTCTATAGCTTATGAACTACGAACTTATGAAAGTAAACATGAACAGCTAGATTTGTACATGGCAGGTTTCTCAGGTACACATAAAATATTTTAGAAATTGGTTTGAAACGGGAAGGCTCACCATCAATGGTTGTTGGCAGAAGTGTGGCCACGATCTCCGCTTGGCCTCTCTGGTTTTTGTACAAGAAGCACTGGAAACAGTAGAGCACGGCGCAGCGCAGAACAAACGGCTGCCTCTCATTGACCATGGACATCAGAAGTACCACAATTGCAGGTCTGTGCCGGGAAATGTTTCAAAAAGGAGATTTTAATAACTTTCACAAGACGTAGGAACAAAATGAGGCCATTCAGCACAGTCTACTCCACCATTCAATCATGGCTGATCTATCTTTCCGCTCTCAAACCCATTCTCATTCCACAACCTTTGATGCCCACACTAATCAAGAACCTGTCAGTCTCCGCCGTAAAAATACCCAATGACTTGGCATCCACAGCCGTCTGTGGCTATGAATTCCACAGATTCACCACCTTCTGCCTAAAGACATTCCTCCTCATCTCCATTCTAAAGTTGTGTCCTTTTATTCTGAGGCTGTGCCATCTGGTTCTCGACTCTACCACCGGTGAAAGCATCCTTTCCACATCCACTCTATCCAGGCCTTTCACTATCCGATGTAGGTTTCTATGAGATTTCCCCTCATCCTTCTAAACTCCAGTGAGTACAGGCCCAGAGTCTTCAAACGGTCCTCATACATTAACCCAATCATCTCCAGGATCATTCACGTAAACCTCCTCTGGATGGCTCCAATGCCAGGACATCTTTCCTCAGATATGGGCCAGAACTGCTCACAATACTCCAAATGTGGTCTGGCCAGTGCCTTATAAAGCCTCAGCATTACATCCTTGCTTTTATATTCTAGTCCCGTCAAAATGAATCTTAGCATTGCAATTGTCTTCCTAACCGCCGACTTAATCTGCAAATCAACCTTTTGGGAATCCTGCACCAGCACCCAAGTGCCTCTGCACCTCCGATTTATGAATCCTCTCAACATTTAGAAAGTATACTCTTTATGACTTTATTGCTTATGCCAAAGTGCATGACCATACACTTTGCTGCACGGTATTTCATTTGCCTTAGTGTTTAAGAAGGAACTGCAGATGCTGGAAAATCGAAGGTAGACAAAAGTGCTGGAGAAACTCAGCGGGTGCAGCAGCATCTATGGAGCGAAGGAAATAGGCAACGTTTCTGGCCGAAACCCTTCTTCAGACTCATAGACAAAAGTGCTGGAGAAACTCAGCGGGTCTGAAGAAGGGTTTCGGCTCGAAACGTTGCCTATTTCCTTCGCTCCATAGATGCTGCTGCACCCGCTGAGTTTCTCCAGCACTTTTGTCTACCTTTCATTTGCCTTACCTTTGCCCACTTCCTAACCTGTCCAAGTCTTTCTGCAGCCTCCCTGCTTCCTCAACACTACCTGCCCCTGCACCTATGTTCGTGTCATCCGCAAACCTGGCCATAAAGCCGTCAATTCCGTCATCCAGCTCATTAACATAGAATGTGAAAAGTAGCAGACCCAGCACTGACCCCTGAAGAACACTAGTCACCGGCAGTCACCAGAAGAGGCTCCCTTTACTCCCACTCTTTGCCTTATGCCAATTAGCCAATCTTCTATCCATGCAAGTACCTTGACTCCAATACCATTGGCTCCTATCTTATTTAGCAACCTCATGTGTGGCACCTTAAAGGTATTCTGAAAATTCAAATATACAACATCTACTGACTCTTCTTTTGTCAATCCTGCTTGGTATCTCCTCAAAAAAACACTAACAGATTTGTCAGGCAAGATCTCCCCATAACAAAACCACGCTGGCTTTGGAATCAAAAATAGTTAGTAAGACAAAACTGGTCAAGGTCAAAATATCACCCTGTGAGGTCTTCAGCTTCAGCGACATGTGAACAGCACAGGTACTATTTTCAAAATTTGGGATGGAGCCATAGAGTACCGAAACTGGCCCTTTGGCCCAACTTGTCAGTGCTAACCAAACTGTTCCATCTAAGCGAGTCCCGTTTGGCCAATAACCTTGAATTCTTTTGACTAAGATTTGCACATTCCATCAATGTGAAATGACAGAATTCCATCAATCAGATAAGTCAGCGAACAACATGATTTGCATTTGAAACAATATCTTTTGCATGTTGTAATGAGATAATTAAAAAAAAAAATTCAAAAGACATTCTGGAAAATATTTTAGGTGGGTGAGTAAAATTTCAACTTTGTACACCACACCAGTGCTGGAACAAAGAGGTCAAATTTAAAGAGAAGCATTGTCCTTCAAATGTCATTCTAATTAGATGCAAAAGAGGTGAGGAGGTGATCTTATCAAGGTGAATAAAACCATGAGGGAAATACATAGGGTGAATGCACAGAGTGTTTTTTCCCAGGGTAGGATCATATTGAATGGCTGTGCTGGCTCAAAGGGCCGAATGGCCTATTCCTGCACCTATTGTCTATAGTCTCTTTGCATTTGCAATGAAAGGCCTTATATTAATAACAGGGATTGATAAATGCAATCAGAATTGAGTTAATACAGAAAACTCTGGGTACACAGCACCATTTGAAAAAAAATACAAAATGTTCAATTCTTGGGTTGATGTGAATTTACGAATGCGAAAATTAGAAAATATGCAGTTACTTGAAATCTGATATAAGAAAATATTGGAAAAACTCATCAGATCAATGTAGAAAGAGGCATTTAAAGATTCATGTCCAGAGTTTGTCAAAAGTTCTGCCTGACTGACAACATGTTGTGTTATTTATTGCATCTCAAAACAGCAGACTTGCCAAAATTTTTGCGTTAGCCAAAATAGAGAAATAGTGTCCTCAAGTTTACTCGTTGGTCTGAGATCCTGACCTTTAAATACCCCTTTCCTATAACAGTCAAAGTTGGTACAATGGCAAATTTCATCACCCTACCGTCACCAAAGGATGGCTCCAAAATATAGTAATGACTCCATGTTTTCCAGCTTTGCGCTGTGAACCTTTATTATCAAAGGGCAGTGTGATGTAGCTGGGGCAAGGCCTTTATCGAGTGGATGTTGTGTGTAGGACCCATCCTCTCAAGTTCAGTGGCAGCATTGATAATGGTATGGAGCTTACGAATGGATAATCGGTCTTCCCCCCCACCCCCCCCCAGGTGGGAATGTCAAATACTAGAGGGAATAGGTTTAAGCTGAGAGGGGAGAAGTTTAAAGATGAGCAAGGCAATTTTGTTTTATATACACAGAGTGGGAAGTGAATAGAATGCTCTGCCTGGGGAGGTGGAAGACGCAAAGTTCAAGAGGGGCTTTTAGAAAGGCACATGAAGAGGTAGGGAGCAGACCACATGCAGGCAGTTTAGATTAGCATCATGGTCAGCAGACATGGTGGTCTGATGGGCCTGCTCGCTTCTGTTTTACGTGCTAAACACATTCCAAGATTCAATAACTTTACAGAAGAACAGCAGCTTGAAACTGCTTTCGCCCCTGCAGAGATCGATATTCACAAGCTATGGAGATTGAGGATGGGCACACTGTCCCACAAGATAGTTCTTTTCATTTTACCTTGGTGGATTGGAAGGTGCATTCACTGAAGCAAAGTAATCCTGGTTTACCTGGGAACCCCGGATAACCTCAGATACTGTGTTAATGGTCTAAAGAAAAGCAAAAGGCAAAAATCAGATATTACAGGTACAATAAATGGCAAGTGTAACTGATTCATGCAACAAAATACTCGCCCCTCATTTAATAGAAACATAGAAAATAGGTGCAGGAGGAGGCCATTCAGTCCTTCGAGCCAGCACCGCCATTCATTGTGATCATGGCTGATCGCCCCCAATCAATAACCCGTGCCTGCCTTCTCCCCATATCCCTTGATTCCACTAGCCCCTAGAGCTCTATCTAACTCTCTCTTGAATCCATCCAGTGATTTGGCCTCCGCTGCCCTCTGTGGCAGGGAATTCCACAAATTCACAACTCTCTGGGTGAAAACGTTTTTTCTCACCTCAGTCATAAATGACCTCCCCTTTATTCTAAGACTGTGGCCCCTGGTTCTGGACTCGCCCAACATTGGGAAATTTTTTCCTGCATCTAGCTTGTCCAGTCCTTTTATAATTTTATATGTTTCTATAAGGTACCCCCTCATCCTTCTAAACTCCAGTGAATACAAGCCTAGTCTTTTCAATCTTTCCTCATATGACAGTCCCGCCATCCCAGGGATCAATCTCGAGAACCTACGTTGCACTGCCTCAATCACAAGGAGGTCCTTCCTCAAATTAGGAGACCAAAACTGTACACAATACTCCAGATGTGGTCTTATCAGAGCCCTATACAACTGCAGAAGAGCCTCTTTACTACTATACTGAAATCCTCTTGTTATGAAGGCCAACATTCCATTAGCTTTCTTCACTGCCTGCTGTACCTGCACGCCAACTTTCAGTGACCGGTGTACAAGGAGACACAGGTCTCGCTGCACCTCCCCCTTACCTAACCTAACCCCATTGAGATAATAATCTGCCCCCTTGTTTTTGCCGCCAAAGTGGATAACCTCACATTTATCTATATTATACTGCATCTGCCACGCATCTGCCCACTCACTCAACCTGTCCAGGTCACCCTGCAACCTCCTAACATCCTCTTCACAGTTCACACTGCCACCCAGCTTTGTGTCATCCGCAAACTTGCTAGTGTTGCTCCTAATTCCCTCTTCCAAATCATTAATATATACGGTAAACAGTTGTGGCCCCAACACCGAGCCTTGCGGCACTCCAGTCGCCACTGCCTGCCATTCTGAAAAGGACCCGTTCACTCCTACTCTTTGCTTCCTGTCTGCCAACTAATTTTCTATCCATGTCAACACCCTACCCCCCAATACCATGTGCTCTAATTTTAGTCACCCGTCTCCCGTGCGGGACCTTATCAAAGGCTTTCTGAAAGTCTAGATACACTACTTCCACTAGCACCCCATCATCCATTTTACTTGTCTCATCCTCAAAAAATTCCAGAAAATTATTCAAGCATGATTTCCCTTTCATAAATTCATGTTGACTTGGACTAATCCTTTTACTGCTATCCAAATGCCCCATTATTACCTCTTTAATAATTTACTCCAGCATCTTTCCCACCACCGAAGTCAGGCTAACTGGTCTGTAATTCCCCGTTTTCTCTCTCGCTCCTTTCTTGAAAAGTGGGATAAAATTAGGTATCCTCCAATCCACAGGAACTAATCCTGAATCTATTGAACATTGGAAAATGATCACCAATGCGTCCACTATTTCTAGAGCCACCTCCCTGAGGACCCTGGGATGCAGACCATCCAGCCCAGGGGATTTATCATCCTTCAGTCCTATTAGCCTACCCAATACTATTTCTCGCCTAATGAAAATTTCTTTCAGTTCATCTACCCCCTTAGATCCTCTGTCCTCCAGTACATCTGGGAGATTGTTTGTCTCCCTTAGTGAAGACAGATCCGAAGTACCTGTTCAACTCTTCTACCATTTCCTTGTTACCCATAATAATTTCACCCGTGTCTGCCTTCAAGGGACCCACATTTGACTTTGCTACTCTTTTTCCCTTAACATATCTAAAGAAGCTTTTACTGTCCTTCTTTATATTCTAAATCAATATTATATTCTATTCTAATTTATATTCTAAATCGTACTAAATCAATTTAATACATTTAATCAGATAAACTGAGCATTGTCTTACTGTGCTTTATGGGAGCTTGTTCAATAATTGGATGTTGCTTGGTGTTGCTTTTCCTTCATTCATTTACAGAGTAAGGCCATCACTAACAAGATAATTATTCATCGCACCTGCCCTTGAAAAGGATTAACAAATATGGTGCTGGGATTACCTCTGACAATCCCAACCATCTTGCTTTGTGCTAGGTTTACCAGGGCTCTATTACACATCATTCTTGGTTCATGATCATCAGACATGAACATGGGTGGCACGGTGGCACAGCGGTAGAGTTGCTGCCTTACAGCGCCGGAAACCCGGGTTCGATCCCGACTGTGGGTGCTGTCTGTGCGGAGTTTGTACGTTCTTCCCGTGACCCGCGTGGGTTTTCTCCCAGTTTCCTTCGGTTTCCTCCCATACTCCAAAGACGTACATGTTTGCAGGTTAATCGGTTTGGTATAAATGTAAATTGTGTGTGTAGGGTAGTTTAGTGTGCGGGGATTGCTGGTGGGTGCGGACTCGGTGGACTGAGGGCTTGTATCTGCACTGTATCTCTAAACAAAACGACACTAAACATCATCCTCACAAGATTCAACTCTTGTCCATGTTTAAGCCAAGGTTGTAATGAAGTCTGGGGATTGAGTGGTCCTGGCAAAACCAAGACTACCCATTGGCGGGCAGGCTATTAGCAAATAGTTTAGTTTAGTGATACAGCGTGGAAACAGGCTCTTTGACCCACCAAGTCCATGCCGATCAATGATCACCAATACACTAGGTCTATCCTACATACTATGGACAATTTACAGAGGCCAATTAACCTATAAACCCACACATCTTTGGAATGTGGGAGGAAACTGGAGCACCGAGGAAATCCACAAGGTCACAGGGAGAACGTGCAAACTCCATACAGACAGCACTTAGTTAGAATCGAATGCGGGTCCATGACGCTGTAAGCCAACAACTCTTCTGCTGCATCATTGTGTTGCCCACTGTACTGCTTGGTAGCACTGTTGATGCAACTTTCCATCAGCCTTCTGTGATTCAAGTCGTCAAGTCACTTTTATTTCAATAGCACATTTAAAAAACTCTTGTTGACCAAATTGGTGGAGGTACTAACGTTATACAACATTGGTTCATACATTAAGTACATACATACATACATATAGCCCTCCCTCAGAAGACGTCAAGAAAGGCTTGAGTAAAGATGAGTTTTAAGTCTTGACTTAAAAGAGTCGATGGAGGGGGCAGTTCTGATGGGAAGAGGGATGCTGTTCCACAGTCTAGGAGCTGCAACCGCAAAGGCGCGGTCGCCCCTGAGCTTATGCCTAGACCGCGGATGTTCAGTAACCCTAAGTCGGCCGATCTGAGGGACCTGGAGGTGGTGTGGTGGGTAAGCAGACTTTTGATGTAGGTGGGGGCAAGCCCATTAAGGGCTTTGTAAACATAAAGAAGGATCTTGAAATTTATTCGGAACCGCACAGGGAGCCAGTGGAGAGAGGCCAGAATCGGGGTGATGTGGTCCCTTTTTCGGGTGCTGGTCAGGAGTCTCGCTGCGGCGTTTTGGAGCAGTTGCAAGCGGGACAGGGAAGATTGGCTGATGCCAGTGTAAAGGGAGTTGCAGTAATCGAGGCAGGAGGAGATAAATGTGTGGATGACCTTTTCGAGGTCATCAAACTGGAGGAATTGTTTTATTTTAGCTATCGTCCGAAGCTGGAAGAAGCTAGCTTTTACCACGGCATTGACTTGTTTGTCAAATTTCAATGCTGAGTCAAATATCACGGCAATGTTTTTGACGTGAGGTTTGAGTAATGGGGTAAGGATTCCCAGGCTGCCTGCTATCATTTTGATTGAGTCTGAGGGGCTGAGAAGGATCTCAGACTTACTCTCGTTTAGTTGGAGGAAGTTCTAGGCCATCCCACACTTTATATCCTCGAGGCAGTGGATAAGGTTAAGTAGATTTGATCGGTTTTTGGGCTTCAGGGGGAGATAGTTGTGTATCGTCTGCATAGCAATAGAAGGAAATGCCGTGCCTTTGAATGACTTGGCCTAAGGGGAGCATATACAGGGAGAAGAGAATGGGGCCAAGGATGGAACCTTGTGGAACCCCGCAGCAGAGGCTAGCTGGGGAGGAGAAAGAGTTGCCTATGTTAGTAGAGAAACTCCTACCTTTGAGGTAGGAGATGAACCAGCTCAGGGCAGTGCCATCAATACCAACCCCGTACCGGAGACGGTCAATTAGGATGGTGTGGTCGACAGTATCAAATGCTGCGCTGAGGTCGAGAAGGAGAAGGATTGCACAGTCGCCGGAGTCAACGGTGAGCAATAGGTCATTATGTACATTCAACAAAGCAGACTCTGTGCTGTGATGGGCCCTGAAACCTGATTGGAAAGTTTCCAAGATAGTATTTTGGTGAAGGTAAGGCATAACTTGACTTAAAATTACCTTTTCAAGGGCTTTTTGAAAGGAAAGGCCGTTTTGAAATAGGTCTGTAGTTGCTTGGCAAGGTGGGGTCGAGGTTAGGTTTTTTCAGGAGGGGCTGGACCACCGCATGCTTGAAGCAGGTAGGAACAGTGCCAGTGGCCAGAGAACTGTTGAAGATGGCGAGGATGCTGGGACCGGCTATTGTAATGACATCCTTCAGAAGGGCAGAGGGGACAATGTCGAGGGGGCAGGTAGTAGGTTTCATGGTGGTGACCAGTTTTACAAGGGAGGGTAGAGTAACGGGTTGGAAACAGTCTAATTTTGAAGAACAGATCAATGAGACAGCCAGGTCACGGATGGGAGGGGAAATATTCGTTCTGATGTTCTTAACTTTGCTGGTGAAAAATGTAGTAAATTCCTCGCACTGAGCAGGGGACCCAGTTAAGCTGGTGCTGGGGGCAGGACATATGATAGAGGTGATGGTGCTAAAAAGGACCTTGGAGTTATGAGTGTTTTTGGAAATAAGGGCAGAAAAGTATTTTGTTCTTGCAGATTTTACTGCTTCCTGGTATTTGTGAAGATTGTTTTTCAGGAGTTCAAAGGAAATTTGAAGTGTATCAGATTTGTACTTCCGTTCTGATTTTCTGCACTCTCTACTTAGGGCTCTGGTGGTGTCATTGAGCCATGGCCAGCCTTTAGGCTTAGGCTTTTTTCATTTTAAGAAGAGCAACAGAATCTAGGATGGAAGAGCAAATAGTATTGAATAAAGAAATGAGGTCGTCGGTGCTGAGATGGAGGGGACACGCCTCAATAGTGCAGATGTCGGGGGCCTCAGAGAACTTACTGGCAGTGGAGGAGTTAACGTAGCGGGAGTAGCGAGCAGGGAGATGGGATTTTGAGGGAGAGAAACACAGAGATGCATCGAATATAATTCCACTATGATCAGACAGACAGGCATCAATAATTTCTGTATTACGAATTGGCAGACCAGACGAAAGCACTAGGTCTAGTGCATGGCCAAGCTTGTGCTTGGGTCCAGTGGTAAGTAGAGTCAGATTGAAGGACTCAACCAGGTTCATAAATTCACTCACAAGAGGCTTTGTGGGACAGCAGACATGAATGTTAAAGTCACCAAGAATCAGGACCCCGTCAAATTTGGACAACAAGCTAGCGATAAGATCACCAAATTGTGAGATAAAGTCCTTATGCATTTTTGGTGGGCGATACACAAGAACAATTAAAAGTGGACAGATTAGACCAACTATGATTAGTTGATGTTCAAAACTGGAGAAATGATCAGCGTTCAGAAGGCGGCAGTTGAAATGCTTCTTAAACACAGTGGCTAGGCCCCCACCGCGACCGGAGAGCCTAGGCGAGCTGAAAAAAGTTACAGGTATCAGGACAGAGTTCCACGAGTTGAGCAAGCTCACCAGGATTAAGCCAGGTTTCTGTGATCAGTAGGAAATCAATCCACGTGCGGTGAAGAAGTCATTGAGGATGAAGGTTTTGTTGGCAGTGATTGGCAGTGCACTAACTGCGCCTCGCACATAAATGGGTTGTGGTCGCGCAAAACTGATCTACCTATTCTAGAATAGCTTGTCTAGCACATCTAGATCTCAAAGTGAAGTCTTCAGCAGTACAGCTGAGATCATGCCTGGTTCTACTGGATTTATTATACCAGGAAACAGCCGAGAGCACTGGATATCTTGTGAAGCAAATCAAATTAGCTAAAGGTAGGATTCTGAGACGGCAAGAAACCTACATGAAAATGTATTGGCAATGCAGCAATTTGAACTAATGGACGTTTGCAGAATAAAATGCAACAGAACATTTCTATTCCAACTGCCCAGCCTTAATATCAAATATTCCTACTTCAAAAACACATTAGAGCCAAAATAAAACTCTGACTACTTTTAATCAACTAAATAATTTGAGAAGATCCCTCTCAGCTATCTGTCGGTCATAGAGGCAGGAAGCAGACCCTTCTGACCATGTCATTTATGCCGACCTAGTCCCACAGTTGCCTGCATCTGACCCTTCAAACCTTTCCTGTCCATGGACCTGTTCAAATGTCTTATAAATGACTCTGAAGTACAGCATCTGTTTTAAATTGGACCACCTTTTAAATTCTCAGTGACTATCAAAAGAATAACCTCCTTATCGAAGGAAAGTCTTTCATTCATCTGCTTTGTACAGGACCACACTACAAGTACTGGGAATATGCAACTCTTGGTGCATATTCCCAAGACAATACCCTCTTGGTGTTTCTGCACAGCCCTTGGAACAGCTTCAGTAACACAATGGCAAAATTAAGTTACACCTGCTGTCAATGGCAATTAAAGAATTTAATAGCAACATGCTGCATATTGCAGGTTAACCGAAAACTTAATATTTTGCTTTTATTGTTTTGAATATTTTGTGCAGAAAAATTATTAAATATCTTCTTACATCTTATCACTGCACACATAGCAAGTTACCATTACAGCTTTCGATAAATTGATCTCATTCTGGCGTTTGCAGAGGTGCTGCCACATCACCAATTGTACATTGTACCACAATATTTATTGCAAAAAAGCTTTTCATTGAAACTCGGTACACCTGACAATAAACAAAACTAAACTTATACTTGTACCTGAGAGTTTTAAGATGATGCGAGGGTTTGACAGGGCGGCTATAAATCTAGAGATCTTTAAAGGGTCCCAAATAAACACATGAGAATTCAGGAGAAACCTCATTAGGTGGACCACAAGTCAGATGTGGAACTCACTAATGCATAGGCAGGTTGAAGCTAATCGACTGGAGGAAATTGTTGAAAACCCAGCATAAAAGTGCATAGAGTATTACAGCATGGAGACAGCCCCTTCGGCCCAACTTGCCCACGCTGATCAATATACCCCATCTACACTAATCCCACCGTTGACCAATATGCCCCATCTACACTTGACCCACAATCCTCTAACCCAACTTTATTATTGTACCTGTCCAAATGCCTCATAAATGTTATGATCATACCTGCCTCAACTACCTCCTCTGGCAGCTCGCTCCATATACCCACCACTCTTTGTGTAAAAAAGTTACCCTTCAGGTTCCTATTAATGCTTTACTCCCTCACCTTAAACTTATGCCCTCTTTCTCGATTCTCCTACTCTGGGCAAGAGACTCTGTGTGTCTACCTGATCTATACCTCTCACGCCTTTGTACACCTCTATGTCTTTCCAGGTGAGGCAGAGGTTCAACTGCACCTCCTCCAACCTCATCTATTGCATCTGCTATTCTAGGTGTCAACTGCTCTACATCGGTGAGACCAAGCGCAAGCTTGGCGATCACTTTGCCCAACACCTCCATTCAGTTCGCATTAACCAACCTGATCTCCTGTGGCTCAGAACTTCAACTCCCCCTCCCATTCCGAATCCAACCTTTCTGTCCTGGGCCTCCTCCATGGCCAGAGTGAGTCCCACTGCAAATTGGAGGAGCAGCACCTCATATTTCGCTTGGGCAGTTTACACCCCAGCGGTATGAACATTGACTTCTCCAATTTCAGGAAGTCCTTGCTTTCTCCCCTCTTCCCCTCCCCTTCCCAGCTCTCCCACAGCCTACTGTCTCCGCCTCTTCCTTTCTTCTTTCCGCCCCCCCACCACCCCACATCAGTCTAAAGAAGGGTCTCGACCCGAAACATCACCTATTCCTTCGCTCCATAGATGCTGCCTCACCCGCTGATTTCTCCAGCATTTTTGTCTACCTTTGTACACTTCTATAAGATCACCCTGCATCCTCCTGCGCTCCAAGGAATAAAGTCCTAGACTGCTCAACCTCTCCCTATAGCTCAGGCCCTCGAGTCCTGGAAACATCCTCGTAAATTTTCTCTGCACTCTTTCCAGCTTGGCATCTTTCCTATAACATGGTGACCAAAACTGAACACAATACTCTAAACGTGCCAAGGACGAGCAGCGTTGTAGATTGATTGGTTTTGGTGGAAGTCGTGAATTGTCGCTGGTGTGTGTGATGGTATTGGTATGTGGGAGTCGCGAGTAGGCGTGGACCCGGTGGGCTGAGGGGCCTATTTTCATGATGTATCTCTAAACTTGCTTCCAAGAACTCAGCTTCCAAGATGGCGCCCAACACAGGTGACTATCTGCGTGCTAGCCATAGAAGCATATCTACAATCACATACTACAATCGCTCCACAGTTACAAATGGCTCAATTGTAATTGTGTATTGTCTTTCCACTGACTGGTTAGCACGCAACAAAAGCTTTTCACTGTTCCTCGGTACATGTGACAATAAACTGAACTGAGGCTTCACCAATATCTTATACAACTGTAACATGACCTCCCAACTTCTATACTTAATACATGCATTGTATGCAATACATACATTGTATGAGAAAAATAAAAACAGAATGAAGAGAATATCCAACTGGGCAACTCAAGGTGGAAGGGGGCTGATATGCAGCATAAACTCTGACACAGAGCTGCTAGGCTAAATTATATATTTTTGCTATGATGTTGCATGTAACTCACCTCAGTGAGAATATCAGCAGGAACTCCTGTTGCCATCAAGATGGTGCACAACTGTTGCAACAAGCCGCACTGGAATGCCGACTTCTGACAAGTGCTTGTAGCTCCAGGGGGATTCACTGGAGACACCAGCACTCTCACCAGCTAGAGATTAGAAATAGGACAACATTGGCTTAAGTTTGCAAGAGGGGAAAAAAATAGCATGTCCTGATCTCTTTATAGAATGCATTATCAGCCTGCCATATTTTGTAACATGCAAGAAATATATGCACCTAAAATTCAGTCAGTCTTTCATATAGCAATTAATTAGATTTTGACAAGTTGTGCATCTGATATTACCTGCCAGGCACATGACGTTCAACATCAACTTTTTCTTATATGTATTATCATGCACAAACATTGATTAAACAAAAGAATCTGCCCCTGGACATGGTGGACTGTTAGAATTTTACGATGCAGCTGTGAATGATTTTTTGTTTTGGCAAAAGAAGCATCCATATTTGCGCTAAAGAAAATGCAGCCTGATAATTAAGGGCATATACCATAGCTCAACCTTGGCCAACAACTGGGTGGGATTCATAAATTAGTGGTGCATTCGAAAGACTTGCCCCTCATTTAGAGGCTTGATCCTTACAGTCTATAGTGGTCATGTACAATGCCGTTAGTCCCTGGGATCTTTAGCAGGGAGGATGACCACATCCATATCATCGCTGCAAATTAAAAATATCAAATGTTAAATTAACACAAGTGTTGTAAGCTTATGTGGGGAAGAGTTACTATTGTTTTATTACTGTGCAAGTATCACAACTCACTCCTACAAGGCAAGCCTGCAAATTTAAATATTTACCACTTCAGGACTGCCCAACCTGCAGTTTCTCCTCAACTAATGATCCAAACAGCAAAATATCCGGAAAACCAATCAAATCATGTTCAAACATTCTAAATTCCAGTAGCGCCACTAGGTTTCTGGTTTCTCCATAACCCAGCATCTGCAGTTCCTTATATGTGAGTTTCTCCATACTCTCCTTATCATGAAACTCAGTCCAGGTAAACCTTGTAAATTCTTGTAAACCTGCACTGTACTTTCTCAAATGCTGACACACCCTTCCGCAACATTATAGCCTAAATTCAGGCTCACAATATTCCAGATGTGATCCAAATAAGGCCTCGTATAGTGTGGGTTGACTTCTCCCTTGGATATTAATTAGAGAGTCATGCAGCGTGAAAACTTGCCCATGCCAACCAACATGCCCCATCTACACTAAACCCATATCTCTCTAAACCGATCCTTTCCATGTACCTGTCTAAAATGTTTCTTAAACGTTGTGATAGTCCCTGCCTCAACTACCTCCTCCGGTGGCTCGTTCTAAACACCTACCACCATTTGTGTAAAAAAGTTACCTCTCAGGTTCCTATTAAATCACCCCCCTCACCTTAAACCCATGTCCTCTCATGATTTTGTACATGCTCCTCATCCTCATGCGTCCAACAAATAATTCAGCATTTCAAATAGCTCCTTTCATTGGAGTTTCTCAGCCTGTGTCCATAGCAACTTAATTATTCCTGTACACAGACGGACTACTCCAAAGTCTCTGGATCTTCACTGCTTCAAGCTTCACATCTTTAAGAAGATGCCCTGTTCTTCTCCTTTGGGGTCCCTCTCGGCTACATTGAAATTTATGATGCATATTCCAATTGCTTCTGGAAGATGGGTCCAGGAAGGATATTGGTGGCCATGCTTTGTAAACCGATATGATTAACTGCAAATCTGAATAGCCTGCAGCAATTCCAAGTGCCCAGCCCTACTTTCTTCAATAGCATTCCAAACAGCCGAAAAGGATCAAGACCAAAGTTTTAAAATATTGCCTCTACCAAAGGGTAGAGTCAGGATCACTATTGTTTCAAGCTGCTTGTTTCAATGACCAACATGAGAGGGGGGGGGGGGGGGGGGGGGTCAGCCTACCAGGATAAATACTCTGCCTGTGACATTCTACTGACACAAAAAACAATCTTGTTGATTGTTGCAGCCACATTAAAATACACCAGGTCACAGAGGCAAATGGCTAGAAGCCATTACTGCTATAATAAGGCAAAATGCTTCATGTAAAAATACAAGATAAATTAAACAAAGATGCTCTGAGGACTTCCCACCAATGACAATGAAGCTGCTTGGTCAAAAAGCTTTTGCACCATTCTTATAAAAAAAAATCAGATCAGCACATTATAAACAAAATTAGTAGAGCTAGAAGTATCAGCATTACTTTACAAAGTTGATATTTTTTTCAATATTCAAAAAGGCGTCAGAGTGGTGTCAGAGAAAAAAACATTCTGGGAAGTTCGTATTAGTTCTTGCTTGCCTGGGTGCCCAAAGTGTTTGGATTTTCAAGACAAATGCATTAAGAAAATGACACCCATTAAAAAATGTCTTTATTATGCATTAGTTGAAAAAATCATGAACAAATTGATTTAGGTGAGAATTTAAAAGTCAGTGGAGTAAAATTAGCTCAGAAATGCAGTCCAAAACACATCAATAATATAATCCCTGTGGCAGTGCAAGAAGAGAAATGCAGCAGTCTGGTGATGTGATCAGGGAACTAAACAGGGTATTGTCACACAGCAGCAATAAATTACAGGAAGCCGCAGAGAAATTGGGAGACTGTAATTGTAAGAGAGTGCAGAGTTACTGGTCAGCCCCCATTCAGAGTTTGGAATAGTTCTGAATTGGAGCATTGGCAATGAAGGCCACAAGTGCTGGAGTAACTCAGCAGGTCACTCAGCCAGCTTCCCTGGAGAACGTGGAAAGGTGACATTTCGGGTCAGGACTCATCCTCAGACTCCATATTGGTAATACCCAGATTGTTGGAAAAGTGTCATAACTAAGATGTAACAAACTCCATATTATTGAGGAAAATGCCACTGAGTCAAAGAAAATTCAAAACAGTCAAGATTTCCATAGATATCCTGATAAACCTGTTCCCGCACAATGGTGCAGAAACTCATCTATAATCTAGAACCGGGTCAGACATTCCAAAAAATATTTGAGGTGGATGGGTAAATTTGCCAATTTTATACACCATTCGCAGGCACACGGAAGAGGACGTCATATTTAAAGAAATCCATTGACCTTCAAATATAATTCCAAATGGATGCAATAGTTTGGTTATGGCAGTATGTAAGCCAAATAGTTACAGTGCTATCACATTGCAAGAGTCAATATATAATTTGGGTTCTTAGCTCCGTAAGAATAAATATTGCTACATTTCCTTTGAGGTTAGGCCCAGGTCCCACTGAAACCTGTATTCAAGGCTTCCTCGGGCTTTACAAAACACAAGAGATTCCAAACAGTATTTTGATCGATATTTATGCTTCAGTTAACATTGGACATTGATAAAAAATACTGGACATTTCTGCTACTAATATTTACGATTCTTGCTAGATAACAAAAGATCATTATTTACCCAAACAAGAAGAGTGACTATAATAAAAAAGTAGCTCATTTAGCCATGAGATGGACTATGAAGTGCTGGAAGATGTTAACTGTGCTGTTTAATGGATTGTTTGTCTATTCTTGTTTTAGTTATCAACTTCAAGAAATAATACCTGCAGCATCAGATGAAGATTTGTCACCTTCTGTGCAGACCAGTTTAAATTCTCTTCAGCTACCTCAAACCAAGTTTTCATGCGCTGAATGTACGAACCCTCTTTGAAAAAATTCTGATTTGAACTGTTGTTCTTCATTAGGTTAAGGAGCAGTAAAAGACAATCTTCAACCACGATACCTTAAACACAGAACATTTAAAGTCATTACAGATTTTCATGAAATATAAATTGTTCAACTTTGTTTTAGAGGAAGTACACAAAACTGGGTGAAGGATTGCTGTTTCATGTTGACACGGTACTCTTGTGGGCATTTAGTATTGCAAGTTAAATCACTGAAAGTACTTGCTATCAATGAACTACAATCACCGTACAAATGTCTTTGGAAAAACTAAAAGAATGTGATGTGCACCATATCTAGAGATTATTTTAAGTAACACAGATATACCAACTTTTAAAATGCAGATAGATCAATCACATCCTTTGGACTGTACGATTATAGAACGTTGAACAGCACAGCACAGGCCCTTAGGTTCACAATCTCTGCGGCATACACGACACCAGATTAAACCAATATCCTCGTCCTGCACGTTGTCTCTGTACTGTACACTGCACAATGACAATAAAGTTGAATCTGAATCTGAATCTGAATCTGATCCATATCCCACCATTCCATGCGCCAAAATAAAAGTCTCTTAAAACCCACCATCGTACCTGCCTCCACCACCACCCCTTGCAGTTTGTTCCAGGCACCCACCACTCTTTGTTTAAAATAATGTGCCCGTACATCTCCTTTAAACGTTACCTCTGTCATCTTAAAGCTAGGCCCTATAGTTTTTGACATTTCCACCCTGGGGAAAAGGTTCCGACTGTCTACGCTGTCTCTGCCTCTCATTTTCTGGGAAAATACATCAAGAAATTGCCAAAATCAGATCCGCTTCAGATGTTTACCCAAATCCATTCAATGTGGAAATGAAAGATTTGGAAGAAAGTGTCCGTCACAAAGATCAAGCAATTGTTCCAGATTTTTAAAATACTGCACGGTAGGCAAGAACGCCCAGTCTTCCCGGATAATGCATTAGGCAAAATCAGCTCCAATCAATATATTTTGGAAATTAAAATGTCAGGATGTACAAATTATATATATATATGTTTACTGTAATGGGGCAACCAGAAGTACTCCAAATACAGCCCAACCAAGGTCCTGTAAAGTTGCATCATGGCTTCCAGTCTCTTACACTCAATGCCCCAACTGATGAAAGCAAGCCTACCGTATCCCTCCTGTACCACTCTACTTGTGTTGCCACTTTGAGGGAGTTACGGATTTGAATCCCAAGATACCTCTATAGTACATCAATGCTGTTAAGGGTCACACCATTAATTGTATATTTCCCCTTTACATTTGACCTCCAGAAGTGCAACATCTCACGCTTGCTTGATTGAACTCCATCTGCCATTTCTCAGCCCGTCTCTGTACTTGATCTATACCCTGCTGTATACCTTGACAACCTTCCTCACAGTCCGCGATCCCAGCAATCTAGGTGTCCTGATTAACCAACAAGTTTATATCCAAGTCATTTATATATATCATAATCACAGAACCCTGCAGAACTCCACTGGTCACAAACCTCCAGCCTGAATATTGTCCTTCCACCACAACCCTCTGTGTTCTATCAGTAAGCCAGTTCTGAATCCATATGACCATGTCATTTTTAATCCTGGGTATCTTAATCTTCTGGATCAGCCTACCATAAGTAATATCAAATGCTTTACTAAAATCCAATAGACAACTTCCACCACCCGACCCTCATCAATTACCTTTGTCATCTCCTAAAAAAAAACTCGATCAAGTAAAACACGACCTGCAGCATAGAAAGCCAAGCTGACTTTCCTTAATTAACCCATTAATACTCTTCCAATTATGAGTAAATCCTATCCTGAGAAATCCTCTCCAATGGTTTCCCTACCACTGACATGAGGCTCACGAAGTTAGTCGCACATTAAGCCAATCCTGACGCTTTGGTATCTTTTAGTAATCTGTCTACATATCTGTTATTCTATCTCCCATTTGCTATTGGGAGGCCTTCAGTCCTTGATCATTAGAGTGCTTGCACCTTTCTTATTTTTAAAGATCCATCCATATCGTCACAGTGGACGGACCTTCCAGTATGTCCTGTGCAAGAAGGAACTGCAGATGCAGGTTTAAACCAAAGATAGACACAAAAAGCTGGAGTAACTCAGGGGGACCGACAGCATCTCTGGTGAGAAGGAATGGGTGACGTTTTGGGTCGAGACCCTCCTTCATTCCTTCTCTCCAGAGATGCTGCCTGTCCCGCTGAGTTACTCCAGCTTTTTGTGTCTACCTCCAGTATGTCCTCTCTGATACCTCCGTGACAGTCTCTCTGATGTGCAGCGCAACTCCTCCACCTCTTGTGCCTCTCTCTCGGTCAACGTCTGAAACAATGAAGCCCTGGAACATTGAGCTGCCAGTCATGTTCCTCTCACAACCATGTTTCTGCAATGGCCAAAACATCATAGTCCCAGACTCTAGGTTTATCTGCTTTATCCACAATGCACTTTGCATTGAACTAAATACACTTCAGTCCATCAGCATCACTATGTTCCTTCACCACTCCCTCATTTGAGACGTATTAGTCCTAACTTCTACATTCCTATCACTCCTTCCAATTTCTGATTTACTACCAAGGCTCCCAACCACTTGCTCTCTAGTTTAAATCCTCCCTAGTAGCGCGGTTGTATTTGAAGCCAGCACGTAGTCAATTATTCCATTGGCTCTCTTTCCCCTTTAATTACTCCATGTCTTCCTGCTCGGTCCACCAAGTCCATGCCAACCATCACCCATTCATACTCGTCCATGAATCACCCACTCATATTAGTTCTATGTTATCCCATTTTTGCATCCACTCCCTATACACAAGGGCCAATTTACCTGCAAAACGACACATCTTCGGGATGCGAGGAAACTGGAGTACCCAGAGGAAACCCACCTGGTCACAGGAAGAACATTCAAGCTCCACACAGACAGCACCCGAGGTCAGGATCGAACCAGTGTCTCTACTACTGTGAGGCAGCAGCTCTACTAGCTTTTAACACTTTTCTTTGAAAATGAATGCAAAAGTAATACCCCAATTGAATCATTATGCAACTGATACATAAAAAAGGTTTCAAACAAAAAGTGCACATTTACTAATTATAGATGTTTAAAAAATACCTCCATCACTCATTCCTTCTTCAGTGATAATATCCAGCAGTCGTTCAAAGGCACTTTCAAATGCTACAATCTTCTGAATGGCTGCATTGCCTTTTGTTAATTGTTGCAGTAGCAAAAGCCCCTTGAAGAAAAGAAAGCTGTTTTTACTGGCTTAACAACGAACTGTTTCCACAAGCTACTACCCTGTTTGATTGGATTCCTCCATTCCCTCCCTCCATCCCAGTTATTTCCACAGCAGCAGTTATCTGGATCTGAAACAACGTACTGCACAGAGATGAAAGAAGCCCAGGTGAGACTGAAACAATCTAATCTAGCATTTCATTTTCTTTTGTAAAATAAAGCATAATATTCCTTGAAGCCGAACCTCATGGGTCTCTTATTCCCAAGGACACATTAGTTTAAAAAAAGAGAAACCTACCACTATCTTCAACATGGTGCCCCGCAAGGATGTGTTCTCACCCCTCCCCCACCCTTCTATGCCCCGTATACACTAAAGGCTGTGCAGCCAAATACCAATCCAACATATTTTACAAATTCGCAGAAGACTCTACCGTAGTGGGCCGAATATTAAATAATGAGGCGGAGGACTTGAGGCGAAGGTGATTGAGAACCTCATAACCTGGTGCCAAGACAACAACCTTTCCTTCAAAGCCAGCAAGACAAAGGAGATTGTGATCAACTTCAGGAAGCAAAGCAGTACATTGATGGCGCCGAAGGAGCTAGTTGGAAGCTTCAAGTTCTTAGGAATAAATATCACCAGCAATTTCAAGTTCAAGTTCCATTTATTGTCACATGCACCAATTGGTACAGTGAGATTTGAGCCATATGAATAAAAAGAACATAATACACGATAGAGTTTAACAGTGACATCTTCCTCTTTGTTCACCCGTGGTCGGGGCCTTTGAGCCCTCAGCAGTCAGCGCTACAGCGGCCCGAAGTTCAGGCCCTTTCGCCAGGATGAATGGAGCTCCGACGTCGGAATGGTAGAACACTCTCAGCAGCTTGGAGTTTCCGAATCGGCCACTTCCTACCGGAGACCGTGGCTCCCGAAGTCCACAGGCTGAGCTGGGCGGACCTCCAACACTGGCGACCCGCGGCAAGGGGTCCCAGACCTCCGCGATGTTAGAGTGAGCGCCGCCCGCGGCTGGAAGCTCCGCAATCCACAGCTCCACGATGTTAGTCAGCAGGCCCAACACTCCGGATCTTCAACACGGCGATCCCCGGTAAGGCATCGCCTGCTCCGCGACGGAATTCAGTGCTGCCGGTCTCCAGCAGGAAAGGCCGCACAATCCAGTTGGTAGGCCGCGAGGGGGGGGGGGGTGGGGGGCGAAGATGCGACTCAGAGAAAAGATGCATCCTCGACCAGGAAGTGACTGGGAAACAGTTTCCCCTCTCCCCCCCCACCTCCACCACATAAAAAAGACTAAGAAACCTCCAAAAACATACTTGAAGACAGACTAAAAATAAGAAGGGTGAAAGGACAGACAAACAGCTGGCGAGGCTGCCGCTCACGGCGCCACCCGTTGACATATTTATTTGCAATTTGCCCAGGACCAGCCACATCGAAGCAATGGCCAAGAAAATACACCAATGTCTCTACTTCCTCAGAAGTTCCTTAGAAGTTCGGCATGTCCCAAACAACTCTCATCAACTTCTACAGGTGGTTAGAATGCAAACAGCCCAATAGAAAAGACATGCAAGAACGACAAAGGTAAACCAAATGTCCATTGCTGCAATGGTTGATGCAAATATTGACAACTCTTTTGAAAGGGAGGATAAGTCAGAGTCTCCCTCCCTCCCCCTCTCCCTCCCCCTCCTCCACTCCCTCCTCCACTCCCTCCTCCACTCCCTCCTCCACTCCCTCCTCCACTCCCTCTCTCTCCCTTTATGTTCAGTTTTGGGCAACGTTTGTGAGGGGAGGAAAAGATTTATAAGAACCTGAGGGGTAGCTTTTTCGTGCAAATGGAGGTAGGTGTATGGAACAAGCCGTTGGAGAAGGTAGTTGAGGTTGGTACCATTGCAACGTTTAAGAAACATTTGGACAGGTATATGGAGAGGACAGTTTAAGAGGGATATGGGGCAAATGCAGCAGGTGGGACTAGTATAGATGAAACAAGTTGGCCGGTGTGAGCAAGTTGGGCCAAAGGGCTTGTAAGCATGACTCTATGACATATACATGATATATATCTCATTGGATGCTGGACGTCATATTTAAGGAAAGTGTGGGATTAGTCATTCATGGTTCTTACTTGGACTTCTTGTTTCTGTGCAACCCTACGACTGTGAGCAGAATTACTACTGAGAAACTCCCCAGATAACACTTGAAACAGTTCCATCCATCACTTTCATAGAAAAGGAGACGTTATTGTGAAGCATACAGCAGCAGATTGCATTTTGAGTTAACTTCTGACCAGCTTGTCAGTAGAGCAACACTTACATCATTGCGAATCACTTCCCTGGAGTCTGCAAGCAAATCCATCATCCTGGACACACCTGTTGGATTAACATGCTGGTTAAATATTATCATTTAAAATTTGCAATATCTTCTGCAACCATGAGCTCTTGAAAACTAAAACATAATTCCTGCAAGATCAACATTTCCAAGCTGCAGGAAACATGTTAATTCTTACCTACTAAGTTAGCAAACCTAGAAGTATCTAGTCCGAAGAAGGGTCCCGATCCAAAACATCACCCATCCATGCTCTCCAAAGATACTGCCTGACCTACGTTACACCAGCACTGTGTCCTAAGAAGATCACAAATGGTTCCTCCTCCAAATCACTAATACACATTATGAATAGCTGGGGCTCAAGCGCTGATCCATCTGCGGGATCCCATTTGTCATCACGTCATCCTGAAAAGGACCCAGTTATTCCCACTGTCGACCAATTTTGAATCCACGCCAGTATAGTGCCCCATTCAATGTGCTTTATTTTTGCTTATTAACTTCTTAGACGGGACTTCAAAGACCTTCTAAAATCCATAACACACCAAATCTAGATGCGGTATTGTTAAACTAAATGGGTCAGCCAGCATTTGTGGAGAGAAACAGATCTTCATCAGAGCTGGAAACATCAGAACATGTGATTTACGTTGTGAGGGAGCAGAGAAAGAGAGGCTTGATACTCCGAGGTTTTCTCAATAATGGAACCGATGTTGGTGCAGTCTAGGTAATAGAAAAACTGGAGCAATTCTCTCAAACTATGTTACTCGGACAACTTTAATTTAGGAATAGGAATAGTTTATTGTCACATGTGACTAGGCACAGTGAAATTCTTTGCTTGCATACACAATGTATACAAGTAGCAGCCACCTACAGAGTTACAAAGCACGCCGGCTCCCCCTTCTGTCCCCCAACAACCCCCCCCCCCCCGATTTCCACCTCATCACAGACCTTCATGGAGCCATTCAGACCACTGACCTTTTTGCTCACCTACAGCTTTCATTTGCTTGCAGACAGATCATATATAACCTCTACTATAGACAACAGACAGATCATATATAACACCTATTCAATGCCTCAACATTAGTATTTGTATCTGTTTCCATCACCTCCTCATGCCAACCCATTCAGATACCAACCACATCAATTTAGAAATAAAACCGTACCCCTTTAAAACTAGTCCTCTCACCTTAAACCTATTCCCTCAGTTTGGGTACCCTTACCATCGGTTTAGTCAAAACAATGAACCCTATGCCTTTGATGATCTTATATACTTTGTGTGGGAACGAACAGCAGATGCTGGTTTAAATCGAAGGTAGACACAAAATGCAGGAGTAACTCAGCGGGACAGGCAGCATCTCTGGAGAGAAGGAATGGGCGACGTTACGGGTCGAGACCCTTCTTCAGACTTTGTTCCCTTTGCTCTCTCCACCATCAAAACTAATTTTCCCGTTCTGATACATGGCTATTGACCATCAATGAGGACTTTATTTGTCTTTCATCCATAGACGCTGCCCGATCTGCTGAATATTTTCAGCATTTCCTTTTTTTTTGTTTCAAGCTTCCAGCAGTTTTTATTTTGACTATTTCCAGAATTTCATTTTCAAGTTTCCTTTTCACATTGGTTATAAAGCAATTATAAAACTGATCGAGATTTGAAAGTTCAAATTACTTTGCTTGCTCCGTTTAACTTTGGGCCTGGCTTTAAAGCTTGTGGCACTCTCAGGCAGTTTCTTCATCATTTACCTTTAATATTATGCACAATCAGAATAAAGCACTTTTCTTACCCATTGGACTGACAAGAATAATCTGTTGAACTTGTGGTCCGAGATTTTTTAAAAGTGCAGTTAGGAGCTTCACAGCAGGCCAACGGACGTGAAAATCAAACTCCTGAAATGAGAGGATAGGTTTCACATGAGAAAATGCACAAATATCTTGTGGTCAATGGTGAAGTCAGTAAAAGAAGGTGTGAAGGAGCTAGATGAAGCATTGTGTAAACACACGGTGCTCCAGTGGCAAGACACCCAAATGCCAAAGACAACCTTCATGGTGAGTTTAAAACACAAAGGGCTGCACTAACTCAGTGGGTCAGGCAGCATCTGTGGAGGGCCAATCCATTCCCTCCACAGATGCTGCCTGACCCACAGATTTACTCCAGCACTTTCTTTCTGCTCGTGTTCCAGCAACGGCAGCCCATTGTGTAATCATGGTGATATTCTGTTGGTAGATGCTGAGGAGGAATTGCAGGCACAGGGTGAAATGGAGATGAAAAGATGAACTGGATGGGAGGGAGTGACGAGCCTGTGATGGACTGGGCTTTGATCACCACTCTCTGTAAGAGCAGAGCAGAGCAGTTGCCATACCAGGCAGAGATGCATCCCATCAGAATACTCTCTACGGCACAACTGAAGAAGCTTGAGAGTATGAGGCAGACAAACGAGGGGAGAGAGGGACCTGAAAGAAAGCGAGAACGTAATTCACGCTAACCAAGATGCCTAACAAGGTTAACCCCATTGTGCTGCATTTGGCCCATATCCCTCTATTCCTTTCTCTTCCATGTTCAAGCATTCACATGTGCTTTTTAACCTGTTCACTACCAAGATGTTTTTTTCACTTGCATACTCCGACCCGAGTATACTCGGGCGAGAGGCACTGAACAGGTTAAATTCTGTTAAATCATTTTGTTAAGTTATTGTGGTAATTTACTCAAATTGACATTCTTTAAATGTCTCACACCAGCAAAGAGTGACCAACCGCTGAAAGGGAACATTTTGATCGTTTTTCTTATTCCAGCAACACAATATTGAAAAAATTCAATTTTCAAATTCAAGGTAGACAAAAATGCTGGAGAAACTCAGCGGTTGAGGCAGCATCTACGGAGCGAAGGAAATAGGCAATGTTTCGGGTCGAAACCCTTCTTCAGACTGAAGGGTTTTGACCCAAAAAGTTGCCTATTTCCTTTTGCTCCATAGATGCTGCCTCAACCGCTGAGCTTCTCCAGCATTTTTGTCTACCTTCGATTTTCCAGCATCTGCAGTTCCTTCTTAAACAATTTTAAGATTCATTTGGTTTTATAACTTAATGTAAATGGAACTAAAAGCTCACCTCTAACAACGATAACAGCAAGGTTAGGTTTTCCGGTTGCTTGATAAAGATCTCTGTGTACTGTACTGCAAGATCTTCAGAACTGGGCTTCTGAACATTCTCCTCTGAATAACAAAAGTAAGTTGGGAAGAGCTTAAAGTCAAATCCAAGTGTGCACATTTTAAGATTTTGCTTTCTTTTTCATAAATAAGATGTGGGCATTAAAAACAACAAGTTACTGTCCCTGGGAAAGAACTGGAGAGCGACATTTTCAAGGTGCCCCAGTCTTGTGAAAGTCCTCTGCAGTATCGGTTGGTTGGTTGGTTGGTTTGCTTCCTAATTTAGACCCACAGACACCGAAGAAACACTAACACGTTTCCAAAACAAGGGCTATGCACCTTGTAGGGCAACTTGGAGATGGCAGCATTCCCAAGCTAGAGTACTTGGGCAGACCACTGGAATCCAGGGACAAAGTGGGGCACATAGAACAGTGCAGCACAGGGATAACCTTACCATGTCTGTACCTATCATGGTGGCAAATGAAATTAACCCCATCTGTCTGCGCAAAATCCATATCCCCCAATTCCTCGTCTGTTGGTGTGTCCTGTCTAAATGCCTCAAGCATCACTATTTTGTCTGGATCTACCACCACCCTCCCTCCCCCCCCCTTCTTCTTCCACAAGCCCCAGCTGCACAGTCACCCATCACTCTTTAAAAAAAAACTTACCTAGCACATCTCCACATAACCTTAAAGCTGTTCCCTCCACCACTGGACATTTCTTCCCAGGGACCAAGAATGACCATCTACCCTATCAATGCTTCCCACAATCTTAGTAACTTCCCTTAGCCTCCGACGCTCCAGAGAAAACAATCTAAGCGTGTCCAACCTTTCCTTATAGCTCAGACCCTCTAATTCTGATAAACCTCTTCTCTACAACCTTCCTGTCATGCGGCAACCAGAACTGCACACAATACTTGGCATGATTGGCATCCAAACTGGCGTTTAACATTGGTCCAACACAAAAACAGATATTTCACCAAATTTGAATAAGGTTGCTGGTTGCCATATTTGGAAGGTCCAATTTACTGGAATTTTTGTTTTGAAAACTTCATGAAATACCTAGTCATGGTGTCATACAGTGTGGACACAGGCCCTTCGACCCAACTTGCCCACACAGGCCAACATGTCCCAGCTACACTAGTCCAACCTGCCCATGTTTGGCCCAAATCCCTTCAAACCTTATTTAGAAAAATAATTTACAATTTTCCTGGAAAGTGCCACATATACAAGCTTGGTGACGCTGACAAACCAAGAACCAAAGATCAGTCACTATTCGGCAAACCTCCTCAGGCTTCTGCGAGTACATCACCGTTCCTGCATTTTCAGGAAGAGGGCACTGTCCCAACCTGCTGCCTCAGATTCCATTCGTTCTATAAGTAAGGTGGCAGTAAACATCAGATTTGACCAATTTTGGGTCTTAACCACAATGAAGATAATGGCATGGAGACAGGAGTGTTTCAGCATTTGCCACAGCAGCTGAGGTCCGTTTAACGATATAAACATGGTAAAGCAAAAAGGAGAGAAATTGAAAGTTTTCCTTCTCCAATGGCTTGCTGCATCATAAATATTCCACAATTTCAATGCGGGGGTGAAATAAATTCACAGATGAATACGTCACTTTCTTCTGTAATTCAACTGCGACTTCCACAGCATCGCTGGGTTTAAAATCACTCCACCACAACCAACTACTCGAACTCCTGCCCATCTCACTTTCTCTATCACACTATTTAAAATCGCTCCATCCAGTCCATCTTTATGTTCTTCAGAAGCACCTCAAGATGATTAGCACATTAAAGGCAACAAGAGAAATAATGTGTGTCTGCGGATACCCTCAGCCAAATTAATTTCAAAATTTACTCCACTTTATATAATCACAATATTTTAAATGCTTAAATCTTTCTTTCAACACTGTAATTATTTAAATCTAAAACCGCAAGTTTTCCCACACTATTTACACATAAAATGTTTATTGAATACCTACACAAAATTCTAAATCAAACAGTTCTAAAGCAGGTAAACATCACACTATGGTAGACACAAAAAGCTGGAATAACTCAGCGGGTCAGACAGCATCTCTAGAGATAAGGAATAGGTGACATTTCGGGTCGAGACCCTTCTTTACACTATGAACTGTTATGTAAAGGGAAAATTCTCAACATGCAATGGATCAAAGTAGTTTCTGAAAGTGTAAAATTTGTTACTTATTCAGCCTTACAAACGAGAAGAAAAACATCATGCATTTTAGAAAGAGATGCATATGTACTATATTTAGTTCATTTTTAAAGTTGCATTTTAGTCATGGCAATTAATTGCCTCTTCTCCAAAAGGATGATTTAAGTTCTCACCTTTATAAACAATAGCAAGTGAACTAGTTGATAAATATTTAAGATTGTTAAATATGAACCATTTTCCAATGGTACACTTAAATGAAGCAGAGCCATGCAGTAGAAATTAAAATTTTACCTTCAGATCCATCTGCTGAATTTAACAAGAAAGAGAAGAGAGAAATTGACTGAGACAAAATTGGTCACCGTAAATTAAAAGCACTGTATGCAAGACATGCTAAAACAATGGACTCAAGACGTACATCAAAGCAAAGCATGCACTGATAAACAAAGCAATGACACCTTGGAGCAAAAATCTGTTTCCAACCTTTATTCCGATGTTTCCAACTTTCCTAATGATTTAGGAAGCAGACCCATTGAATCTATGCCGACTCACAGAGTAATCCCATTCCCCAATAAGCTCTTTCCTGTAACCTATTCTCGACAACTCCCAGAAAAATTTACAACCTCATATAAAAGGGCCCAATTAATCTGCCAAACCGCATATATTTGGAATGGGATGAAATCCACAGTCTCAGGGAGAATGTGCCAACTCAACACAGACAATACTGGTGGTCACAACTGAACCCAGGTTGCTGGAACTACGAGTTGCAGCTTTATTTGCTGCACCACTATTCAATAATAACATTAACTCAAAGCTAGATAGACAGTGAGGTGATTGCTCTCATTGCATCTTCATTGAGCTTGACGACCAATGTGCGATCGGGAATATTTAGAAATAAGCAATTGCAAGGAGGAGTCAAAATAAATGGCAAACATTTAGGCTATGGTTATCCCAATGCAATTTCTGAAGACTTCAACTATGCAGAATAAGACAATGGCAATAACAGACCCAGGTTTTCAGATATGTTTTGGTCAAGCTTCCAAATCAGCAAACCTGTAGGACAAAGTCTAGGAATCAGAATTAAAAGGTAAATTATCAAGATGGGATAGATAGTCGGCTCATTTGAGATCAATTCATCTGTTCAAAGACAGAAGGAAACACAAGTCATATGTTCCAAGAAGTTCAGGCTGGAAATTTGATGACCACCTGTGATGTTTGGTAACCTTTATTATATTGCCCAAATAAAGTAATGGCTAACGTATAGCAACAAGGAAGTTTACCAAGGAAAGACACAAAATGCTGGAGTAACTCAGTGGGCCAGGCAGGTAGATGACATTTTGGGTCAGGACCTTTTTTTCAGTCACGGAGACAAAAGATGGGCCCGACCCAAAACGTCACATATCCATGTTCTCCAGGCCTACTGCCTGCCCCGCTGAGTTACTCCAGCACATTATCTCTTTTCATGTTTAACTTAACTGATTATATTAGGAGGCCTATACTTGCTAAACCCATATCCATTTTCATGTCATGTTGTTAAAATCAATACTGAAATCAATTAAATATTTCAAGATTTTAGATATTTACTTTTTACAACTACTTCATTTTCACATGATTGCAATAACAAGAATAAATCTTACCACAGGAGGTCATATTATTTTTCCTTGCTAACCCAATGCCACATTTATCACAAAATATTAACAGATTTTAAGCACAGAAATTCCATCCTGCGCACCATAGTGTATCTTTTACACAATGCACATTCATCCAAGTGCTATATATTCTACAATACATCCCACCTGTAACCTGCATTATTACAGCGGAAAACTTTTTCCCCTTTGTGCATGAATCAGATTTTATTGTAAAGGGAAAATACTGGTTCAAGCTTTATTTGTGTGAAACCAAGGTAAAATAACTTCAGTGTTTTTGGCTTGCTCGCATCTATAGCTGCACATGATTCCAATTACTTGATATAGAACGAGAGGAAGGCGTTCCATCAAATCTATCAATATTGTCTCATTCAGAGAACATAGAACAGTACAGCACAAGAACAAGCCCTTCAGCCCACAATGTCTGTGTTGAACATAGAGTGATACAGTGTGGAAACGGGCCCTTCGGCATAACTTGCCCACATGACCCAGCTACACTAGTCCCTGCCCACGTTTGGTCCATATTCCTCCAAACCTGTCTTATCCATGTACCTGTCTTAACTGTTTCTTAAATGTTGGGATTGTCCCTGCCTCAACCACCTCCTCTGGCAGCTTGTTCCATACACCCACCACCCTTTGTGTGAAAAAGTTACCCCTCATTCTTATTCAATCTTTTCCCCTTCACCTTAAACCTATCTGCACTGATTTACCCCCACGTGAGAAATTAGATATAAAACGTGAATGTATCCCAGAGGAGCATGGATGAAGCTCAACAGACTTCGTACTGGAGTTGGGCGTTTCAATTGCCAGCATTTGGAGATGGGGGCTCCACCAGAGACCAGCCTGTGAATGCTGAGCAGAACAACAGACAGCCAACCATGTGATCTCTGGGTGCCCGCTCTACCACCCACCAAATGGAGGTCAGGGCCTGGTGGACATTGACGCAGAGACAACAACCTGGCTGCTCAACACCCGGCTTGAGATCTAACTATTCCTTTAGTTTATGTTTCATTCGCAAGAAGAAGATTGTATACCTCTATCTGATCCATACCCCTCCATTCCCTGCATATCCATCTGCCTATCTAAAAAACAGTTAAACATAACCCTTACCTGCATCTGCCACCATCTCTGGCAGCGCCTTCCAGACATTCACCACCCTCTGTGTAAAAAAAATAATTTGCCCTGCACATCTTCTTTAAACTCTTCCCCCTGACATTAAAGTTGTTCCCTCAAACCATTGACATTTCCACCCTGGGGGAAAAGGCTCTGACTGTGTAGTGTTATCAATGCCACTCATCGTTTTATAGACCTATCAGGTCTCCCCTCACACTGACAGTAACCCCTCAATTCAGGTTTCAATCATATTTTGAGAAACATATTGAAAAGTAAAGCATATGAAAATGAATTCAAGGCAAACCAGCAAGATGAACAATTATACATGGGAATGGTGATCTGAATAGTTTTAAAAGATTAAAAATGCTCCGCTCTACCTGGTTCTTCCTCTTCAACATCATTGGATATCAGGTTGTAAAGAGTATCCAATGTATAGCCAATTATTTCAGAGTCTGAGCTACAGAGGGCATAGAATAAAGTTTAAATTCACTTTAATATCTCGACATAAAACCAAATTTGTACATGGCTTTTCTAATATCACTCATCAATTAGCAATTAAACAGTTGACAGAAATACATCCAGAAGCTTGTGTCCATTCATGATATATTTCACTGCTCAATAAAGTAGAAGAATGCTCTCCCGATCACAAGGACAAAACTAGCAGACATCACTCAGAAAACAGTTGTCTGACCAGTGTCCGACAATCATTAGTGAAGTATGCATCATGTAAGGGTTAAACAGTTGAGTTGAGTTTATTGTCACGTGGTAACATAGAAAATAGGTGCAGGAGTAGGCCATTCGGCCCTGCGAGCTATTCAATATGATCATGGCTGATCATCCAAAATCAGTACCCTGTTCCTGCTTTCTCCCCTTACCCCTTGATTCCGTTAGCCCTAAGTGCGATATCTAACTCTCTCTTGAAAACATCCAGTGAATTGGCCTCCACTGCCTTCTGTGGCAGAGAATTCCACAGATTCACAACTGTCTGGCCGATAAAGTTTTTTCTCATCTCTGTCCTAAATGGCCTACTCCTTATTCTTAAACTGTGAACCCTGGTTCAGGACTCCCCCAAAATGAGGAACATTTTTCCTGCATCTAGCCTGACCAATCCCTTAATAATTTTCTATAAGATCCCCTCTCAACCTAAATTCCAGTGAACATAAGCCCAGTTGATTCATTCTTTCATCATATGTCAGTCCAGCCATCCCAGGAATTAACCTAGTGAACCTACGCTGCACTCCCTCAATAGCAAGAATGTCATTCCTCAAATTAGAAGACCAATCCTGCACGCAATACTCCAGGTGAGGTCTCACCACGACCCCATATAACTGCAGTAGGACCTCCTTGCTCCCTTCTAATAATAATCTGCCTTCTTGTTCTTGCCACCAAAGTGGATAAGAACATCTATCCACATTATACTGTATCTACCATACATGTGCCCACTCAAGCCAGGTCACCCTGCAGCCTCGTAGCATCTTCCTCACAGCTCACACTGCCAAGCTAGGTGTCATCCGCAAACTTGGAGATGTTACATTTAATCCCTTTGTCTGAATTGTTAATATATATTGTAAATAACTGGGGTCCCACTAGTCACTGCCTGCCATTCTGAAAAGGACTCGTTAATTCCTACTCTTTGCTTCCTGTCTGACAACCAGTTCTCTCTCCATGTCAATACCCGACCTCCAATACCATGTGCTCTAATTTTGCACACCAATCTCGTGTAGACCTTGTCAAAGGTGTTTTGAAAGTCCAGATACACCACATCCACTGGCTCTTCCTTATACATTCTACTTGTTACATCCTCAAAAAATTCCAGAAAAATTAGTCAAGCATGATTTCCTCTTCACAAATCAATGCAGACTTCTATCGATCCTGTCACTACTTTCCAAATGCGCTGCTATTACATCTTTAATAATCGATTCAAGCATCTTCTCCATTACCGATGTCAGACTAATTCACTATTTTCTCTCTCCCGCCTTTCTTAAAAAGTTGGATTACATTGGCTACCCTCCAGTCCACAGGAACTGATCCAGAGTAGTGAAAAACTTTGGTTGTATGCTAACCAGTCAGCAGAAAGACAATACATGATTACAATCGAGATATCCACATTGCACAGATACATGATAATGGGAAATAACATGAATAACATGAAGGCAGGAACTACAGATGCTGGGTTACACCGAAGAGACACAAAAAGCTAGAGTAACTCAGCGAGCCAGGCAGCATCTTTGCAGAAAAGGAATAGGTGACATTTCGGAGTGAGACCCTTTTTCAGAGTAAGGCAGGGCTCGAAATTAATGGTTGCCCGGGTGCCAATGACCACCCAAAGTGCCACCGGGCAACCTAAAAGCCGAGTCATTTTGCCCGGCTTGGCACTGCAGATACTGGTTTATATCGAAGATAGACACAAAAAACTGGAGTAACTCTCAAGAAGAATGGGGGGAACAGTCTGAAGAAGGGTCTCGACCCAAAACGTTGCCTATTTCCTTCGCTCCATAGATGCTGCCTCAACCGCTGAGTTTCTTCAGCATTTTTGTCTACCCCCATTCATCCTGTACTGATCCCCCCCATTCATCCTGTACTGATCCTCCCCATCCATCCCGTACTGATCCCCCCATTCAACACCACTGACAACCCCCGTGCTCTCCGCTCACAATTTTACATACTCCAACCAACATGTACTAATTCACCTGCCTCAATCCATCCATTCCGCACCTTCTCGACCCCCCCCCCCCCCCCCGCCCGCAATGATTCACACCCCCCACTCCCTAACCCTATTGTGCTGGAAATGTCTTCAGAGCAAATATTGACTATGTTTGATAACGGAATGCAATCAAATGTGTTTTGATTCCCAATGTTATTATTTGTTTTAGTCCATAAAGATGGATTAATTAAATTGTGAACACATGAAACATTAAAACCGCAGTGTTCGATTGTCACTGCTACTGTTGACACGTTGTTACAGAATTCATTTTAACGGCAAATCAATGCTCTTAATATGGAGTATCAGTACTGTAGTTATTTATTGAGCAACATTCATAACTATATGTTGGATTTATCTAGGTTTTACTTCTACAGTCACTCATATACATCACAAATTTGGTCAGGAGATATTTCAGTTGAAATTTTAACGTTAATTCTGAAGTGGGAATGATGGAAACAGTGTGTATCAATAATTTTTTTTTAATCTGATGCGTCTAAACTGGGTATCGTCATTGCTGTTCACAACACGTACATCTAAACTGAATGTCCGGTAAGGTGGCGTTTTGACACCTTTAAACATATTACCAAAATAACATTTGCTGCAATTATGTCCTTTGGCCATCTCTTGTCAGTTAGTGTAATGTTTAACCTGTGAGATGGGTATAGTCGGTTTTAACAGCTATTATCATAAAATGCCTTTAGAAATTTCCTTGCAACCTGCATATTTTGTTATGGATAAATTATGTGGGAAGCAAGAGTGTTTCTGTACCAATAGCAATAACGACCCATGCTACGGCCATGTCATGATAATTTTCGGTCCTTCACAGAAAACATGCTTTCATCAACCTGTAGTGTGCATGGTTAAGCATATATGTTACCATGGTCCAGGATTTATTGACAGGTTAATCATACGCTGAATAATCCAACCACATTTTTGTTTGGAAGTGGAAAAAACTAATAGAAATTACATTAATTGCAATGTGTAAGAAGAGTTGAGATACTGTATTATAATTTTGCTGCATGTCATTGTGGTATATATCATGTCTTGATTGGTGAATATGTTTAGTTTGTGACTTTATTTGAAGCAGAAATAATATGTGAATGCTTCATTGAGCATAATTCCGACTGGTAACTACGCACTTCGTCCGATCACATTATCGCACGCGTCATGCAAACCGTCTTAAATGACCACCTAAACTGTCATTTGGCAACCTAAAAAGCTGCTAAGGTTGCCCGGCTGGCAACAGGATGTTAATAACTTTTAGTGCAAGATAAAGCCAGTAACGTCCGATCAAGGATAATCTGAGGGTCTTCAATGAGGCAGATAGTAGTTCAGGTCTGCTATCTGGTTGTTGGTAGGATGGTTCAGTTGATTGATAACAGCTGGGAAGAAATTGTCCCTGAATCTGGAGGTGTGCATTTTCGCACTCCTATACCTTTTGCCCGATGGGAAAGTGAGGAAGAGGGAGTGGCCGGCGTGTGATTCATCTTTGATTATGCTGGTGGCAGCGTGAGGTGTAAATGGAGTCAATGGACGGGAGGTTGGGGTTTGTGTGACGGCATAGGTTGCGTCCACAATTCTCTGCAATTTCTTGCGGTCTTGGATGGAGCTATTCCCAAACATGTTGGGATGCATCCCGATAAAATGTGTTCTACCGCACATCTGTAGAAGTTGGTGAGAGATGTTGGGGACATGCTGAACTTCCTACGCCTTCTAATGGGCCTGTCCCACTTACGTGTCCTTGGCACGCAAATTACGCGACCTCGTCGTCGCATTGAAGCGCACAGGCATCGTATGGCCGTGTGGGGCCGGTCCCACTGAGAAGCACGGAGGGGTATGGAGTTGTGTGCGACATCGCGCGGGGCTCCGAAATTTTAGTAGCGAACGAAATCTTCGCGCGCCAACAGCCTGTCGCATAACTGACGGCCAAAGTGGGACAGGCCCAAGACCCTGGCGCGACGCAACGTCTCACCTCCAACAGCAGCAGAAGCAGGCAAACGATCGCCGAACTCGGCCTGGGGCTCACGGCCGTTGCGGTCCGGATCCGCCCCCACTTCTACTCCCAGAGCTGGGCCAAGAAAACTGAAGGAGTAACTCAGCGGGACCGGCAGCATCTCTGGAGAGAAGCAATGGGTGAAGTTTCGGGTCAAAACCCTTCTTTCAGACAGAAGTCTTGACACGAAACGTCATCCATTCCTTCTCTCCAGAGATGCTGCCGGTCCCGCTGAGTTACTCCAGCATTTTGTGTCCATCTTCAAATGACGTCACGCACTCCAGATGGCTGTGCGAACACATGAAATCGCGCGCAACCTTCGCGGGACCGTTGCGCCTCAACGCGACCACGAAGTCGCGTAATTAGCGTGGCAAGGACACGTAAGTGGGACAGGGGCTTAAGGAAGTAGAGGCATTGGTGTGCTTTCTTGATTGTTGCTTCAATATGGGTGGTCCAGGAGAAGTTGTTGGTGATATTTACTCCTGGGAATTTGAAGTTCAGTGCTACCAAATGTAAATTCCTATATCCCAAAGATGTACTGGTTAATTGGCTTCTGCTGATTGTAAATTGTCCGGAGTGTGCAGGACAGTGCTAGTGTGCAGGATAGTGCTGGTGTGCCGTGTGATCGCTGGTCGGCGCGGACTTGGTAGGACAAAGGGTCCGTTTCCACGCTACACCTCTAAAACTAAAACTAAAAAAAAAAAATTAATTTTATATTTTTCTTTGTTATTGATCCGAATCCTCATAACCTGATGTCTCATTACAGTATGAGAAACATACAGCCATTCCTCACTATGATTCACCAGTCTGCTCACTAACTTTTTTGACATGGCCGCAAGCTGGGATACCCGTTATAAATGAATTTATGCGTGGATTTTACGAGATTCTTGTCGCCTTCTATTCAAGTCACGCAGGTAAGAGTCAAAAACAAATATAAGCGTGAAGAAGCATCTGAAGGGTCACGACACAAATGGTCATCCATCCTTTTTCTCCAGAGATGTTGCCTGACGCACTGAGTTACTTAAGCACTTTGTGTCTATCTTTGGAACAAACACAAGCCATTGTACTGGTCCACACAACATATTCCATAAATCATATCTGGCTTATTGCATCTCATTCAATTTTTTCCCTGATCATTTTTAACCAAAGAAATCTCCTGCTTTTCTTTCAACTTGCGTCATGGGCTGCGATTGTTTGTTGTTACTTGAGGGGTTTCAAAGTCTCTGAAAGATTGTGCCTTTGCCCATATGGACACTCCTACATTTCCAGCACTTGTGTGAGATGGTGCCTCATCTAAATCAATATGGGATGCCCATCTATTAGAGAACAAACTTAACATAATCAAGAGCCAAATCTGAAAACTTCAAAGTAATTAATTTCCCTACGGCTTCAGAGGATATGCTCCCGTGCTTTAACAGTTCTTCACCAAATCAAATCAAATTGATCAAATCACAACATTCTTGAGAAACTGCAGTTGAGGCAGCATCTGTGGAAGGAATAGATTAGCAACATTTCACGTCTGAACATTTCTTCAGACAGGGGAAGTAGTCTGAAGAAGGGTCCTAATGCGCAAAGTTGCCCATCCATTCCTTTCACAGATCAACTGCCTCACCTATTGAGTAGCTCTGGCACTTTGTGCTTTACACAAAATTCCAGCATCTGCACTTCCTTGTGACTCTGATTGTATTCACACTTTGATGTTGCAATTCACAACCAGTTTATGTTATATATTTGGCACAAAAGAATAGCCTTGCTAGCCTTGCTTGAGATTGTGATCACTTGAAAAAAAAAATTACTCAGGGGGACAATAAAAAGGGCATGAGATGCAACAAGAATGTAGAGAGCATTTTATCGGGATGCATCAAAGCAAGGTTTGGGAGCAGCTCCAACCAAGACCGCAAGAAATAGCAGAGACTTGTGGAAGCAGCCCAGACCATCACGCAAACCAACCACCCTTCAATTAACTCAATCTGCACCTCCCGCTGCCTCGGCAAGACCAGCAGCATAATCAAGGACGTCCCTCTCTTCTTCTCCCCTCTCCTGTCAGTCAAGAGGTACAGAGGTGTGAAAATCCACACCTCCAGATTCAGGGACAGTTTCTTCCCAGCTGTTATCAGGCAACAGAACCATCCTATCACCAACTAGAGAGCAGTTCTGACCTACTATCTACCTCATTGGAGACCCTCGGAATATCGTCAATCAGACTTTACTGGACATCATCTTGCACTAAATGTTATTCTCTTTATCCTGTATCTGTACACTGTGAACAGCTTGATTGTAATCATTTTTATTCTTTCTGCTGACTAGATAGCATGCAACAAAAACGATTTTCACTTCACCTTAGTACATGTGACAATAAACTAAAGATTTTGGAAATAAAAGAAACTGTAGATGCTGGACATACCATTTTTTTATTTCAGAAGTATAAAACCAGAAGCAAGTGCCTCTTAATAAGTATATGTGTGAAGAGGATCATAATACTCTTGGTTGTTAGATAAGCAAATCACTTGCAGAAGGCATTGGATGACCTCAAAAAATGTTGTCAAATCAAATATTTGCAAGTGTAGCTTAAAGCATTTTTCCTGAAGGATTTCAACATTTTTCATGTTAAGAACACTTCCAACTAAGCTCCACTGATCTTGGGATGAAACTTTTTTTCAAAACGGAATTTTGATCAACAACCAATTTTAATAGTTTAGGGTGACAAGCCAAACGCATTATCCATCCCATATCTTCCTGCATTTAACAGGGACCACACTTTTAGAGCAAAAATGTTAACACTCATTTCCCAACAATTATGCACAATAATCAGCATGGCGATTCCTTCTTATTACTGCAGACGTTAAGTGTTTCGGCATCTGCCCAGTTAATATTAAGCTGAGGCCACTTACCGGTCCATCTGCAGCACATTGATGAGGTGTTCCATAGCCTGACTGCCCACTTCGAGACGATATTTCTAAAATAAATTTAAAGTGTACATGCTTAGGGCTAAGAAAAAAAAATTCAATTTGCTTTTAACAACTGAATAAAGATTTGTATTTTTTCTCCTCCTCCTTCTTCCTCCACCCACTCCCCCATAATTAAAAGGAAAAGAGGGGCTGTTTTAGACTTCCAAAAGTTTTAAATTGTTACAGATAGCAATGTAGCTTAACAAAGCCATAAAGTTACAATGAAGGCACCTGGGTCATTCTATGGAGAAAGAATAATTACATTACTCTTATTTACAACTTTGTGACGTTGGGACAAATATACGCATGCCCTGGCTCGCATAGTACAAAAATATTGATTTATGCGTTTTTACAATATTGCGCTTGTTAATTCAAGTGCTCCTATTTCCGGAATAATGTGATCAAATTTATGCCAATCAAACGTACACATCAGCTTTCAAAGTAATCTTATAAGTTCAGTTTTGGTTAACAGATAGAAAACACAAATTATTCCCTGCAGGGATTAGGTTGTATGTTTAAATGTATCTGCCTTTAAGATAAATTAGAGCAAAAAGTTCTCAGTTTTTTCTCAGATTAATGCTGCGATTGTTAGCATCATGGATTTCATTTCATAAAGGGAAAGCTTTATAATGTAGCATGATGTGATTTACCCTCATTTATTTCAATGGGCAGTGTAGTCACCTGCGGTGCCTGGCATATGTTTGATTTACGCGGTGCTTTTCAAGCCTGTAACTCCTGCGTAACATGCAAAGTGCCTACAACAGTTTACAAAGGTGACATCAGGCATTGGGGTCAAGAGTCCCAAGCACTGACAATGGAACAATTCGTACTAGCTGCAGCTTAACAGGTCAAGTGGGAGAGTCTAGGACCAGGGGGCACAGCCACAGAATAAAAGGACATACCTTTAAAAAGTAGATAAGGAGGAGGAGGAGGAGGAGAAGGAATTTCTTTAGTCAGAGGGTCATGAATCTGTGGAATTTATTGCTACAGACGGCTGTGGAGGTCAAATCATTGGGTAATTTTAAGGTGGGGATTAACTGATTCTTGATGAGTGTGGCTGGCATGGGTTATGGGCAGGAGGCAGGAGAATGGGGTTGATAGAGAATGATAGATCAGCCATGATTGAATGGCGGAGTAGACTTGATGGATCAAATGGTCTAATTCTGCACCTATGATTTCTGAACTTATGGGGAGGCAGTGAGGGGGGCAGCAGAATGAAGAGTGGAAGCAAATGCCAGGCGGGCCAAATAGCTTGGAGTTTTGCAGCAATCCACAACCTTTTGAAACACACACGATCATACCTTAGACAGTGATTTGAGTGCTCTCACAGCATCCCTGCGGTCCTCCAGCAGCGTAGCGGAAGCTACTCTGTCACACAGTTTCTGAACCTGTTTCAGGAGATTAAATGGTTAACGACTGAATGCTGAAGATAATCCAGATAGCTTAACCGTACAACAGCATTCCAAGGATTTCAATGTCTATTAACCTACGAGCAATAAATACTATCCACATGCTGATATGAAGGTATAAATTACTGCACTGCAGAAAGCATGTACATCGGGCCATCAGTAGCGGCGACTACGGAGGGTTCATGGCCCCGGATGAACAAGGGAGGAGGACTGGCTGAACTTTGTTGCCTTCCACCACAGTGAAGAATGGTGTGGTGGATGTTTGTGTTAAATTCTGTGTATTGTGTGCTCTTTGTTAAGTGTATTGCTGCTGGCAAATTCATTTCACTGCACCCTCGGATGCACGTGACGAATAAAATTGACTTTGAGAAAGCTGGGGTTCAAAGTTGGATAATGGCTCTAAGATCTGATCTCCCACAATTTTTATCGAACAAAATATCCACCCGAAACCAATAGGAAAATGCTAAATTATTGTGAACATGGTTCAAAGTGGATGAACCAAGCACCTACCACAGCCGAGAAATTCCTCCTTTATTGTGCTTTCACATTGTACAAGTTTAGTGGAGGCAGAAGGAACTGCAGATGTCGGAATCTTGCGTAAAACAAATTGCCGGAGTAACGTAGTGGGTTAGGCTGCACCCGTGGAGAACATGGATAGACAATCTTTCAGGTCGGAACCCATTTTGGTTACGTTTATTATTATTGTCACGTGTGGGGTAGATGGGAGTCAGGACCGCACTCTCACTGATGGAGAGGACGATTCATTCGCCTCATTATAGCTGGAAAGAAACTGTCCCCGAATCTGGAGGTGTGCGTTTTCAAACTTATGTACCTCTTGCCTGATGGGAGGGGGAGAAGAGGGAGTGACCGGTCCTTGATCATGCTGGTGGCCTTACCGAGGCAGCGTGAAGTGTCGATGACATCAATGGAAGGGAGGTTGGTTTGTGTGATGGTCTGGGCTATGTTCACAACTCTTCCCAATTTCTTGAGGTCTTGGATGGAGCTGTTCCCAAACCAGGCTGTGTTACATCCTGATAAAATGCTTTCCACAGAGCATCGGCAGAAGTTGGGGTTTTCTCAGTCTGAAAGGGTCTGAAAAGGGGTTCTGACCCAAAAGTAATTTATCCATATCCTCCAGAGATGCTGCCTGACTCGCTGAGTTATTTTTGTATGGGTTTAGTACATTGATACCACATTGAAGCTGAATGTTCACTTTAAGCAGAACATGACATCACATTGAGCAGATACACAATGCACTTTCGGTCAACTGCACTATGCTTGTGTCAATTTGTGCACAAGCAGTAAAAGTCTAACTAATTCTGGAAGCTGTCCAACTTATTCACATTGACAATGTAATAGAACAAATGTAATCCATAATATTTTAACAAAGTTTTTAACTTAAAATGATTGAAGTATTATTACACAGCGGTGCCCATCAAATCTATGCCACCTCCAGTTTGACACATTCCAGCCGTCCTGTACTCCTTTTTCTTCACATGCCACAAATTATTCTCGCTGAAACTTTAGCAGTTTCTCAGCGGCTATGTGTTCACCACCTTTATTAATCTCAATAAAGCTTTCAACCCTGTTTGTCAGGGACCCCTATGGAAAATCACGATAAAATTATGGCTGATCGAAAGGTTGTTCGACAACTATGACAGTATGGTGTTTATTTTGGCTATTGTTTTCACGTGTACCGAGGTATAATGAAAAACTTTATTTGCATGCTATCCAGTCAAAGACTATACATAATTACATTAAACCATCCTCTGTGCATATATGGAGGATAATGCATACTTTTAGTGTAAGGTAAACATAGAAACATAGTAGGCCATTCGGTCCTTCGAGCCTGCACCGCCATTCCATATGATCATGGCTGATCATCCAACTCAGTAAAGTCTGATTAAAGATATTCAGGCTGAAGAAGGGTCTCAACCCGAAACGTCACCCATTCCTTCTCCCCAGAGATACTGCCTGTCCTGCTGAATTACTCCAGCACTTTGTGTCCATCCGATTAAAGATAGTTCAAAGGTCTCTAATGAGGTAGATGGGAAGTCAGGACCATGCTGTATCTGATGAAAGGACCATTCCGTTGCCTGGAGACAGTTTGGAAGAAACTGCCCCTGAATCTGGAGGTGTGCGTTTTCACACTTCTGTACCTCTTGCCCGATGGGAGAGGGGAGAAGTGGAAGTGACTAGGGGGCGACTGGTTCTTGATTATTGCTGGTGACCTTGCCGAGGCAGCGTGAAGTGTAGGTGGAGTCAATGGAAATGTGGATTGTGTGATGGTCTGGGCTACATCCACAACTCTGCAAAATTTTACCGTCATGGATGGAGCTGTTCCCAAATCAGAGACAGATCAGAGAAATATGTGATAGAAGATGTTCACACCTATTCCCAGTATCCAATGATGTGAAAGAAAGCTGTGTGCTTGCCCTAACACTATTTAGTACAATATTCTCTGCAATGCTGCCTCATTGCCTAGCCTGATAAAGGTAGAATCAACCTTAAATAACTTAAAAACAGCAAGACTGACGGTGTTCATTTTAATTTAACCCGTGGCCAAAACCAAAAGTACAAGAAACCACCTTTGCTCTTTGCTCTTCCTCTTTGCTGATGACTGTGCACACAGTGCAGGCTCAGAAGGTGACATGGAGGAAAGCTTGGAGACATTTGCCAGTGCCTGAGGCACCTATGGCACAAAGAAAACAGAAATCATGCACCAACCTGCACTGAACACTTCATACACATAACTAAACATCCTTGTGAATGGTCAGAGGTTTCAGTATTGGACAAGTTTACAGACCTTGGCAGCACTCTCTCAAGATCAGTCAACATTGTCAGTCACTACAGGTTAGCCAAAGCCAGCTCTGCTTTTGGAGGAGGGAGGTAAAGTGTGGGAATGAAGAGGAATCAGTCTAAAGATTAAGCTGAAGGTGTCTCATCCTACTGTCATACCCAGCTTAACCTACACTAGCAAGACATAGACAGAGTACAGCAGACAGTCCACATGGTTTACCCACTTCCACGTGACCTGACTGTGCAGATACTTCACATCAAGTGGAAGACACTTCCAGACACACAGATTCTACCCCAAACACACCTCCACAGTATCTATGAAAGAATCACAGATCAGGTGGTTAGGACATCAGATGAATGTCCAATGACAGAATACCAAAGCAGCAGCTTTATGAGAAATGACTGAGGGCAAACAATCATATGGCGGACAAACAAAGAGATTGAAAGACTATCCTGGAACATCCCAAAATGTTTCAGCTTTTCAATCTCTCCTTATAATTTCAGCTTCCATTCCAGGCATTATCTTAGTGAATCTCTTCTGTACTCCCTCTTTTGTTACCACATCCTTCCTTCAACAGCTGCACACAATACTCCAAGTGATCTAACCAATGTTTAGTACAGCTGTAACATCCCAACTCTTATGCTAAATGTCTCAGCCAACAAAGGTAAGCATGCAAAATGATTTTGTCACTACCCTATCTACCTGTGCTGCACATACAGAAAGCCATGAACTAGCACCCTCCTAGGATCCCTGCCATTATTTATTTATCCTTTAGTTTACTTCCAAAGTGTTTACCTCAAACTTGTCTGGATTAAATTCCATTTGGCACTCATCTGCCTAATTTACCAGCTGATCTGTATCCTGAGGCAATCTATCTTTAAACTTACAAATCATATCCCTGCATTCTCATCCAAGTCATTGATATATTACAAAGGTCCAATCACCAATTCCTGAGATACACAACGCTTAACTGACTTCCAATGAGAAAACACTACTATCCTCTGCCTCCTATCACTGTTAATTTTGGATCCAGTTTGCCAACAGATTTATATCCTGTAACAAACAGGATGGAAAAAATGAAATCAGTTAATCAGAGACATTAAACGGCAGAATGCCAGAGGGAATAGTGCTGAAGCCACAACTATACACAATTTATATTAATGACTTGAATGAAGGGACTGCAGCCACATTTGTTGATGAGGTAGGTTAGCAAGCTTGAGGAAGCCAAAGAGCTGGAAAGGGATACAGATAGGTGAAGTGAATAGGGAAGAAGTTGGCTGTTGGAGTAATAATGTGGGAAATGTGATGTTATCAACATTGGAAGGGTGAAAAAAAATTATTTAAATGGAGCAAAGGACTACAAATGCATTACATTACAAAAGGTGTCAGAGATCCTAGTACATAAAATACAAAAGAATGTTGGCAAAAAGAGACACAAACTGCTGGAGTAACTCAGGCAGTCTGACCCTTCTGAAGAAGTGTTCTGACCAGAAACGTCACCTATCCATGTTCTCCAGAGATGTCTGACCCAATAAGTTACTCTAGCAGTTTGTCTTTTTTTCCGTAAACCAGGATCTGCAGTTCCTTATATCTAAACATTATTGGCAGGCAGGTAAAACAAATAAATACGATTGGCCTGCGCTGTGAAGGATATGACGAATGGAAGTAGGAACATTTGGTGGAATTTCACAGTATATGTTAAGGCCTTTCCTGCTGTACTGGACGAGTTCTGCTCTGCGTGCTTTAGGAAGTATATGCCTAGTCTGGAGAAAATGCACAGGCAATGTAAGAGTTATAGAATGATACAGCATAGAAACATACCATTGGGCACAACCGATCCATAATAATCTCATCTCCCAGCACTTAGTCCATAATCTTTTATGCCTCAGCAATTCAAGAGCTCATCCAGCCACATCTTAAACACTGTTAGTGACCCAGCTTCAACAACTCCCAGGTCAGTGTATTCCAGGTACTTAATAGTTCCTGGATTAAGGAGCCCTTATATCCCCTCTGAAACTCTTCCCTCTCACCCTAAATCTGTTCTCTACTTTTATCCATATCTGATGTGGGGGAACGTTTCCTATAGAGACCCTATTTATACCCCTCATAACCTTATATACCTCAATTATGTCTCTCAACATGCTCTGCTCAGGGAAAAGATCCAGCTTCTCCAGTCCCTCCTAATGAATGAACTGCTCCATCCCAGGCAAAATCCTGGTGAATCTCCCCTGAACTCTCTCCTTCCTATAGCAATCAGACTAGTGCTGCACATGGTAAGGGAGTTAAGCCCCTGTCCCACAATGCGAGTTCACCCAAGAGCTCTCCCAAGTTTAAAAAAAAATCTAACTCGTGGTAAGTATGTAGCGGGTACGTAGGACCTCGTGGATGTCCCGTAGCGGCTCGTAATGCTTACGGCAGGTACTCGGGAAACGCAGTAACTAACGGCAGGTACTCGGGAAACTCTTGGACATTTTCAGTGTTGAAAAAACTTCACGAGTTACCGCGTTTCCCGAGTACCTGCCATTAGTATTACGAGCCGCTACGGGACATCCATGAGGTCCTACGTACCCGCTACGTACTTACCACGAGTTTGATTTTTTTTATAACTAGGGAGAGCTCTTGTGTGAACTCGCATAGTGGGACAGGGGCTTTAATGAGTATGGGGAGAAATTAGGAAAGTAGTATTGACCCTAAGATTGGATGAGGATATTGAATGATCTTATAAGAGGCCATTGACTACAGCAGAGCACCTAGAACTCCAAATGTAGCCTTACCAATATTGTGTACATCTGTAACATAATGCCTAACTCCTGTACTCAATAGCTTGACCGATGTAGGCAAAGGTGTCCATTGCCTTCTTCACCACCCTGACAGCCTTTGTCTGTACACCTTAATAAAACTATGTTCCTGCACCACTATGTCTCTGTTCTACAACACTCCCCAGAACCCTGCTAATTACCGTGTAAATCCTGCTCGGATTTGCTTTGTGTGGAAAAAGTTGCCCGTCAGGTCCCTTTAAAATATTTCCCATATCATCTTCAAATTATGCCCTCAAGTTTCAGACTTGCCTAACTTAAGGTAAAGATTGTGATTTTATAAACCTCTAAAATCACTGCTCAACCTCCTATGCCACTAAGGAACAAAAAACGTTGCCGATCCAGCATCGCCTTATAACGCAAACCCTCCAGGGAACAGTGCAACACGAGAACAGGCCCTTCAGCGCACAATGTCTCTGCCCCACAAGATGCCAAGACCCATCTGTCGGCACATAATCCATATCCCCCCATTCCCCCATTCCCTCAATATCCATAAGCAGGGCTCTCACTTTTTTTCCCTGTTGCCAGCCGGGCAACCTCGGCAGCTTTTTAAGTTGCCAAATGACAGTTTAAGTGGCCATTTAAGACGGCTTGCATGACACGTGCGATATTCACCAATCAAGACATGATATATACAATGACATGCATCAAAATTTAAAATACAGTATCTCAACTCTTTTTATACGTTGCAATTAATGCAATTTCTATTATCTCTTTCCACTTCCAAACAAAAATCTGGTTGGATTATTCAGCGTATGATCAACCTCGGTGAGATCAAGTGCAGGCTTGGCGATCGCTTCGCACAACACCTCCACTCAGTTCGCAATAACCAACCTGATCTCCCGGTGGCTCAGCACTTCAACTCCCCCTCCTATTCCGAATCCGACCTTTCTGTCCTGGGCCTCCTCCATGGCCAGAGTGAGGCCCACCGCAAATTGGAGGAACAGCACCTCATATTTTGCTTGGGTAGTTTACACCCCAGCGGTATGAACATTGGCTTCTCCAATTTCAGGTAGTCCTTGCTTTCTCCCTCCTTCCCCTCCCATTCCCAGTTCTCCCACAGCCTACTGTCTCCGCCTCTTCCTTTCTTTTTCCCACCCCCCACCCTTCCCGACATCAGTCTGAGGAAGGGTCTCGACCCGAAACGTCGCCTATTCCTTAGTTCCCTAGATGCTGCCTCACCCGCTGATTTTCTCCAGCTTTGTCTACCAACGGGATCCCACCACTGGCCACATCTTCCCATCTCCTCCCCTGTCAGCTTTCTGCGGAGACCGCTCCCTCCGTAACTCCCTGGTCAATTCGTCCCTTCCCACCCAAACCACCCCCTCTCCTGGCACTTTCCCTTGCAACTGCAGGAAATGCTACACTTGTCGCTTTACTTCCCCCCTTGAATCCATTCAAGGACCCAAGCAGTCTTTCCAGGTGCGGCAGAGGTTCACCTGCACCTCCTCCAACCTCATCTATTGCATCTGCTGCTCTAGGTGTCAGCTGCCCTACATCGGTGAGACCAAGCGTAGGCTTGGCGATCGCTTCACCCAACACCTCCGCTCGGTTCGCAATAACCAACCTGATCTCCCGGTGGCTCAGCACTTCAACTCCCCCAATATTCCGAATCCAACCTTTCTGTCCTGAGCCTCCTCCATGGCCAGAGTGAGGCCCACCATAAATTGGAGGAGCAGCACCTCATATTTCGCTTGCGTAGTTTACACCCGAGCTGTATGAACAATGACCTCCAATTTCAGGTAGTCCGTGCTTTCTCCTCCGCTTCCCAGGTCTCCCTCAGCCCACTGTCTCGGCCTCTTCCTTTTTTCTTCCCGCCCCCCCCTCGCACCCTCACATCAGTCTGAAGGGTCTCGACCCGAAACGTCGCCTATTTCCTTCGCACCATAGATGCTGCCTCACCTGCTGAGTTTCTCCAGCATTTTTGTCTACCCATTCACACAAGTTCTGTTACCCCATTTTCCTCACACACTCCCTGCACATTAGGGGCAATTTTACAGAGACAAGTTAACCTACAAAGCCAATGCATCTTTGGGATGTGGCAGGAAACCCACATGCTTGCAGGGAAAATGTGCAAATTCAACAGAGTGCCCGAGAACGGGATCGAACTCAGATCTCTGGCGTGTGAGGCAGCAAGTCCACCAGCTGTGTCACTATATTTTATTTTCTAACACAAAAAATTATACGTTGATAACTTTGGTTACTAAAAAAACCGAAACTATCCAATTTCAGTCTTAAATCTCTAAGTGACGCTATGTCCCCCTTTACAGCTACTGTATGTTTTAATTCAGTTCAAGACTATGGGGCAGTACATTGGCCATAAAGTTGCGGCTTAAAATTGCCATAGACCCGGAGTTGATTGTGAATATGGGTGCTGTCTGTATGGAGTTTTGTTTTCTCATTTATAACATTGTTTACAAAGTACTATGCTTACATATTCTGTTATGCTGCTGCAAGTAAGGATTTCATTGTTCTAACTGGGACGTGAGAGAATAACACACTCTTGACTTACATCGCTAATGTGTGGGATAGAACTAGTGTACGGGGGATCGGTGGTCGGCGTGGACTCGGTGGGCCGAAGGGCCTGTTTCCACACTGTATCTTTAAATTAAACTAAAAACACTAAAACCAGAGGAAATCTAAAGAAGCATCTCTACCCGAAACGTCACCCAATTTCTTCTATCCAGAGATGCTGGCTGCTCCATGGAGTTCCCCCGCACAATTAAAGCATGGAATAGTCTTCACCCAACCAGACGCAACTAAATTTAAGGCGACTCTTTTTTCCCCAAGAACCCTTTTTTGCTTAAGTACAAGTCAGGAGTCAAGAGAGTTTTATTGTCATATGTCCCAGATAGGGCAATGAAATTCTTGCTTGCTGCAGCACAACAGAATATGTAAACATAATACAGAAAGGAGATAAAAGTTCAGTGTGTCTATATACCATAGACAATATATATACACAATAAATAAACAGATAAATAAATAGGCTGTTATTTTTCAGAGTTTGGAATTTGGTGGTGGTGGGTCCACCAGTTTAAATTCCATTTGGAATATTTTTGGAGGGCCAGGAAACCAAGAAGCAAGAGTTACTCCAGAGAGTTACTCCAGCTCCAGGCAGAGATTCTGCGTTGGTTTTCAGCGGTCGCGGTGAGGCGGCAACCGGACAGCAATGGCGGCCAGATCTCCCACAATGCAAAGGGAGGGAGAAAGTGGCCGACGCCAACCAGTTGCCGTGGCAGTGCGCATGTGCAGGGCGGCACATGCGCACAACCACGGCCGATGATGTGCTGGCCGTGGTTGTGCGCATATGCAGGGGGAGGATGTGCAGGCCGTGGCAGTGCGCATGTGTAAGGTGGCCTGCCGTGCCGAGCAGAGACCCAAGACCTGAGTGCCGAGTGCTGAGACCAGGACACGGATGGCGGGTGGAGACGGAGAGAGAGATAGAGAGGGGGCCCGCTCAGAATTAAATGATAGGTGTCCCGGGTGCTTGCCAAGCCGGGCAAAATGGCATGGCTTTTAGGTTGCCATTGGGACTGTAGATTGCCATTGGCACCCGGGCAACCGCTAATTTCGAGCCCTGATAAGTCTCAAATGCCACAATCGTACCTGCCTTACCTACAACCCCGGCAGCACGTTTCAGGTACTCGCCACCAACTGTGTAACAGAACTTGCCCCGCACAATTCCTTTAAATTTTGCCTTTCTCACCTTAAAGCTATGCCCTCGAGTATTTGACTTTTCTATCTTGGGGAAAAGGTTCTGGCTGTCTACCCTATCTATGCCTCTCATAATTTTCCATATTTCTATCAGGTCTCCCCTGAACCTCCGTAATGCTAGAGAAAACAATTCAAGTTTGTCCAACCTCTCCCTCTAGCTAATATCCCCAAATCAAGACATCATTCTGGCAAGCCTCCTCTGCTCCCTTTCCAAATCCTCCACGTCATTCCTTTGATGGGGTGACCATAACAGTACACAAGACTTCAAATATTCCAATACTCCAAATGCATGTAGTTCCTTTCTCTAAAAGCCATTCCGATAACTTACCCCTTCACTGATGGAAGGCTCACCATTCTTCAGTTCTTAAGCTTTTCCTTGCAACCTTTCTTAAAGAGGCACAATATTAGCCACCCCCCAGTCATTCAGCATCTCATCCATGGCTATTGGTGATTGAAGTATCTCGTTCGGGGGCTCTACATTTTCTTCCTTCGCTTTGCACGATGTCCTGAAATACATTTCACCAGATGCCAGGGATGTATCTACGCAAATGTGGTGTAACAGCTCCGGCACCACCTCTTCTGCAATGTGAATTCTCTTTAAGGCATAACTATTACCTTCCCCAAATTCCCTCAGGTCCATGTCTTTCTCCATCATAAATACAGACGAGAAATGCCCCACCCACTTTCTGTGCCTCCCCAAATAGAGGACCTTATTGATCTTTAAGGACCCCATTCTCTCCATAGCTGCCAAAGCTATCTCCTGCCCCCTTTTTCCCTTCAAGATGTCCCTCACGTGTATATTCACTATACTTAGGGAATTCACTTGATGTCAGCGAACTACACCTGACATATCAGAGCCTTGATATCATGCCAAACCCTTATTATTGTCCAGATTATCACATCAGGCTATGCTGCTGGCTCCTGCCAGCCTTACCCCCTTAACTCTACAGGGTGAGTGAAGGTACTCTTCACTCTTGCTCTGTCATTCAATCATGGCTGATCTATCTTTCCCTTTCAACCCCATTCTCCTGCCTTCTCTCCGTAACCTTTGACACACTTACTAATCAAGAATCTATCAATCTCTATTTAAAAAATGCCCAATGACGGCCTCCACAGCTGTCCATGTTCATTAATTCCACAAGTTATCCACCCTCCAGCTAAAGAAATTCCTCCTCATCTCCTGTATAAAGGTATGCCCTTTTATTCTGAACTCTTGCTATTTGACTTTTAAAATAGTCCCACCAGATGTCTCTTTACCTGCAAGCAGTCTCCCCCCCCCCCCCCCCCCCAATCAACATTTGAACGTTCCTGTCTAATACCATTAAAATTGACCTTTCCCTGATTTAGGACTTCAGCTTTTGGACCCGTACTGTCCTTTTTCATTACTATTTTAGAGCTAATAGAATTATAGTCATTTGTCTCAAAATGCCTCACTCCCCATGAACACTTCAGTCACCCACCCTGAAGGGGAAGGGGGTGCTATAGCACAATCCGTTCAAAGTGATCAGCCCTCTCGTATTCCTCACTTCCACCTATAGCCTTACTGGACGATCCTTTTCTATGTACCAGCATTATGTTCTCCCTAATCATAGATTCAACCCCCTGTTAAATCGCCGCCTCTAATATTTCTCAAATGTATAAATGGTTTCCACAGCTCCATGCTTTCAGACCTCCATCATCATCTAGGTGAACAACCTTTTCCTGAACTCACTATTAACTCTTCTATCAATTCTGTGTCTTTCCCACCACCAGTCTAATCAATAAATTATGTCATCACTTCATTTGCAGGAAAACTATTAATAAAATCAAAACATCTCCTGTCAACTTGATTAAATGCCCTGAAATCCTAAAGGGAGCTGCAAAGTGACTCTAAATTAGCAGACAGTTGTGGCTGTTACAGACACTGAATTGGTCTCTTGCTAAAAAAATGAAGCAAATTGACCATGGTTGAACATAATTGGAGACATTTACATAACACTGCATTAACATTTACATAACACTGCATTAATACTAGATTATACATTAAAACTATTATAGCAAATCCAATAAATGATTCAAACCATCTCTGGGAGAATATTGAGAAATCTGTCCCATGTAACTCCAGTTTGAGTACTCTTTCCATCTACAATGATGTTACTTCATTCCAACTTAATTCATTATGTATTTATTTAAACTACTCAAGCAGTTTTTCCTCTACTGTTGAGGACAAACATTTCTCTTATTTATTCCATAAAAGAAACCACAAACAACCAAAACAAGATCAACTGAGATTCAAGTGAAACATTCTCCATGCAATGGGGTTATCTTATCAACCAAACTGGAAGCAGAACAATCTTATCCAAACTTTAAACTCACGTGTGGATTTTCAACTTAACTGACCTTTAGTCCAATGTCCAAAATTCACAACCTGATCAGTTGAGATTGATTACTGACAGCTCCTCTCTAAAGAAAAAAGGTTTGGTCCATCTGCCATCTCAGCTAACCCAGAAAACTGGATACCATGTTGATGGCTCAGTAACAGCAGATGTTGAGTACCATTTTAGAAGTATTTTATTCAATGTAATAAAGAATATACCATACTCACAAACCTATGATGACTTTAGTATAGACCTTGTATTTGATTGTTTTAATTTAACACCGAGGTAGCGCTTCTTTTCAACGTGTGTATGATTTTGTGGAAGTTTAAATAGGTGACGGTCTGTAAAATGCTCTTTTTTCTTAACATCCAGCGTTGTTTTTAAAGATCTGGACAAGCTTTGGAATGTAGTCAAAGAAGTTTATGACTGCTGGGAAGATGCCACTGGGACGTTTTCCAGGCTTTGGCATGTGTGAGTATTCCAGGCCTATATCATGCCAAATAAAAAGTGCTGACAATACAATGTTTCAGTCAATAAGCATTCAACTCTATTTCTCTCTCCACAGATGCTGCTGAGCTTTTCCAACAAGGTGTTAGATTTTCAGCATTTGCTGCTTTGTCCTTGCTCCAATTAAATTATGCCTGCCAGAGCAGAGTCTAGATGTCAGGGCTAAGGTCATGACGGCTGGCAAATTGTCCATACAGTTCAGGGACACAAGTTATCTTGGGAGGTTTGAAATGAATTCAAGAAGGATCCATAGCTCAAAATGATATATAATTATATCTACATCACCAGGATCCACAATCCCACACGATTTTTGGTGCTGTCAGCCAAATTGTTAATATAGGTTGTCACTAGGTATGGTCCAAACATTGATCTCTGTTTGTACTCAACTCGTCACTGCTTCCCAACAAAAAAGATCTGTTTCTTCCCACTCTTTATTAATCAATGAATATATTAGCTCCAATTTCTTGATCAGGATTGTTCTCACCAATTTCTTGATCAGGAGCTTGGTATTGATGGCACTGCCCTGAGCTGGTTCATCTCCTACCTCAAAGGTAGGAGTTTCTCGACTAACATAGGCAACTCTTTCTCCTCCCCAGCTAATCTCTGCTGTGGGATTCCACAAGGTTCCATCCTTGGCCCCATTCTCTTCTCCCTGTATATGCTCCCCTTAGGCCAAGTCATTGAAAGGCACGGCATTTCCTTCTATTGCTACGCAGACGATACACAACTCTATCTCCCCCTGAAGCCCAAAAACCAATCAAATCTGTTTAACCTTACCCACTGCCTCGAGGATATAAAGTGTTGGATGGCCCAGAACTTCCTCCAACTAAACGAGAGTAAGTCTGAGGTCATCCTTCTCGGCCCCTCGAACTCAATCAAAATGATAGCAGGCAGCCTTGGAAGCCTTACCCCACTACTCAAACCTCACGTCAAAAATCTTGGCGTGATATTTGACTCAGCACTGAAATTTGACAAACAAGTCAATGCCGTGGAAAAAGCTAGCTTCTTTCAGCTTCGGACGATAGCTAAAATAAAACAATTCCTCCAGTTTGATGACCTTGAAAAGATCATCCACACATTCATCTCCTCCCGCCTCGATTACTGCAACTCCCTTTACACTGGCATCAGCCAATCTTCCCTGTCCCGCCTGCAACTGGTCCAAAACGCCGCAGCGCGACTCCTGACGGGCACCCGAAAAAGGGACAACATCACCCCGATCCTGGTCTCTCTCCACTGGCTCCCTGTGCGGTTCCGTATAAACTTCAAGATCCTCCTCCATGTCTACAAAGCCCTCAATGGGCTTGCCCCCACCTACATAAAAAGTCTTCTCACCCACCACTCCACCTCCAGGCCCCTCAGATCGGCCGACTTGGGGTTGCTGAATATCCCGCGGTCTAGGCATAAGCTCAGGGGCGACCGCGCCTTTGCGGTTGCAGCCCCTAGACTGTGGAGCAGCATCCCCTTTCCCCATCAGAACTGCCCTCTCCATCGACTCTTTTAAGTCAAGACTAAAGACTTATCTATACTCCCAAGCCTTTCCTGACGTCCTCTGAGTGAGGGCTACATGTATATATGTATGTAGTTTGTTTTGTTTGTGCTATTCTTATAACAAATGTAAAGCACTTTGGCCAACGAGTTGTTTTTTTAAATGTGCTATATAAATAAATGTGACTTGACTTGACTTCTGACAATCCAAATGTACCACATTCGCTGGTTCTGAAATTTCTATTCCATTGGACGTGTTCTCAAACAATTTCAATGATTTGATCAAACATGATTTCCTTTCATCATTCCATTCTCACCCTACTTCGACAAAAATTCTAGGAACAGCAACATCTGTGGCGAAAGAAACGGAATTAATGTTTCTGATTATCTGCCTTCTACCCAAAACATTAACATTAACTGTTTCCCTTTCCAGAGAGACTGCCTGACAGGTGTTTCCAGCATGTGCATTTTTAATTGATTATCATTTTGGTAAAGATTTCAGCTAATCTATTACTGATTTTAAGCCAACAGTCAACAGCTCCCCATTTATGCTCTCCCTCTTTTTCTTAAACAGCAGGATCACATTTGCTGCCATCCAGTTGATCGGAATCATTCCAGAACCTATAGAATTCGAAACGATGTTCGCCAGCGCTTCTATTTGCGTCAGTCACTACTTTCAAAGTTCAAATGTCGATTGGCTCCTTAGGAATTTATACCTTTCAGTCTCACCAATTTGCCAAGCACTCTTTCATCACAAATACTGATTTCCTTCATGTTTTCATTCTTGAAGCACTCCAAGTATTCATAGATTTCTAGCTGGTTTAAGCATGTTTCTCTGTGAATTCACAAGAAAATATTCACAACCCCCACCATCTCAGATTCCAAGGCTGACATCATAAGGAGAACGAAACCTCTGAAAGAGTCAACCCTGATAGTGTACCTGGCTGTATTCTCACTACAATGGTCTGAGGTCCCCACCTGCCTTAAAAGGATATCCATGATAATGGTGTCCAAGAGGTGACATGCCGCAGTGACGTCTGACCTGTGGCACCCACATCCATTGTGACACAGATCAAGTCCTGCCTCTCACAACCTGAACCCACTTCACTTCACCCACTGCCAAAACAGATTGTCAGGTGGTTGCAACTTTGCTGGCTCTCCACTCTGTGCTGGACCACTTAGACAACAGGAACGCAAGTCAGGCTGCTGTTCATCGACAATACCATCTTGCCTTCCAAACTCATTTTCAAACTCATGAACTGGGTCTCTGATCTGGTGTCCCCCCACATCCCAAAGAAGTGGAGATTAATACATTAAATTCCCATTGTAAATTGTGTTGAAAATTAGTAGAATATATTGGCAGTTGATCAGAATATGGGGAGAATAAAAAGTAGAATCAATTTGGAATTGTTTTAAATAGGTGGTATGGACTCTGTAGGCCCAAGGACCTCTTTGGTGCTGTTTCTCTCTCATTCGGGTGAAGAGGGTGTAGAGAAACTTAAAGCAGAGTATTTAAGTAAAATATAGAACACAGAACAGTACCGCACAGGTAAAGACCCTTTGGCCCACAATGTCCATGCCAAATGTGATGCCAAGTTAAACTAATCTCTGTCTGCACATGATCCATATCCCTCTATTCCCTGCATAACCAAATGCCTATCAAAAAGCCTGTTAAACACCCCTATCATTTCTGCCTCAACCACCAACCCTGGCAGCACGTTCCAGGTACTTACCAGCATCTCGTTTAAACTTTGCCCCTATTACCTTAATGTTGTATCCTCTAGTCTTTGACATTTCCACCTCAGAAAAAAGGTTGTGAATGACTACCCTATGTATGCTTCATAATTCCAGAGAAAATAATCTAAATTTGTCTCAACCTCTCCCTGTAGCCAATACCCTCTAATCCAAGCAGCATTCTGGTAAACCTTTTCTGCACCCTCTCCAAAGCCTCTGCATCCTTCCAGTAATGGAACGACCAGACTGCGGGCAATACTCCAAATGCAACCTAACAATAAAGCTGCAATATGAGTTCCTGACTCTTATACCCAATGAAAGCATAGCATTATGCCTTACTTCCCATTCCATTTGCTCGCTTTAAACTCCATCTGCCATTTCTCAACCCATTTCTATAACTGATCTCTATCCCACTGTTTAAGAAAGAAGGTAGACAAAAATGCTGGAGGACTTCAGCGGGTGAGGCAACATCTATGGATATATCCCACTGTATACTTTGACAGCCTTGCTCAGTGTCTACATCTTCAACTTTGTTTTTTTCAAACTTATGAACCAACATTGTGGCAACACTGTTCATATACTTCACAAACAGAGGTCCCAGCACAGATCTCTGTAGAACCAGACTGGTCACAGACCGCCAGCCAGAATAACACCCTTCCAGCTCTAAATCTACAGTCACAGTGGATCTTCTGTATCAGCCTACCATGCGGGGCTTTTTCTGAAGAACGAAACTGACCCAAAACATCATCTGTCCTTTTTCTCCAGAGATACTGCCTGACCCACTCAGTTACTCCAGCACTTTGTCTATCTTTGGTATAAACCAACATCTGCAGTTCTTTGGAGGTACACAAAAATGCTGGAGAAACTCAGCGGGTGCAGCAGCATCTATGGAGCGAAGGAAATAGGTAACGTTTCGGGCCGAAACCCTTCTTCAGACTGATAGGGGGTGGGGAGAAGAAAGGAAAAAAGGAAAAGGCGGAGGAGGAGCCCGAGAGCTGGGGGAGGGGAGGAGACAACCAGATGGCTGATGAAGGGGAGGGGACAGCCAGGGCTAGCAGAATTGGGAGAATTCAACGTTCAGGCCACCAGGATGTAGACTGCCCAAGCGGAATATGAGGTGCATTTCCTCCAATTTACGGTGTTGCTCGCTGTGGCCATGGAGGAGACCCAGGACAGAGAGGTCAGATACGGAATGGGAGGGGGAGTTGAAGTGCTGAGCCACCGGGAGTTCAGGTTGGTTATTGCGGACCGACCGGAGGTGTTCGGCGAAACGATCGCCAAGCCTCCGCTTGGTCTCACCGATGTAGATCAGCTGGCATCTAGAGCAGCGAATGCAATAGATGAGGTTGGAGGAGATGCAGGTGAACCTCTGTCGCACCTGGAACGACTGCTTGGGTCCTTGAATGGAGTGGAGGGGGGAAGTGAAGGGACAAGTGTTGCATCTCTTGCGGTTGCAAGGGAAAGTACCAGGGGAGGGGGTGGTATGGGAGGGAAGGGAAGAATTGACAAGGGAGTTACGGAGGGAGCGGTCTTTGCGGAAGGCAGACATAGGGGGAGATGGGAAGATGTGGCGAGTGGTGGGGTCACGTTGGAGGTGGCGAAACTGACGGAGGATCACTTGTTGTATGTGACGGCTGGTGGGGTGAAAGGTGAGGACTAGGGGGACTCTGCCTTTGTTGTGAGTGGGGGGATGGGGAGAGAGAGCAGTGTTGCGGGTTATGGCAGAGACCCTGGTGCGAGCCTCATCTATGGTGGAGGAGGGGAACCCCCGTTCCCTGAAGAATGAGGACATTTCAGATGCCCTGGTGTGGAACGCCTCATCCTGGGAGCAGATGCGGCGTAGACGGAGGAATTGGGAGTGGGGGATGGAGTCCTTACAGGAAGCAGGGTGGGAAGAAGTGTAGTCCACTTCTGCAGTTCTTTGTTTCTCCATCTGGACTTTATTAAATGCCTTACAGATGGAGAGACTCCAAATCATGTTTGGAGAGGCAACATCTTCAATGCTGTTTCACCAATACATGGGGCAAAACTGTTTTGAGACAAAGTATTTGAGAGGGACATAATCAAATGAGGACAGGATTAACAATGTTTTAGCACATCGTTTCTCTGGGTAGAGTTTGGGGTGAGATGCCCCTGCACAGCTGGATACTGAAGGGGTCAGATACTTGAGTTTGAATTGATTGTATTTATGTGTAGTATTATGCGATCTGTTTGGACAGCGTGCAGAACAAAACTTGTCCCTGTACCTAAGTACACGTGACAATAATAAACCTGAACCCTATCCGCCACGTGGGCCCCGCTTCTCCCTCGACAAATGCTGCCCGAGCCGCTGTCCCCAGCAGGTCCTGTTCCATAGGCAGAGTGCTGGAGTAACTCAGCGGGTCAGGCAGCATCTCTGGAGAACATGGACATAGAGTGCTGGAGTAACTCAGCGGCTCAGTGGAGAGAAGGAATGGGTGACGGAATGACCGGTTGCCAGCGGCTGAAGGTGGCGACTGCCCGCTCAGGTCCTTGGATCGTGGCTCAGGGTCAACCTGCTGCCAAGCCGAGGCAGTGTTAGGGCCGGAACCGCCGCCGCCCCCCCTCCTCCCATCTCCGCGGGTGAGAGAAATGGAGGCCGAGGCCTGGGTCCGGCTCGCGGGCCCGCAGGCGGCAGTGTCGAAGGACGGCGGGCCCGGTCCTTGGGGCTGGGGCCGGGCCGGACTCGCCTTGCCGCGGGCGCGGCTACTCACGGTCTCGGCGCCGCTGCGCTGCGGGCCGGCGCTCTGGCCGCCCATTACTCCTCGCAGGAAGTTCATGGCCGCCCGCCGCCGCCAACTGTCAGCCGCCGCTGTCGCTGCGCCTGCGCACTCAGGGGGGGAGGGCCCGGGGGGGCGGTGCCTCTCTCCTCCCCCCCGTCACTGCGCCTGCGCGGCCAGCTGGTAGGCCGGCGACGTGGCAGCTGCATCGTGGGCAGCGGTCGCCCAGTCACAGAGCAGGATCCACGTCGGTCGGCGACGCCTCCCTGATTACAACACGACGGCCATCAAAGGGGAGGTCCAACAGTACAGTAGTTACACACATGGTGGGATCTTGAGGGAAAAACACAAAATAATTGAGGAACGTGGCCTCACTGACAATAACATGACTAGTTGTCGTTGGGTAACGTCTCCCCATATCCATTGATTCTGCCAGCCCTAAGAGCTCCATCTAACTATCTTTTGAAAGCATCCAGTGAATCGGCCTCCACTGCCTTCTGAGGCAGAGAACTCCACAAATTCACAACTCTGGGTGAAAAAGTTTTTCCACATCTCAGTTCTAAATTATCTGATCATCTCATTCTACACATGGTGGGATATTGAGAAAAACACAAAACAATGTAGGGACGCGGCCTTATTGACTACAACAAGACTAGTTGTCAAAGGGAAGGTTCAACAGTAGAGTGGGAAACAAGTAGCTACACATGGTGAGGGATGTTGAGGAAAAAACTGCAGATGGCTGGTTTAAATCGAAGGTAGACACAAAATGCTGGAGTAACTGACATTAACATGACTAGTTGGCTCTGGGACCATCAAAGGGGAGGCTCAACAGTAGAGTGGAAACAATGCATAGGTACATAGAAAATAGGTGCAGGAGTAGGCCATTCTGCCCTTCGAGCCAGCACAACCATTCAATGTGATCATGGCTGATCATCCACAATCAGTACCCCGTTCCTGCCTTCTCCCCATATCCCTTGATTCCACTAGCAATAATGGGCCTGTCCCACTTAGGCGATTTTTCAACATGTTGAAAAATTTTCGGTGACAGTGGCGACAAATTTTGCTGTCATAGGTTGTCGTAGGTGCTGTTGTGGGTTGTCGCCAGGTGTCGTAGGTGAATTCCATTAAAATTATTCCCTGGCAGTCTCCTAAAGAGTCGCCTAAGTGGAACAGGCCTATAAGAGCTCTATCTAACTCTCTTCTGAATTAATCTAGTGAATCAGCCTCCACCGCCTTCTGAGGCAGAGAATTCCACAAATTCACATCTCTCTCTGTGAAAAAATGTTTCCTCATCTCAGTTCTAAATGGCCTCCCCCTTATTCTACACATGGTGGGATCTTGAGAAAACACAAAATAATTGAGGAACGTGGCTTCATTGACAATAACATGACTAGTCGCTGGGGCCTCTCCTTATAGCTAATACGCTCTAATACAAACGGCATTCTGGCAAACTGCCTCAGCACCCTCTCCAAAGCCGCCACATCCTCCCTGTAATGGGGCGACCAGAACTGCACGCAATATCCCAAATACTGCCTGATCAAAGTCCTATAAAGCTGCAACATGACTTCCCAACTCATATTTCATTGTACTGTAAACCCTCGATATAACGGACCACGGTGGGGAGGGAGGATGGTGTCCGTTATTGCCAATTGTCCGCTATAACCAAGTGAGTGGGGTAAATTGTAACCCAAGGCCGGGAGGGAAGAAACATGACATTGGGGGGAGTGGGGGGTTAACCAAGTTGGTATTCACAGGCCGGGGAGCCACAGTGCCCCCTTCCCCACGCAATGCGCTGGGGACGGGCCCGATATTCACACCGCCTTCATGCTGTTCACTCTCTCCACTCCCGTGAACAGAAGCTCTCGCCACGCGACGCCAGTTCATTGGGTAACTGGCCAAGGTAGGGGGCATTGCAACGGGAGCCTCGATCCGCGATAAGCAAAATCTGCTACATAGAAGCCCATTATTGCGAGGGTTTACTGTACCTGTACATCACTGTACCTGTGCATATGAGAACAAACTCTATTAGACTTGTCTGGAACATTAGCATTGTCGCAAGTGTCACTACAATGCTAATGTTGAAACTCTCAAGGACACCATAAACGTCACTCTTTTCTGGTAGCAACTCTCAGGCGATCTGGTTGTTCTGTTTCTGTCTCAATCCGAGTAAAAATCGGTGACTGCATTTTGCCCCATCTCTTTTCTCAATCTTTCTGCAATGTGGTCTCTCACTTCCAAAAAACTGCAGGGTGCGTGGAACTAATCCTCAGAACTAGTGATAAACTGTTACCTACAGTGAATACACTCGAGAACTATGCGCACCTGAACCGTAGTAATCTTTCAGTTTAGGTTCATTATTGTCACATGTGCCGAGGTACAGTGAAAAGCTTAATTTTACATACTATCTAATCAGATCAGATAATACCATACATTTCACCATATACAGGACCGAGGCAGGTGAGAGGTTAGAAGTTGGTATGGAGGGTGATGAGAGAAGGTTTAGTGGGCAGATTGCCCACCTCTTTGCAGAGTGTGGATTCGCAAAGAGAGTCTGGAGAGGTTTGCAAGGGTTCCTGTCACGGTTTATTCCAAACAGCTCCGTCACAGAGGACTCTGTGATTTACGGACTGTTCCCAGGGACGCATTCAGAGACTGACATTGAGTGCTGCTGGAAGGTCATCAACTCGGTGAAAGACTCTTTGGTCTGCCCGAGCGTTGTTCACTACCCAGCGGAGCGAGATGTCCGTCGGGGAATGTTGGCGACTGGCCCGCTGCAGACTGCAGGAGTACGTGCTGAGGGACGCACTGAAGCTCGGCGCAGCCAACGCCAAGGCCCGGTGGGGGAGGACCACAGTCTAGGGTCCTTCCGCTGCTGGACATGGGGGGCAAGGTGTGGTGGAAGCGCCCCTCAAAATAAGGGAAGAGATCCCACATCAGTGGGTCACATGAGTGGCAAGGGTGGGGGATAAATTTGTGAAATTTGAGCAATGTATGTAGACTGTATTGAATAATTGGTATAGCCTCCAAAAATGTTGGATGAATTTTTTTTGCACGGTTCATGTATTGTATATATTTATTACCTGAATAAAGCCTTTGAAATTAAAAAAAATAAAATAAAAGAATAGGCAGGAGAAAGGCAGGGAGCAAAAAAGGAATGATGGTTTAATTTGCAACAAGAAAGGGATGATCACCTTGTTGGGAGTGTACTGTAGGCCCCCAAATAGTCAGCGGGAATTAGAAGAACAAATGTGCCAGAAGATTGCAGGCAGCTGCAGGTCGAATAAGGTGGTTGTAGGGGATTTTAACTTTCCCAATATTAACTGGGAATGTCATAGTGCGAACGGTTTAGTCAGGGTGGAATTTGTCAAACTTGTTCAGGAGAATTCCCTCCGTCAATATGTAGAAGGTCCCACACGGGAGAGGTGACTTCATCTAGTCTCAGGAAATAGGGAGGGGCAAGTGGATTAAGTTTTCGTGGATGAGCATTTTGGGACCAGCAACCACTGTTCAATTAGGTTTAAGATAGTTATGGATAGGGACATGGCGGGCCTACAAGTTAAAATGCTAAATTGCGATATGAGGGTATGAGACAGGAATTTACGCAAGGTGATTGGAGTAGGTTTTGAATGAAAGTGGGATGTTTTTAAAAGTATGCTGACAAATCCACATCCCTGTTAAAGGGCAAGGCAGGCAAACGTAAGGAAGCCTGGATGATGTGGGAAATTGAGGCTCTGGTCAATAGTGAAAAGAAGGCATGGGACAGGTATAGGCAGCCGGGATCAAGTGTGTCCCTGGAGATGTTTTGGGAATGAAGGAGCAAGCATAAAAAGGGAATCAGGAGGGTAAAAAAGCGACAGGAGATAGCTCTGACAGATAGCATTAAAGATAATCCCAAGAGATTTTATAAATGCTTAAAGGGAAAAATGGTAACCAGAGAAAATGGGACACCTCGGGAATCAATGAGGTCAACTCATTAGAAGGGCAAGGTCCTAAATGAGTATTTCTCTTCTATTTTACCGTGGCGAAAAACATGAGGACTGGGGAATTTGGGGCAATGGAACTGTCTCGTGAGCAGTTTATATTAAGGTCGAAGAGGTGCTGAAGGTCCTGACGCATAATGAATACGGGCCATTCTTTGGAAAGTGAACCAAAATATCACACACGTTACTAAATGTCATCACATAAAGTGATACATTAAAACATTCTAGTAAGAGATTAATCTTATTCATTGTTATTTTCCTACCTACAGAACTATAATGCATGTCTGCTAAAGATATGAACATTCCAGCTTTTTAAAATTCACAAGTTTGTAAGATAAAACTGAGTTATGAAAAAAATTGCTTCCATGTGAAGTCACACACGTGGCCAGTCATATTTGAGCTCTGACCCTAAACAAACATTGTCAGCATAACATGAATATTTCACTTGATAAGCTTCTTCCTGCCTACAGGCAGCAATTAAAGAGCGCACCCCCAGAGGTGAGGACTGTACAGAGCTGGTCGGGGGTGGGGGGGGGATGCAGAGGAACAACTCTAGGACTGTTTGGAGTCTGTAGACTGGGCAATGTTCAAGGACTCGGCAACAGACTAGAACGAATATGCCACAGTAGTTACAGACTTCATAAAGAAATGTGTGGAGGACTGCATCCCTACAAAAACCTTCCGAGTGTTTCCCAATCAGAAACCTTGTATGAACTTTGAGATCCGCGCTCTTCTGAAGACACCGGGCATTCATGTCTGATGATACAGTCGTCTACAAGAAGTCCAGATACGACCTTGGTAAGGCCATCAAAAAGGCCAAAAGGGACTTCTGCTCCAAACTGGAGGATGAGACAGATGTTCGGCAGCTGTGGCGCGGCCTGAATGTAATCACCTCCTACAAGGCGAAATCAGGAGGCAGCTCGAATGTCGGCAAAACATCACTCCCTGACGAGCTCAATGATAGGGAGAATACTGATGTGCCTTCCCGAGCCCCCATTCGCTGTGATGGTATTTCAGTCACAGTCACAGAGGCCGACGTCAGGAAATCCTTCAGAGGGGTGAACCCTCGAAAAGCGCCTGGACCTGATGGTATACCCGTTCGTGTTCTAAAAACCTGTGAGGACCAACTGGCTGGAGTTTTTACGGACATTTTCAACCTCTCACTTCTGAGGTCTGAGGTTCCCACCTGCTTTAAAAGGGCATCAATTATACCAGTGCCCAAGAAGAGCAAGGTGACGTGCCTCAATGACCATCGACCAGTGGCACTAACGTCGGTGGTGATGAAGTGCTTTGAGAGGTTGATCATGGCGCAAATCAAGTTCTACCTCGACAAAGATCTGGACCCACTGCAGTTCGCTTACCGCCACAACAGGTCAATGGTGGATGCGATCTCGCTGGCTCTCCACTCCGCTATGGACCACTTGGACAACAAAAACTCATGTCAGGCTGTTATTCATTGATTACAGCTCGGCTTTTAATACAATCATCCCCTCCAAGCTGGTTACCAAACTCGCAGAACTGGGTCTCTGCGCATCCCTCTGCAATTGGATCCTCGACTTCCTCATTCACAGACCACAGTCTGTTCGTATTGGTGGAAATGTGTCAGCCTCGATAACAATCAGCACGGGAGCACCTCAAGGCTGCGTTCTCAGCCCCCTGCTGTACTCACTCTATACTCATGACAGCGTAGTTGGTCATAGTGCGAACTCCATCATCAAGTTCGCTGACGACACCACTGTTGTGGGACGTATCACTGATGGGGATGAGTCAGAGTATAGAAGAGAGATTGAGTGACTGTCCATATGGTGCCAGCACAATAACCTGGCCCTCAACACCAGCAAAACCAAGGAACTGATCGTGGACTTTGGAAGTGGTAGGATGGGGACCCACAGTCCCGTTTATATCAACGGGTCGATGGTTGAAAGGGTCAAGAGCTTCAAATTCCTGGGCATGCATATCTCTGAAGATCTTTCCTGGTCCGAGAACACTGATGCAATTATTAAGAAAGCACAACAGCGCCTCTACTTCCTGAGAAGATTACAGAGAGTTGGTTTGTCAAGGATGACTCTCTCTAACTTCTACAGGTGCACAGTAGAGAGCATGCTGACCGGTTGCACCGTGGCTTGGTTCGGCAACTTGAGCGCCCTGGAACGGAAAAGACTACAGAAAGTAGTAAACACTGCCCAATCCATCATCGGCTCTTACCTCCCTTCCATCGAGGGGATCTATTACAGTCGCTGCCTCAAAAAGGCTGGCAGTATCATCAAGGACCCACACTCTCATCTCCCCGCTACCTTCAGGTAGAAGGTACAGCCTGAAGACTGCAACGACCAGGTTCAGGAATAGCTACTTCCCCACAGCCATCAGGCTATTAAACTCGGCTCGGACAAAACTCTGAACATTAATAACCCATTATCTGTTTATTTGCACTTTATCTGTTTTATTTATTCATGTGTGTATATATTTATATAATGGTATATGGTCACACTGATCTGTTCTGTAGTCATGCCTACTATGTTCTGTCATGCTGAAGCAAAGCAAGAATGTCATTGTCCTATCAGGGACACATGACAATAAACTCTTGAATCTTGAAAAAAAATAAGATTCATATATACAGTACAAAGCAATATGCCTGTAATGCTTTCAGAATTAGAAGGTATTCTGCAATTTCTCATATTTTTGGGTCACACACGTGACCAAGAATGGGCCATATAAACAAATCTCCCGGGCCTGATCAGATATGTCGTAGGACACTGGAAAGCTGGAGAGGAAATTGCAGGAGCCCCGGCTAAGATTTATGAGTCGTCATTAAATACAGGCGAGGTGCCGGAAGACTGGAGGGGGGCAAATGTGCCTCTATTTAAGAAGGGCTGCAGGGAAAAGGCTGGGAACTATGGGCCAGTGACCCTAACATTGGTGGTTGGAACGTTACTAGAGAGTATTCTGAGGGATAGGATATATGTGCATTTAGATGGAAAAGGGCAGATTAGGTATAATCGGCATGGTTTTGAATGTGAGAGGTCGTGTCTCACAAATCTGATTGAGTGTTATGAGGATCTGACCAAAAGGTTGTTGAGGGCAGAGCTGTAGATGTTGTATTTTTGGATTTTAGCAAGGCATTTGACAAGGTTCGGCATGGTAGGCTGCTCAGGAGACAGCTGAAGGAATAGAAAATTACAAGTTCTCAGCTAGTGACTCTTCTTCAGTTTAGAAGGGCTTGCAAGAAATCACCAGCTACAAAAGGAAAATCCCCCGCTCCTTCGATAATCGTCAGCTGACCAACGACCTGAACGAGTTCTACTGCAGGTTCGATAAACGGAAACTTAACCCTGTTACCCCCTCCCCCCATCCCCAACCAACACCTCACACCTACCCACAGCCTGACTCCAGTCTGCAAAGACTGGACCTTTCCCCACGCACTCCCCACCCAACCACCACTTCACACCGACTTACAGCCTGACTCCAGTCTGCAAAGACTGGGCCCTTTCCCACCCACCCCTCTCCAATCTCCACTTAACACCCACTTACAGCCTGACTCCAGTCTGCAAAGACTGGGCCCTCGTCCACTACCCACCTCCTCCGTGCTGCCCAACATCAGTCTGGCCACTTCTCCATCACCAACAATAGAAATTGAAGAGGTGGAGAGGCTATTCCGAAGACAGAAAAGCCGGAAATCTCCAGGACCAGACAATGCTTTCCCCTCTACCCTCAAGCTCTGTGCCGAACAATTGGCACTGGTCTACTCAGACATTTTCAACCAGTCCCAGCAAACCTGTACTGTCCCTGCCTGCTTCAAAGTCCCCACTATTGTCCCTGTACACAAAAAGACAAGGATTACTGGTCTGAATGGCTAAAGGCCTGTCGCACTGATCTCTGTAGTCATGAAGACCCTTGAAAGACTTGTGCTGGCCAAGCTTCTCAAGTTTGCGGACGACACAACCCTGATTGGACTGATCCAGGATGGGGAGGAATCTGCCTACAGACAGGAAGTGACACAGCTGGCATCCTGGTGCCTTCGTGACAACCTGGAACTCAATGCTCAGAAGACAGTGGAATTGATAGTAGACTTTAGGAGAGCTCCCCCTCCCTTCCCCCCACTCACCATCAACAACACCACAGTCACATCTGTGGAGTCTTTTAAGTTCCTTGGAACCATCATCTCCAAGGACCTGAAATGGGGGGCTACCATCGACTCCACAGTCAAACAGGCCCAACAGAGGATGTACTTCCTGCGGCAGCTGAGGAAACACAATCTTCCACAGGCAATGATGGTCCAATTCTATATGGCCATCGTAGAGTCTGCCCTCACCTTCTCCATCATGGTCTGGTTTAGCTCAGCCACCAAGCACGACATCCAGAGGCAGCAGCGAATCGTTCGATCAGCTGAGAAAGTTGTGTTAATACCGGCCAAATTAAAGACACCATAAAATGGAGGATCCCTGCACTTGTCTCAGTTGATCCCTGCAAGTGCTTGACTCAGTATTTTATTGACTGAAACAAGACTGGGGGGAAGCTTAGAATGAGCTATTTACATTGGGGGCTCGTCCGGGATCTCAACGGACCCCCAAACACAAGTTTGTGATTAAGGGTGTTGAGCTGTCTTGATAGCGAGTGCAGAAATCGGCGCCACTGTGCGGTTTTCGCATTGATCTTCAGCACTTCGCTAGTCGGAGCAGATTGCTCATTTGCTGGCTTGGGAAAGGGTCCCAACAAGATCGTAGAACAAAGTCTAGGAAGCACGGGGGGGTGGATAGCACTCCTTTGGGTTAGGGGCCCATAAAACAGGGCGAGGAGTGGCCCAAAAACGTGGTCGTAGTTGGCAGACTGCAGCTGCTTAACAAGAGCCAAACGTGCTTCCAGGGCGAGGGGTGGCCCATTGTCCCAGATTTCGTATCCAATTGGTGGGGTATTGAAATACAAGTCTGGTTTACTAAGTGATGAAGCATTTGACCTGTCGTTGCTGGGAGCGCTAATTGGAAAAGTGCGTTCCGAAAATCGGCATCGACTGCCAGCGCGAAGAGGCTAGGCGCTGACACCCAGTGCCAAGCAGGTGTAAAGGAAATCCTTTTGAAGAGGTAAAACCTAGGTTGGTTAGAGGCCACGCCTGTGTGAAGATATCTGAATCCCTCCCTGAAGTGACAGACGAGGAATCTCGTAAAGGCACTGGGCTCGGTGGCTAGAGTATAGATTGGCTGGAAATACTCTAGTCCATTCGAGATTTCATTGGGCAATTTAATTTGAATTCGAGAGCCCGCGTATGTGGAGGGATATGCACCAAAACTGGTTGGTCCAAGAACAAGTTTAAATTTGCAGAATCAAATTTCCAAATACAGAATTTCACATTGAAGTTCTGCCCGTACGGTAGAATTAGAATTTTACTTCGGAGTCACGTGAGTGACTACGTGAAGAACCCCGCCAGTGCGCCTGCGCGTCATTACGTCAGACGCCTTGACGCAAACGGACGTCAGGAGCAGAACTCCTCCAGTGGTTTGTAGTTTTTCAACTACAAGGTAAGTAAAAACTTTTTTCATGTTTTCCAGGTCCGTTTACTGTGGGTCTATGGGGATTTTTTCCACAGACGCCATGGGAAAAAACGGACAGGGGGAAGAGGTGAGCGACACAGCCGACAGAAAGTCGGGAAAGTCGGGAGTCCGCGGTTAGAGACCAACCGCCTCTAAACCCCGGTACAGTCGCCAGCGGTGAGCATAGCGACTGTGGACCTGGGGCTGGTGAAAACACAGTCAGCGCCTGTCGGGCAAAAGACGAAGTTTAAATCCCAACGGCCCACGGAGGGAGTCCCAGGCAATGGAAGTAGCTCCAGGGCTAGATACGGCTTTCGAGCGTATTGCCCAAATAGAAAGCCTTTTACATAGGCTGTTGGAGCAAAGTTCACTCAGGGAGGAGTGCACTGAAATCCAAGCTGCTGGAAGCAGCTCAAACAGCTCCTGGTACAGGGCTAGATACTGCTTTCGAGCGTATTGCCCAAATAGAAAGCCTTTTACATAGGCTGTTGGAGCAAAGATCACTCAGGAAGGAGTGTACTGAAATCCAAGCTGCTGGAAGCAGCATAACAGCACCTGGCTCAGGGCTGATGGAATGCACCCTCAGGGATGAGGAGCGTGCTACGGGTCATGAGATTTCAGTCCCCGACTCTGACAGTGAGGCTGTACAAGGCGATGAACGGCAGCTGCCAGATGTTCCACCCCTGGCAGTAGGATTCGCTGCCCCGTCAGGGTCAGGAGAGCCATTAGGAGAAGAACTGGCCTCCTTAATAAATTACTCGGTTTACCATCAGCTGGAACAGCAGGAGATGGATGAGACTGCAAGAAAGCAGGAGACCCCAAGTAACTGTGGGTTGCTGAAAGCAGAAGCAGTGAACCAAATTATCTGGAATCAGTTGCAGAGAATATTAAAGCTGCTGTGTTCTGGAATAACTGCTTTTACCAGAATAGCAGATAACAGCCAAGAGATGACGAAGTTGCATCAGGAAGCACTGGGGTTGCTATGCAGCACCCACTTCGAGATCAATTATCTGAGGAAGGTGCTATATGGCCTACTATGAATCCGATATTCGCAGCACTCTGCAAACCAAGTAATATACAATTACCCAACTTACTCTTTGGAGAGATCTCGGGAGACGTATTAAAGAGTTGGAAGATGAAGCGAAAACAGGATTGATAAAAACATCAATGGTAAGTCTGTAAAGAGGAAGTATCCTTTCAGACGTCATACGGATCCTAGACCAGGACCAAGTCGCTCATCAACGCAGGGACGTAGCTGGCGACCTGCAGCGGGAGTAAGAACCAGTGGTGGTGCTTCCGGGAGAATCCAGGGATCTCAGAATACTCAAATGACTCAAGAGGTTGGTGGACCTGGTTCTCATGGGAACATACTAACTGGATTAAGTCCAAAAGTTGGAGGCAGATTACATTTCTTCTATAAACATTGGAAGAAGATTACTTCAGATGTGGTAATTCTGAATAATATACAAGGATTTCGAATTGAATTCAATCCAAATTATGATTTGCCTGTCCAGCATGTTCCTAGCAGAACTCTCCACTTTGCGAAGTAATGGAGGTTCAAGCTGCGCTTCAAAACCCTATATATAAAAGGTGTTTTTAAAGAATCAGTCTACCAAATTCACCAATTTGGGTCAAATATATTCCCTCGATCAAAAAAGGATGGAGGATGTAGGATGATTATAGACTTGACAAGTCTGAATCCTTTTGTTCAGTGTCTGTTCACTTGCAAGATATGAAGTATCTTAAAATTTAAATGGATGAACCAATTAGGGCAGTTCAAAGCTCTGCCTAATGGGTTAACGTTCGCTCCCAGAATATTCATAAAATTGTTAAAATCAATTCTGGGGTTGCTGATAGCTAGGGGCATGTACTAATGGCATACCTGGATGATGTCCTGATTATAGGAAGGACAAAACAGTCAACAGAAGCATCAGTTGCAGTTATGAAATCAAACTTTTGAAAGTTTGGGGGTTTCTAAATTCATCCAAAGAAATCATGGTTAAAAACATGTACCTCAATTGATTATTTGGGGTTCACAATTGATTCAGCCCAAATGCAAATTACTTTGCCCAATGAAAAAAGGGTGGAGTTGATTAAAGATTGCAGTAATCTGTTAAACGAGCAAAAACCTCTAATCAGACAGGTGGCTCGAGTACTGGGAAAATTAGTAGATTCCCAGCAGTCCAGTATGGACCATTACATTATCAACAGCTGCAGAGAATCAAAGAACAGGCACTGAGAATAAATGCTGCTCATTTTGATAGAACCATGCAAGTAACAACAAATGCTGTTTCTAATCTGCAGTGGTGGATTCTACATGTCTCAAGCAGTTCAGGCAAAGTGCTGATTGAACAACCTTCCATGATATTACAAACTGATGCCAGTGCACTAGGATGGGGTGCAACTGACTTAACATCTAGCTGCGGAGGCAGATGGAATCAGGAAGAGTTATTGTTACTGCAGACATGGGGAATTACCTATTTGGAGCTTTTAGGAGGTTTCTATGGACTCCAAGCTTGTGGTTCCAACACAACTAAAAGGAAGGTTCAAGTTAAAATTAATAAACACAACAGCAGTTGCCTATATTAATGATATGGGTGGAATTAAGTCGGTGTCATGTGACAAAATAGTTAAATCAACTTTGGTCTTGGTGTATTGAACAGAACATTTGGATTTCAGCTATCTATCTACCAGGTAGAATGTCACGAAAGTTCCATGATAATAAAGAATGGATGTTGAATCAAGAGGTATTCAATGATATAGTAATCAGATTTGGAATGCCCGACATCGACTTGAATCATCAGCTATCGAGATATGTCTCATGGAAACCAGATCCAGGAGCAGTGGCGATTGATGCTTTCTCGCTACATTGGGGTGGTATGTTTTCATATATATTCCCACCTTTCTTCCTCATAAGCCAATGTTTGCTTAAAATCAGGCAAGATGCTGCTTCAAGGGTATTGGTAGTACCAGATTGGCCTACGCAGCCATGGTATCTGTTGATATTAGAATTAACAACACAAATGTTGATGAAAGTCCCAAAAAGGAGTAATTTATTGCTGCACCCTGTAACAGGGTAACAACATCCATTATATGATTGTTTGGATTTGTTGATTTGCAGGTTTTAAGAATGCCTTTTCTGGGACGAGGACTGTTTGAGCGTACTGTGGACATGCTTACGGCAGCCTGGAGGAAGAGCACTCAAAAACAGTACCTGTCTTATATTAAGAAATGGGAAGAGTTCTGTGTACAAAAGAATGTGCAATAAAGTACTGCACATATTTCAAATGTTTAGAATTTCTGTCAAAACTTTATTATGATGAAGGTCTGAGTTGTAGTGCAATTAATTCAGCCAGAAGTGCATTGTCCTCATATTTGGTTCTGGAGTCAGAAAGAAACCCAATTGGGTCACACCCAATTGTTTCCAGACTAATGAAAGGAATCTTTAATTCCAAACCACCGAAACCTAGGTACATGACAATCTGGGATGTAAGTGTGGTACTGAAACTACTTCGTGAATGGTCATCACGTGTGTCTTTACCTTTGGCTAAGCTCAGTATGAAAGTATTAATGCTTATGGCATGAGTGACAGCACAACGAGTGCAAACACTTGGAAAATTACAAATAGACAGTATGGAAGTAACTGAAGATAAGGTTACATTCTATATATATGACCTACTAAAGCAAATTAGGCCAGGTATGACAGGATTTAAAATTATACTAGCAGTATATCCAAATGATCCTTGTCTCTGTATTAAGACATATTTGTTACAATACATTGAGGTCACAAAGAATTTGAGAAATACGGAAACTGGGTTGTTGATCACACACAAGAAATCACACAAGAGAGTTTCAATACAGACTATTTCCAGATGGATAAAAGAAGTCTTAACAGCTGCTGGTATTAACACTTATGTTTTTATGTCTCACTCGACTAGGGCAGCAGAAACGTCGGCGGACAGGGCAAAAGACGTCCCCGTCGACCATATCCTCGCAGCCGCCGGGTGGTCCAATGAGTTGATGTTTCAACATTTTTACCATCGGCCTATTGTTAATGCGGGATTGTTTGCAGAAACTATTTGGACAGTGGGGTGAGAGATTGTCTGGGTATGCAATTGTTGATCAAAAGACGGAGATTGTAGAAGCAGCTGCCTTTGAGTCACCCTATTCAGCACAACAAGCTGAATTATTCGCTTCAATTCGGGCTTGTATTATTGGGGAAAATCTAAAAGTAAATATTTACACTGATTCTCGATATGCATTCGGGGTGGTGCATGATTTTGGACAATTAAGGAAAAATAGGGGATTCCTAACTTCTGCAGGAACCCAAATATCAAACAAATAATCGGTGACAGATTTATTGAAGGCCATAATGCTACCCAGACAAATCTCTGTAATGAAGTGTAGCGCCCATACTAAAGGACAGACCCCAGTAGACATTGGAAATCGTAATGCCGACTTAGTAGCTAAGAAAGTATCATGGGAACGTAAGGTGGTGGTACCTAAAATGACGAGGCAGACTAAAAGTGTAACTAACGTCCCTCTTGGAGAACGGATGCCAACCATCCAATAAATCGTTTGATTACAGGAAGAGGCTACTAAAGGAGATGAGGAAAGGTGGAGACAACTGGGATGTGTACTGGATTGTATGACTGGGCTGTGGACCACTACAGCAGGGCAAACCTGCATGACAGACTCATTAGCAGTATGGGTTACAGAGTGTATTGTGGTGCAAGGGCTACTTGGTGGCATCCAAAATTACAATATTTTGCTCAGAAGATAAACAGTAATTGCCTGGTCTGCCAGCAATACAATCCAGGGAAAGGAATAGGATGTGAAGGAGGGAAAACACCATTGCCTATGGATCCTTTTGAGACATTGCAAATGGACTATATTGAACTAGAAAGATGCCAAGGATATAAATACGTTCTTGTCATAGTCGATGTATTAAGCCGGTGGATCGAAGCTTACCCAACCCTTGACAATAAAGCGGCTACTGTTGTCAAGGTGCTAATGAAAGAAATTGTCCCTAGATTCGGCATTCCCATTCGACTTAGCTCAGATAACGGTCCACACTTTATTGGACAAATCAATAAAGAATTTTGTGAACAGCTGGGGATCCAGCAGCAATTACACTGTGCTTATCGACCACAGGCTGCTGGACTTGTAGAAAGGGCAAACCAGACCCTTAAAACCAAATTAAAGGCAGAGACTGGACTTGGATGGATTAAATTATTCCCAATACCCCTATTTCAGATGAGAGTCACGCCTGCAGGGAAATCTAGATTAAGCCCAGCTGAAATTATTTACGGTAGGCCTTTAAAAAACCCTTGGAACCAGAATGCGATGAGAAGTTAATTTCCACCATATGACTGCAGAGATGACCGATTACATCTTAGCCTTGACCAGAGCGTTAAGAGATTTACATTGTAGAGTGAGAGCAGCCTATGGTGATATGCCTTCATTAGTAACTCCCATTAAAGTAAAACCTGGAGACTATGCCTTAGTGAAGAATTGAGTGAGGAAAGGATCAGAAGTTCATTGGGAAGGACCTTACCAAGTTCTTCTAATGACTCCGGCAGCAGTAAAAGTAGAGGGATGAAATGCCTGGATGCATCTTTATCATTGTAAAAATATTAGTGAAGGTATCGGTGGTTAACTTGTTTCCTCCCAGGTTTTCCTAGAAATTCTCCACTCTATTACGAATCAAGGACTAATGAACTATCAAGATTGATGGATGGGATTCGCGCCCACGAAAACCCGGGAGGTGAAGACTCATCAGACAGAAATCATGGAGCTACGCCCACGAAAACTCGGGAAACTCGATGAAATTCTGAGAAGCTACATCAACATCTTCTTGTTAGAACATTTGTTAAAGTACAGCATTCATCAATGTATTCTGGGGTTATCATTTATGATGAGGGTTATCATGAATGATAAAACGGGGGAATGTTAATTCTGGCCAAATTAAAGACACCATAAAATAGAGGATCCCTGCACTTGTCAGAATTGCTTAACCCTCGTCAGCTGAAATTTACAGGCTTTTGATGGCGCCAGCCAGTCTAGGCTCAGACTGGTATGCAGGATGGTGAGGGGTCCAGGTGTTCTCCTTGTTTCTCCTAAATTGATAAAAAGGTATAGCAGTTTTGCAAACGAACCCTAAATGCATCATTTTGATTGGATCGCTGCAAGGGCATTGTAAATTGTATAAATAATGTTGCGAGATGGTCATCCTGTTGGTTGATGATTGGTCGAACTGTTGAGCCTTGGAGAAACTGTTTGAATCTCAGGGCACGTGTTTCAATGTTTATTCTTTGCTTCCTTTCAGAAGCTCCGTTTGAATACAATGTATTAGTTACTGTATTATTGGGTTAGGAAAATGTCTATCATGTACTGTGTTAATCGATATCTGTTATTGGACTGTATAGAGACCACCCCCATGTGGTTCGGCTCCTCAAGGTTCGGGGACCTATAAAAGGCCGCTCCCATGAGGTCCTGTGTCGATCTTCTGGGAGAACGCTTAGGACTGCGTGACCTTTTGGAGTGTCTCTGTTTGCACGAGGCTAGGAGGGCTTGGCCAAGCAGATACAAGGATCGAACCCGCGGTGGTTAGGTATAGTAGTGGGGAACTGTTATTGTGTTTTTCCAAAATTAAGTTTAGATGCGCAAGTGCTTGACTCAGCATTTTATTGACTGAAACTAGACTGGGGGGAAGCTTAGAACGAGCTATTTACAGTTGTTAGCGGCAACCTTCCCCCCCCATTGACGAACTGTACACTGCAAGGGCCAGGGAGCAAGCAGGTAAGATCATCTCTGACCCCTCTCACCCTGGCCACAAACTCTTTGAAGCACTTCCCTCTGGAAGGCTACTCCGGACTGTCAAAGCCACCACAGCCAGACATAAAAACAGCTTTTTTCCACGAGCAGTACCTCTACGCAATAAACAAAAGTCTGTAGCCTCCTTTTGCTCTGGTATTTTATTTCATTCACATGTTTAAACTATAATGTTTTATTATTAATGTTTAATGTTTTATGTGTCATTCTTAATTGTTACTGTATGTCGTGTTGTTACTTGCGAGCGGAGCACCAAGGCAAATTCCTTGTATGTGTACATACTTGGCCAATAAACTTATTCGTTCATTCATTCATGGAAGGAAGCAGGGCTTTTTTCGGACTGGAGGCCTATGACTAGTGGTGTGCCTCAGTGTTGGCTCAGGGTCATCTATATCTCTGATTTGGAAGAGAATGTACAAATCATGATTAGCAAGTTTGCATCTGACAAAAGTGGGAGGGATTGTAGATAGTGAAGATGGTTGTCAAAATTTGCAGCAGGATCTTGATCGTTTGGGCAGCTGAGCTGAGGAATGATTGATGGAATTTAACACAGAGAAATGTGACGTGTTGCATTTTGAGAAGTCTAACATGGGCAGGACCTACACAGCAAATGGTAGGGTAGATTCAATTGTGGGCACCTTGTTATAGGAAAGTTGTTGTTAAGAATGGGTGCAGAGAAGATTTACCGAAGATAGACACAAAATGCTGGAGTAACTCAGTGGGACAGGCAGCATCTCTGGAGAGAAAGAATGGGTGACATTTTGGGTGGAGACCCTTCTTCAGAAGAATGCCACCTTCAGAAGAAGGATCTCGACCGGAAACATCACCCATTCCTTCTCTCCAGAGATGCTGCCTGTCCTGCTGAGTTACTCCAGCATTTTGTGTTTATCTTAGACTTACGAGGATGTTGCCAGGACTTGAGGGCCTGAGTTCTAGAGAGAGGTTGAGCAGGAATAGACTATTTCATGGAGCGCAGGGGGATAAGGGGTGATCTTATAGAGGTGTATAAAATCATGAGCGGTATAGATCGAGTAAATGCTCAGAGTGTCTTGCCCAGAAGAGGGGAATCGAGAAGCATAGGTTATAAGGTGAGGAGGAAAGATTTAATAGGAACCGGAGGCCATTTACAGAAGCCAATTAAGATACAAATCCGCATGTCTTTGGAGTGTGGGTGGGAACCAGGGCACCTGGAAGGTAACAACAAAGCAAACAGAGATAAAATGTAGTCAGAGACAGTAAGACTGGTCGGAGAACTGGGAAGGGGGAAGGGATGGAGAGAGAAGGAAAGCAAGGGCTACTTGAAGTTAGAGAAGTCAATATTCATACCGTTGGGTTGTAAGCTGCCCAAGCAAAATATGAGGTGCTGTTTCTCGAATTTGCGCTGGGCCTCACTCTGACAATGGAGGAGACCCAGGACAGAAAGGTCAGTGTGGGAATGGGAAGGGGAGTTAAAGTGTGGAGCAACCGGGAGATCAGGTAGGTTTAGGCGGACTGAGCGGAGGTATTCAGCGAAACGATCGCCGAGTCTGTGCTTGGTCTTGCCGAGATACAGGAGTCCACACCTGGAACAGTGGATACAGTAGATTAGGTTGGAAGAGGTGCAAGTGAACCTCTGCCTCACCAGAAAAGACTGTTGGGGTCCTTGGACGGGTCGAGGGGGGAGGTATACGGACAGGTGTTGCATCTCCTGCGGTTGCAGGGAAAAGTACCTGGGGGTGGTTTGGGTGGGAAGGGACGAGTTGACCATGGAGTTCCGGATGGAACAGTCTCTGTGGAATGCGGAAAGGGTGGAGATGGGAAGATATGGCTAGTAGTGGGATCCCGTTGGAGGTGGTGAAAATGTCGGAGGATTATGTGTTGTATGCGACGGCTGATGGAGTGAAAGGTGAGGACAAGGGAGACTCTGTCCTGTTTCGAATGGGGGGGGAGGGGGAGCAAGATCAGAGCTGCAGGATATCGAAGAGACCCTAGTGAGGGTCTCATCTACAATGGAAGAGGGGAACCCCTGTTCCCTAGAGAATGAGGACATCTCCAATGAAATATGTGATGATATGAGATGGTGTTTCTCCAGTATGAGTGTGGCCTCACTGCCAAATGAGGAGACCCAGGACAAACAGAATGGGAGGAGTGAAAATGGTTACCAACCGGGAGACCCAGTAGGCCTTGGATGACCGAGTGCACTAGTGTTCACTGAATCAGTTGCCGAGTTTATGTTTGTTCTTACAGGAGACCACATCAGAAGCACTAGAACCAGTAGGAGGCTTGATTATATTTATGTATTAACCATATAATAACCATATAACAATTACAGCACGGAAACAGGCCATCTCGACCCTTCTAGTCCGTGCCGAACACGTATTCTCCCCTAGTCCCATATACCTGCGCTCAAACCATAACCCTCCATTCCTTTCCCGTCCATATAACTATCCAATTTATTTTTAAATGATAAAAATGAACCTGCCTCTACCACCTTCACTGGAAGCTCATTCCACACAGCCACCACTCTCTGAGTAAAGAAGTTCCCCCTCATGTTACCCCTAAACTACTGTCCCTTAATTCTCAAGTCATGTCCCCTTGTTTGAATCTTCCCTACTCTCAGTGGGAAAAGCTTATCCACGTCAACTCTGTCTATCCCCCTCATCATTTTAAAGACCTCTATCAAGTCCCCCCTTAACCTTCTGCGCTCCAAAGAATAAAGCCCTAACTTGTTCAACCTTTCTCTGTAACTTAGTTGCTGAAACCCAGGCAACATTCTCGTAAATCTCCTCTGTACTCTCTGTATTTTGTTGACATCCTTCCTATAATTAGGCGACCAAAATTGTACTCCATACTACAGAATTGGCCTCACCAATGCCTTGTACAATTTTAACATTACATCCCAACTTCTATATTCAATGCTCTGATTTATAAAGGCCAGCACACCAAAAGCTTTCTTTACCACCCTATCTACATGAGATTCCACCTTCAGGGAACTATGCACAGTTATTCCTAGATCCCTCTGTTCAACTGCATTCCTCAATTCGCTACCATTTACCGTGTACGTCCTATTTTGATTTGTCCTGCCGAGATGTAGCACCTCACATTTGTCAGCATTAAACTCCATCTGCCATCTTTCAGCCCACTCTTCCAAATGGCCTAAATCTCTCTGTAGACTTTGAAAATCTTCATTATCCACAACACCACCTATCTTAGTATCATCTGCATACTTACTAATCCAATTTTCCACACCATCATCCAGATCATTGATGTACATGGCAAACAACAGTGGACCCAACACAGACCCCTGAGGCACCCCACTAGTCACCGGCCTCCAACCTGACAAACAGCCATCCACCATTACTCTCTGGCATCTCCCATTCAGCCACTGTTGAATCCATCTTGCTACTCCACCATTAATACCCAACAATTGAATCTTCTTAACCAACCTTCCATGAGGAACCTTGTCAAAGGCCTTACTGAAGTCCATATAGACAACATCCACTGCTTTACCCTCATCAATTTCCCCAGAAATTATTATTAATAGGTTAGTGTTTGGACTCTATGTTTGGACTCTATGTTTGGACTCTATGTGAAATCAAATAATCAAGTCAGAAGAAGGGTCCCGACTTGAAACATCACCTTTAGTTTAGTTTAGTTCATTGTCACCTGTACCAGTCAGCGGAGATGAGGAGGAATTTCGTTAGCCAGAGGGTGGTGAATCTGTGGAAGTTATTGCCACAGACGGCTGTGGAGGCCAAGACATTGGGTATTTTTTAAAGCGGATATTTGACAGGTTCTTGATTAGTGCGGGAGTCAGGGATTATGGGGAGAGGGCATGAGAATGGGGTTGAGAGGGAAAGAGATCAGCCATGATTGAATGATGGAGTAGACTCGATGGGTCAAATTGCCTAATTCTGCCCCTCTGGTCTTATGGACTAGTGTACTGTCTATTGTATTTAAATTTGACTTGATTGTGGTTATGTATGGTACTTTTTAAAATTTCAAAATAGACTTTATTCAGGAAATAAATATATACAAAACATGAACCGTACGAAAAATTCATCCGACATTTTCAATCCGAAAAATTCATCCGGATTTAGGGTTGTCCAATGAACCAGATATGATAAGAGAACTCGAGGTAAAGGAACCGCTTGGAGGTAGTGATCATAATATGATTAGTTTTAATCTGCAATTTGAGAAGGAGAACGTTAAATCGGAAGTGGCAGTGATGCAGTTGAACAAAGGGGACTATGAAGGCATGAGAGGGGAGCTGGCCAAGGTAGACTGGAAAGGGATCCTAGCTGGAATGACGGTGGAACGGCAATGGCAGGAATTTCTGGGCATAATCCGGGAGACGCAGGATCATTTCATTCCAAAAAGGAAGAAAGATTCTAAGGGGAATAGGAGGCAACCGTGGCTGACAAGACAAGTTAGGGATAGAATAAAACTAAAAGAAAAGATGTATAACACAGCAAAGAGTAGCCGGAAGCCAGAGGATTGGGAAACTTTCATAGGACAACAGAAGGAAACAAAACGGGCAATACGGGCTGAAAAGATGAAGTATGAGGGGAAGCTGGCCAGGAATATAAAGGACAGTAAAAGCTTCTTTAGATATGATAAGGGAAAAAGAGTAGCAAAGTCAAATGTGTGTCCCTTGAAGGCAGACATGGGTGAAATTATTATGGGCAACAAGGAAATGGCAGAAGAGTTGAATAGGTACTTCGGATCTGTCTTCACTAAGGAAGACACAAACAATCTCCCAGATGTACTGGAGGACAGAGGATCTAAGGGGATAGAGGGACTGAAAGAAATTTTCATTAGGCGAGAAATAGTAGTGGGTAGGCTAATGGGACTGAAGGATGATAAATCCCCTGGGCCTGATGGTCTGCATCCCAGGGTCCTCAGGGAGGTGGCTCTAGAAATAGTGGACGCATTGGTGATCATTTTCCAATGTTCAATAGATTCAGGATCAGTTGCTGTGGATTGGAGGATAGCTAATGTTATCCCACTTTTCAAGAAAGGAGCGAGAGAGAAAACGGGGAATTATAGACCAGTTAGCCTGACTGGTGGTGGGAAAGATGCTGGAGTCAATTTTTAAAGATGTAATAATGGGGCATTTGGATAGTAGCAAAAGGATTAGTCCAAGTCAACATGGATTTATGAAAGGGAAATCATGCTTGACTAATCTTCTGGAATTTTTTGAGGATGTGACAAGCAAAATGGATTAAGGGGTGCGAGTGGATGTAGTGTATCTACACCTTCAGAAAGCCTTTGATAAGGTCCCGCACGGGAGACTGGTGACTAAAATTAGAGCACATGGTATTGGGGGTAGGGTGTTGACATGGATAGAAAATTGGTTGGCAGACCAGAAGCAAAGAGTAGGAGTGAACGGGTCCTTTTCAGAATGGCAGGCAGTGGCGAGTGGAGTGCCGCAAGGCTCGGTGTTGGGGCCGCAACTGTTTACCATATATATTAATGATTTGGAAGAGGGAATTAGGAGCAACACTAGCAAGTTTGCGGATGACACAAAGCTGGGTGGCAGTGTGACCTGTGAAGAGGATGTTAGGAGGTTGCAGGGTGACCTGGACAGGTTGAGTGAGTGGGCAGATGTGTGGCAGATGCAGTATAATATAGATAAATGTGAGGTTATCCACTTTGGCGGCAAAAACAAGGGGGCAGATTATTATCTCAATGGGGTTAGGTTAGGTAAGGGGGAGATGCAGCGAGACCTGGGTGTCCTTGTACACCGGTCACTGAAAGTTGGCGTTCAGGTACAGCAGGCAGTCAAGAAAGCTAATGGAATGTTGGCCTTCATAACAAGAGGATATCAGTATAAGAGTAAAGAGGTTCTTCTGCAGTTGTATAGGGCTCTGGTGAGACCACATCTGGAGTATTGTGTACAGTTTTTGTCTCCTAATTTGAGGAAGGACATCCTTGTGATTGAGGCAGTGCAGCGTAGGTTCACGAGATTGATCCCTGGGATGGCGGGACTGTCATATGAGGAAAGATTGAAAAGACTAGGCTTGTATTCACTGGAGTTTAGAAGGATGAGGGGATATCTTATAGAAACATATAAAATTATAAAAGGACTGGACAAGCTAGATGCAGGAAAAATGTTCCCAATGTTGGGCGAGTCCAGAACCAGGGGCCACAGTCTTAGAATAAAGGGGAGGCCATTTAAGTCTGAGGGGAGAAAAAACTTTTTCACCCAGAGAGTTGTGAATTTATGGAATTCCCTGCCACAGAGGGCAGTGGAGGCCAAATCACTGGATGGATTTAAGAGAGAGTTAGATAGAGCTCTAGGGACTAGTGGAGTCAAGGGATATGGGGAGAAGGCAGGCACGGGTTATTGAGAGGGGACAATCAGCCATGATCACAATGAATGGCGGTGCTGGCTCGAAGGGCCGAATGGCCTCCTCCTGCACCTATTTTTCTATTTTCGGAGGCTATACAAATTGTTCAATGCAGTTTATATACATTTCTCAAATTTCCCAAATCTGTCCCCCACCCGTGCCACTCATGTGGCCCCCTGGCGTGGGATACCTTCCCTTATTTTGAGGGGTGTCTCCACCATACCGTGCCCCCCATGTCCAGCAGTGGAAGGACCCTAGACTGTGGTCCGCCCCCACCGAGCCTTGGCGTTGGCTGCACCGAGCTTCAGTGCGTCCCTCAGCACGTACTGCAGTCTGCAGCGGGCCAGTCGGCAACATTCCCTGACGAACATCTCGCTCTGCTGGGTGGTGAACAACGCTCGGGCAGACCAAAAGGCGTCTTTCACCGAGTTGATGACCCTCCAGTCTGTGAATGTCAGTCTCTGAATGTGTCCCTGGGAACAGTCCGTAAATCACAGTCCTCTGTGACGGAGCTGTTCTGGATAAAGCGTGCCAGGGACCCTTGCATACTTCTCCAGACTCTCTTTGCAAATCCACACTCTGCGAAGAGGTGAGCAACCATCTCCTCTCCATAGCAGCCGTCCCGAGGGCAGCGTGCGCTGGCAGTGAGGTTCCGACGGTGCAGGAAGGATCTGACTGGGAGGGCTCCCCTCACCGCCAGCCAAGCCAGGTCTTGGTGCTTGTTAGTGAGTTCTGGCGATGAGGCATTTTGCCAGACAATCTGGTCAGTCTGCTCTGGGAACCACGCCACCGGATCCATTGAGTCCTTTCCCTGCAGTGCCTGCAGGACATTCCGTGCTGACCACTGCCCAATGGACATGTGGTCAAAGGTGTTGGTCTGGAAGAACCTTTCTACAAACGACAGATGGGGTGGCAATGTCCAGCTGACTGGCACATTGTGTGGCATCTACGCCAGGCCCATCCTTCGCAACACCGGGGACAGGTAGAACCTCAGCAGGTAGTGACACTTGGTGCCCACGTGCCTTGGCTCTACACTCTGCCTGATGCAGCCACTCACGAAGGTGGGCATCAGGGTGAGTGCGACGTTGGGCACAAATTTACCCCCGTTGTCTGCTGACTTGTGCATTGTGACCCGTCGCACCCGGTCTATCCTCGACCCCAAGATGAACTGGAAGACAGCCCGGGTGATCTCTGTGGCGTCGGTGGGACAGGCCACACTTGCGCCAAGTACAGCAGCTCCGAGCTGATGACCAAATTTTTACCCGTTATGGAGAAGGAGCGTTGCCTCCACAGCTCCAGCTTCTTCCCCACCTTGACTATCCGCTCCAGCCAATTCTTGTTACACGCCTCAGCCCCCCCGAACCAGATCCCCAGCACCTTCAAGAAGTCAGGCTTGATGGTGAAGGGGACAGAAGATCTGTCGGGCCAGTTCCCAAAGAGCATGGCCTCGCTCTTCATGCGGTTCACCCTGGCTCCCGTGGCTGACTCAAACTGGTCGCAGATACTAATCAGTCTGCGGTCCGACCCTGCATCCGAGCAGAAGACGGCGACATCGTCCATGTACAGGGAGGTTTTGACTTGAGTGCCCCCGCTGCCTGGCAATGTCACTCCTCTTATGCTCGCATCCTTCCTGATGGACTCGGCAAAAGGTTCAATACAGCAGACAAACAAGACAGGAGAGAGAGGGCAACCCTGCCTGACTCCAGACCTGACAGGGAAACTGTCTGATTCCCACCCATTGATTTGGACTGCACTACGCATATTGGTGTAGTGCAGTTTGATCCAATTTCAGATTCCCTCCCCAAAACCCATTTTGGAGAGCACGTCCCTCATGTACGTGTGCGATATCCTGTCGAAGACCTTCTCCTGGTCCAAGCTGACTAGGCAGGCATCCACCCATCTGTCCTGCACGTAGGCGATGGTATCTCTCAACAGCGCTAGGCTGTCTGAGATTTTCCTGCCAGGTACAGCACAGGTTTGGTCCGAGTGGATCACCTGTCCCAGAGCAGACTTGACCCGGTTGGCGATGGCCTTAGACAGGATCTTGTAATCTACATTCAACAATGTTATGGGTCTCCAATTCTTTATATCCTTCATCTCCCCCTTCTGCTTGTAGATTAGGGTGATGCTGCCCTTCCTCATGGAGTCTGACATGCTGCCGGCTAGAAGCATGTCATTGTACACTTCCAGCAGGTCCGGGCCCACCCAGTCCCACGGAGCCGAATACAACTTGGCCGGTAAGCCATCGCTTCTGGGAGTTTTATTCGAGTCAAAGGAACGGATGCAGCCAGTCAGCTCCTCTAGTGTCAGTGGTTGGTCCAGACTCTCCCGCTTGCTGTCCTCCAAGACCTCTGTGATAGAGGACAGGAAGTTCTGGGAGGCGGTGCTGTCTGTGGCCTTTTTGTCATACAAATCTGTATAAAAGGATTTGCAGATCCTCAGCATGTCCATCTGCGAGGATGCTACCGAGCCGTCCTCTTCCCTAAGGCTGTTCATCACAGCTTCCCCTGTGAACCTTATGGAAGAAGAAACGTGAGCACGTCTCATCCTGCTCCACATGGCGGACCCTGGATCGGAAGATGATCTTGGAGGATTCAGAGGTAAAGAGCTGAACTTGCCGGTCCTTCACCTCTCTAAGTTCCTCCCTCACATCCACCCCTCTCGACTGCAGAAGGAGCAGTTGCTGCAAATCTGTCTGGAGTTGACACAATTCCCTCTGACTGTCTTGCTCTCTGAACCCCTTTAACTATGAAGAACCTCTTAATGCTCTCCTCGGTTACTTCCCACCAGAGTGTCAGGGAGTCAAAGAGGGACTTCACCGTTCTCCAACATGCGTAGTCCCACTTTAGCTCCTCAACGTTCTCTGGGGTCAACAGCTTCATATTTAACTTCCACGTCCCTCTACCTGCCTTCTGGGCCTCCTGTAGGTGACAGGAAGCCTGAAGGAGGCAGTTGTTAGAGAAGAACACCGGCGTGAGGTCGGTGTGTCTGACCGTGACGGCCTTCGTCGTGAAGAAGTCTATCCGGGACCGGGCTAAACCGTCCGATCTACACCAGGTGGAACGCAGCTGGGACCCGCCTGCAGGGTTGCTGAAGGCGTCGTGCAGCTTTGCGTCTTTTACCGTCTCCATCAGGAACTTGGACGTGCTGTCCAGTCTGTTGTCGGCACTGCCGGATCGTCCAGCCGCATCAATGATGCAGTTGAAGTCACCGGCCAGAACGAGCTGCCGGGACGTGGCCAGCAGCACTGGGAGCTGCTGGAGAACGGCCAACCGCTCGCTCTGCACGGGTGAGGCATACACATTAATCAGCCGGAGCGGAGAACCATGGTACATAACATCCACCACGAGGAGACGCCCCCCAACCACCTCCCTGACCTCCGTGATGGCGAAGTTCCCTCCCCGCAGCAGGATCCCCAGGCCGGAAGCACGGCAGTCATTGCCCCCCGACCAGCAGCCCGCACTCCTGGAGAAAATCACATCTGCTTTGACCTTGGCCAGGTACTGCAAATCATTTACACATCGCACAGTGCTCTTCATACTGCGCACGTTTAAAGATGCCAGTTTGAGCTCCATTGTCTTTAGAGTCACTGACCATTCTCTTGTCCCCTCATGCCCACCGCTTCGGTGAATTGCCTCAGCTTTCCTGGGCTCAGGTACCCGGCCTCCTCAACGAGGTGGGTTTCCTGTGGCGTAACCCAATGTGTCGTTGGGGGGGGGACCTAATTGTTCCACCCCCTTCTGGGCGCACCGTCCCCTCCGTCTCCTGTAGCTGGGGTACGGTGGCTGATTTACTGCTCCCGGAAACCCGGAGCTGGGGCCCATCGGCCGCTGCACTGCTCCCGTTATCCTGGAGCTGGGGCCCATCGGCCGCTGCGCTGCTTCTGGTATCCCGGAGCTGGGGCCCCTCGGTCGCTGCACTGCTCTCGGTATCCCGGAGCTGGGGCCCATCGGCCGCTGCGATGATCCCGGTCTCCAGGGGCTGGAGCCTCTCGGCCGCTGCACTGCTCCCGATGTCCTGGGGCTGGAGCCCCTCGGCCGCTGCTCTGCTCTCGGTCTCCTGGGGCTGGGGGATGATCGGCGTGGCCTTTCTCTTTTCCTCCCGTTTTCTTCCTCAGCCTGCGTCGTTGGGACTTCACGGTCGCCTCATCCTCCGACGAGGAGAGGTTGCTGCCATCTGTCAGGGAGAGAAGTCTTTTTTGGGATTTATTTTTGGACTTACCAGCCCTTTCCGGCCTCGGCTCTTTGGGCTGAACCCTCTGGTGTTTCTTATGCATCACCGTCATCCATTTCTCCTGCTGTTCCCCCTCCTCTATCAACTCTCCCTCCTGGGCAGGGTGCTGGGGATCTCCTTCTGGCACCTGGGGGCTCGAGGTGGTCGGGCTGTCCTCATCCCTGTTCCCCCTTTCTGCTGGGGTCTTGGCAGTGGTGGGGGTCGCCTGTGCATAGGTGCAGGCTCTTTTAGAGCAAGCCCTGTAAAGGTGGCCTGCCTCCCCACACAGGTTGCAGTTCTTGCTGGCCTGACAGTCCTTTGTCTCATGGCCCTCCATCTTGCAGTTCTTGCAGACAACTGCAGTGCATTGGGCCATCACATGCCCAGGCTTGTTGGATTTCTTGCACAGCCTGGGTTGCCCCACGTAGCTCATGTATCCTCGGTTCCCTCCAATCGCGAAAACCGAGGGAGGGTGGAGGATTGCTCCGTCCTTGTCCACCCTCAGCTTTACCTTCACTTGCCGCTTGCTCGTCCAAATCCCATGCAGGTCCTTCACGTCCACGCAGTTCCCTGTTCCCTCGACGTAACGAGCAAGGAAGGTGAGGACATCCACTACGGGCACATGTGGGTTGAACATGTGCACCGTGATCATCCTTTCCTTCTGGGTGGGGAGGGTGAAGAGCGGCTGTACTTTCAGCTGCGACAGCGGAGCTCCATTCCCCTTCTCCCGGAAGTCTTCCATCCACTTTTGCCACCCCGTCGGATACTTGAAGGTAACATCAAAATATCCGTTACTCGGGAAGTCCTGGAGGCAGTAGATGTCCTTGGCCTCAAATTTGCAGGCCTCTAGCAAGACCTTCCTCACGAACAGGTTCCGTGAGAAGGGAGTCCCATTGCTGAGGTCCTTAGTGCTGATTCTCAGGGTATTGCGGATACCCTGTACTCCCGCTCCAGTTGCTGCTGCCATTGTGGCTGGATGAGGTGTTAGGTTGGTTACCCAACCAGCATGGATCCACCTCTAAGCCCGCAGCCGACCGACTCCTCGTCACCGATTTCGATCCGAGATCCACGGCCCTTGGACCGCCAGAACTGTTCTAATAAGAACAGATAGTCTCTTTTAGTCAAATAGCTCGTCCTGGGAGAACCGCCTTGGTGATCACAGTCTCTTCCCTGCCAGGTTATGTATGGTACATCTGATCGGTTTGAATAGCGTGCACAGAAATAAAAGTCCTTTGACTGTACATGTGACAATAATAAACGTAAACCTTGTGTCTATTGGGGGGGATTTGCTGCGTGCGGAGCGGGAGGCGGACCGCTGAGCCGGGGGGACGGGATAGAGGGTGACACCAGGGGGGGGGACCGCCCGCTCCGCCACGCCGCGCAGCCCGGACCGCATTTGGCGAGGCACACGGCAACGGCGGCCTCCCGGAGCAGCTCTCGCTGGGATCGCGCAGGTACGCCAGGCCGGGGACTGAGGGGCGCCGCTCCACACCCACCAGGCCCTGCCTGCCTGCCTACCGGCCGCCGCAGCCGGCGGGTGCGAGGCCTGCCGCTCGCCTCTCAGCCCTGGGCCCCGGGCCCCGCCGTGTGCGGCAGCGGGGTGTGCCGGCGGGCGGGCGGGGAGAGGCCACCGGGCCGGGCTGGGCTGGGCTGTCGGCGGGAGGCCCCGGGGGGGAGGGGAAGGGAGGTGAGGTGAGGGCCCCGCTGCCGCTCCGGGCGCCCGGACTCGATGCCCGGCGGCCATGAGGCGGGAGCGGGAGCGTGGCCGGGCCCGGCTCCACGCCGGCTGCAGACTCCGGATCCCGGCTCTCACCCCCTCCAGAGTCCCCGGGACCTCCGGCCCCTCACTGCCCTGCCCTGCCCCGGGACCCCCGGCTCTCACTCCCCGCCCGAGACCCCGGCCCTCGCTGCCCAGTCCGACACCCTCCCCCGTGTCCCTGCGGGAACTCCCTGGGCTGGAGGTCGGCGCCGACTCTCTCCTTGTCCTTCCCTTCGACAGGCAGGACGCGTGGCGGGGGCTGACGAGTGCAAAGCGCCACTTGCTCCCCGGGGTGCGGGGGGGGGGGGGGGGGGTTGAAGGGAGGGAGGGAGAGTGAGAGTATTCCAGGCACCCCCCACTCGCTCCGGCTAGCGGGGGCACACAAAGGGCGGTGGATAAAGACGCGAGGGTGGTGGCTTGGGGAGCGAGGGGGTTCGTGTGGAGCAGTCGACTGTTCCTGTCCTAAAAATATCATCAATCGCATTTATCATTCGGAACAGCAGCAGACACTTTGGCCCACAAGGTCCGTGCCGAACATGCTGCTAAATTTAACTAATCTCCCCTCCCTGTACGTGATCCATATTTCTCTATTCCTGGTACATCCGTGTGCCTATCTAAAGGCCCCAAACGCCAATATTTTATCTGCCTTCAGTAAATTAACTTGTGGGAAACTTTGTTGAACGGGTTGGGGCTGGTCCTGACACGATGGGCTGAATGACTACTCGTTCCCGACTACTCCGATTCTTTCCTGTTTTATTCAATGCTACATTAGGTTGGTGTCTGATGCTTGGTTTTTACGATTGCTGTGCACATTAGGTTCCAACTCCTCATCATCCCCCCCAAACAGGCTGGCACATAATACAGCTGGTAGAGGTACTGCCTCACAGGGGGCAGAGGTCAGCTTTCATCCTGACTGGGTCCTGCCTATGTGGCTTTTGTACGTTCTCCCTATGACCGTGTGGGTTTCCTCCAGGTGCTCCGGTTTCCTCCCACTACCCAAAGATGCGTGGGTTTGTTGGTTAATTGGCCACTGTAAATTGTCCCTCGTGTGTAGGGAGTGGAGTAGAAAGTAACATTCAACTGGAATGAAAGGGTGATCGATGCTTGTTGTGTTTCAATGGGCCGAAGGGCCTGTTCCACGCTGAATCACTAAACTAAATTGCAGAGAGTTATAAATGTAAATTGAATTAAAGTTTCATGTTCTTTAGAGCCAGCCATTTTTTTTTAAAGAACAAACTAATTTAGACTTTAAAATTGATTCCTGTGTCCGATTTTATAAACTGCAGTTTTTATATCAGAACTTCAACTATCTACAAGGTTATTTCTGCATCTTTTTTAGTGCAGAGATTTATTTATCTCTTCTTGGCCATCCAGTAAATCTTTAATACTGTGTGTTGCTCAGGAATGCTTCCTGAGCAAGCAACAGCCAGTGTCAAGACTGTAGAGGGACCTTCAATGCTATCTTTGCAAATTCCTCTAAAATCCCTCCAAATCCATCTGCAGGAGAAACTAACCTGCACCAGCACTTTTAAGTGGGCATTGTTTGTTTGCCTGGCATCATACCCCTGAAAAGTTACTCTGTTCTTGAGCCCTGTCACTAAAGAGATCGCTCAGTGGACAGAAGAAAAGACTCAAGGCCATGCTTCAAGACTTGCTGGACAAAAAAATGCAACAGCTTCACCGTCTGCCTATGCTGTCACAAAATGGAGAAGGAGCATTTGAATTAGCTTGAAGAACTTCAGATCAAAAGTACACAAGCCTATTTTTGTTTGGTTATTATTGTAACGTGTACTGAGATACAGTGAGAAGCTTTCTTCGCATGCTATCAAATCAGAATGTTCTATACATAAGTACAATCAAGACAGACTCAAGTAGGTAGAGTGAAGGGAAAGATAGAGTATGGAATATAGTTCTCGGCTTTGAAGCACAACAGTTCAACAGTAAGGACAAATGGAGTGCCCATCTCCTAACTGCCAACCTGCCCTTATCACCAAGGAGCCTCTGCCCCATGTGTGGGTTCCATATCCATGCCATCCATCGCCTCTGAAACCACAGTGTTGGAATGGAAGCAAGTTATCCTCTAGCAAAGGACTGTCTGAGAAGTACAGATATATTCCAGCCTCGTGTACTTCAGCTTTGTGTAATTCAATTTGACATTTATTTACTGTTACTCTGTTTGAAAAGTTACTGTCTGTTTGTTGAGTGGGATCATCAATAGTCGGTGGAGTGCAGTTTGACAACTCTAGTGTTCACATGCACGGTATGAAGCAATTTGTCCAGTTCACTCTGCATTTAGGGTGTTATAATTCAAGGAATTTAAACTTGTATAGCATGTACAGTATTCAGATTAGATCATCTTTAAATAAAAAAATTAAATCCTCCATAGACTGAGCCAAATATGTTGCTTCTTGAGGGATTCTATTTTACTGCAGTCTTTTATACGTGGTCCACAGGAGACCCAGACGGCATAGATTTACATTAAGCAAGGTTGCATCATCACTTAATCCTTCCAGCTGCAATGCTGTACTGCTCCTCCAGTAAGCTTCCTGCTGGAGTGGATCTAATTTATAGGACCGAGAGAAAACTGTTTGGATTACAACGCCTCCACTCCAGTGGTAAGATTGCCCCCGACTCTATTGAGCTGTAGAATGTAGGTGACACTTAGTTTAGTTTGGATACGGTGTGGAGATACCACTGAAACTGTGCTGACCAATGAACACCTCGTTCTATATTATCCCAGTTTTGTATCCTAGGCACGAGGGGAAATTTACAAAAGCCAATTAACCTACACACCTGTAAATGGAATGTGAGAAGAAACTGGAGAAAACCCATGGTCACAGGGGAGAACGTACAAACTCCGTACAGGCAGCACCTGTAGTCGGGATCGAACCTGGGTGCTGTGAGGCAGGAACTCTGCCAATGTGCTGCCTAGTACTTGTGTATGTGCAAACCGGTTCACTAAAGCATGTAAGGGAATGAACTTGCACTCAACCTTTGCAGACACCAAAATCTTCTATCAGCCTGCCTGTGACTGTCAACACCAGAGGACCACGATGTGATATTTAAAAACATGAACAGCTTCCTAATCCCAATCTGACTGATTGAGGGTTGCCACCTAATAGTCAAGGCAAACATTGGTGATGAAAATTACCGCTACCTTAAGTGCACTTGAACAGCCTTTGGTTGTCTGAGGAAAAGGATCTTTGATGATGTAGAACACATTTTTCGGTTGCATTGATTGCTGCCGTACAGCACACTTGTAAGAACTGGCATCTGAAAAGACCAAGCAGATTCCGTCAATGTTGACTCGGTTAAATCCATCGATTCCAAAATCAGCATTCACTTCCAAGCCAAGTTGCAGTCATTTGATGAACAGGCAATGTTTGCATGCCTGACACTGGACTCTCGACACAGAAACTCATCTGAGCTGTATCCCAGCAAAAGCTCACCAGAGGGCAGAGGAAATGGGCCCCAAAGCTTTCCTGACAATGAATGGCAAACCCATTGACTTGTGTTGATGACCCATTGATGAAGGTTGAAGTGGCCAGGTAAAGAATGGTATGTGGGGCGACCAGATGCAACAGGCCTATATGGCCAGCTGCAGTTGGAACTGAAATTATGCTGAAACCAGGCGTCTCTTGCATATCGATATACATAATGCACCTAACTGGGGGTTGTACTTGTGTATGGCAGTATTCTTCATGATATGTATGCAAAGAAGAATCTCGCTTTACCTTGGTACATGTGATAATAAAGGAACCATTGGACTTAATACCAATCCTTGACCATGACGAGTGCAGATGGAGAAGGAGCATTTGGGATGGCATTGAGAACCGTGTCTATTAGTTTGGAGTGCAGTGAACTGCAGTATAAATGATGATATCAGTGACCCGTCTACCCACAGCTCACCTATGGCAGAGAGTGAGGCTCCCATGTTGGGCTTATCACTCGGCTCAGACACTGAGAATGGATTTGCCCCCTGAAGAAGATTATGCACCATGAATTGTATGCTCGTGATTAATAACTGGTTCCAGTTTGTTGCAATAATTATTTTAAATGTGCATTTATTGAGAGTTGTTGCAATAGTTTCTGTTTCCTCAATTCTCCAAGCATTGGACAAAATTGCATTTATTTGCTTTACAATTGATTGCTTACTATTACGCTCCCCCTTCAACTTTGGGAGACGCATCGTGGTCAATCAATATTCTGTTCAGATTGGAGCATTTTGCACCTGTAAGGTCGTGTTTTCTTTACCTCTGTAATTGATTTCAGGCGAGAGAATGAGAGAATGTGATAATTATGCTAATTTATTATAAGTTTAGAAAGAACAGAACAGTAGAGCACAGGAGCAAGCACTTTGGCCCATAGTATCTATGCTAAATATGATGCTGTTAAACTAATCTCCACCCTGTATTCCTTCATTCCCAGCATTTCCATGTGTCTCAAGAAAAGCCTCTTCAAAGCCACTATCATAACTGTTTACGATAATCTCCATGTGTCTCCCCTCAGCCTCTGCACTCCAGAGAAAACAATCCAAGGCCTATTTCCCTCGCTCCATAGATGCTGCCTCACCCGCTGAGTTTCTCCAGCATTTTTGTCTACCCAAGTTTGTTCAATTCTCCTTGTGGCTAAGACCCTCTGATTACTTTACTTTAGACTTTAGTGATCCAGGCTCTTTGGCCAACCGAGTGCATGCTGACCATTGATGAGAGATTGGAGGGGGGAATTTTTCAATCACAACATGCTGTGATCAGCGGAACTCAGACCTGTGGTTCAAGTAACGGGTGGCACAGTGGTGCAGCAGTAGAGCTGCTGTTTTACGGTGCCAGAGGTTCAATCCCGACTACGGGTGCTGTCTGTACGGAGTTTGTACATTCTCCCCGTGACTGCATGTTTTTTCTTTGGGTGCTCTGGTTTCCTTCTGCACTCCAAAACCGTACAGGTTTGTAGGTTAATTGGCTTTGGTTAAAAATTGTCCGTAGTATGTAGGATAGTGTTAGTGTATGGGGTGATCGCTGGTTGGTGGACTCGGTGGGCCAAAGGACCTGTTTTCACGCTGTATTTCTCAAGAAACCCTTTAAACTAGCACTATCTTATAAACTAGGAACAATTTACAATTTAATCTGGGCAGCATTCTGGTAAACCTTTTCTGCACCCTCTCCAAAGTCTCCACATCCTTCCTATAATGGGAGCAACCAGATCTACACTGTTCTCTAAATGTGGCTTAACCAAAGTTTTATAAAAATAATTAACACATTTCTCATTCTCTTTCAGGAAGCGTCATTGTGTACCAAAGAAATGGTGATGGAGAAGCCAAGTCCCCTGCTTGTCGGGCGGGAGTTTGTACGGCAGTACTATACTTTGCTGAACAAGGCACCAGACTTCTTGCACAGGTACTCATTTCAGTATCTTAAGATCATTACATCTTTTGCAATTATTCAGATAATTTTGTATCAAGCTGATGCCACAGAGTTCAGACAGTTGTATTTTCAGCTCCATTACTGTTGGTGAAACATAAAGTGCTGAAGTAACTTAGGTCAAGCAATGCTTTGAGTTAGGACCCATCTTCAGTTACTTGGTAAAATAATGTTTACCATGTGCCGGTTGAAGTATCAATAGTAACTTTTTTAAGGTTGTACCCAGTTTTAACTACAGTTGAATATATTTGCTCATATTAACACAGAAAATAGGTGCAGGAGGAGGCCATTCGGCCCTTCGAGCCAGCACCGCTGGCTATTGATGCATTGGAAATCAGGAACTAAATTCTACTTTTAATTGAAACATATTGCACCATGTAATAATAACATGGCTTTTCCACAATCAAAATTTATTTCTGGTGATAGTTCAAATTTGTCCAAGAATGTGACATCTTAACCCGACTGGATTTACTTTTTCCAATTACATTTCTATAGCGACTTCCATCATTTTAAAGTGTTTCCAAGAGCAAATGAAAATAGAAGCAGGAAATCGGAAACTAAAACCGGAGTGCTAAAAACACTCAGCAGTCAAATATTGTTTGATGAAAGAAAAACAGTTACATTTTCAGATTGGAAATCCTTCCTTAAAACTGGAAAAGTGAAAAGTGTGGATCTTCTCCAACTTGTGACGTGGTTCCATTCCTGAGAACTGGTTGTGACACAAACAGTTTGCAAATCAGACATGTGGATTTATTGAAATAAAGACAACGTATCTAAACAAAAATATAGGCCAGCCGGGCGCAACATATGGTTAAACCAGGGTTGTGTTTCAACCAGGGTGTTTAACTCAATCTTTCAGTTTCTCTACTGGATAGAATGATTAGACTTTAGAGATACAGCATGGAAATGTGAGTAAAGGTTTTAATTTGCAAGAGAATGGGGTTGAGAAGGAAAGATAAATCAGCCATGAATGAATGAGCCGAATGGCCTAATTCTGCACCGATGACCTATGACCTCCTTGGCACCCTCTCTTCCTGTCTATAATGTGGTGAAGAAGAATTTGGGCAAATTCCTCTTCACCACATCATAGGCAGGAAGAAAGGGTGAAGGAGGTTCATAGGTTTTGGTAAAGATTGTAAATTGTCTCTCATATGTAGGATAGCGCTAGTGTATGGGATGATCATTGGTCGGTGTGGACTCGGTGAACCAAAGGACCTGTTTCAGTGCTGTAACTAAACAAAGCTATACATATACTGCAACAAAGGAGCCCTGGAGTGCATGTTCACAGATGCACACGTGGGTAAAATACTTCCCTGTAATAGTTAAGGTGTAGAATACAGACAGCAGGTCAGGTGATGGAAATTCACACATCACCACCACAACATCTGAGATAAGGAATGATTATTTACTCTCATGGAATTTGTATCAATTTGTATTTATTATTTAAATCTTATTTCTTGATGCATTCGCAGGCAATGTGGATTTGTGTTACAGAAATTATAATATGGACAGCTTCTTAGTACCCCAGCATGGTCTGTATGAATCTGTGGGGGACTTGTGTTGGAACTTTACTTAACATTAGTTGGCCCGTGGTTTGTATACAGTGGGCACTTCTGGATGCCATTTCATAGGAAATGCCTGATTGCATGTAAGGAGGCACAGAAGAGATTTACAAGGTTGTGGCCATGTCTGGACTAGAAAAGGCTGAGGAGAAACTTATTTGAGATGCATAGGATTAAGGGACTGAGATGAAGTGACAGCATGTATAAAATTATGAAAGGTATAGATAGTTTAGATCGCAAGCGCCTATTTCCCAGGGTGGAAATGTCAAAGAGGAGTGGTCATAGCTTTAAGATCAGAGGGGGTAAGTTTAATGGTGATGTCAGGCAAAGTTTTTTTGTTACACAATGGTGGGTGCTTGTAATACGTTGCCAGGGTTGGTGGTGAAGGCGGATATGATAGAGATGTTTGAGGCTTTTAGACAGGCATGTAGATATGCAGGAAATGGAGGGAAATGGATGTGTGCAGGCCGAGAAGATTAGTTCTTGGCAACATGGCACAGACATTGTGGGCTGAATGGCCTGTTCTACGTTGCACGTTTCTCATTTAAATGGTGGTTAGGAATCTGGAACTTGCGGTCTGAAAGGGTGGTTGGGCAGAAAAGCAACTGGTCTTTGTGTACTTGAAGTGATGTGTGCAGCGGAGCTGGGAGCAGGGTTGCCTTTTTCCGACTGATGGAGACACGATGGGCCGAGTAATGGCTCGCATTGTTAATTTTCTGACTTTCTAAATATGCTCAGCCGTGTAAGCATAAATAGTATGCTTGCTGTTGCATATGAGCACATTACTCAAAAGCTAAACATTAGAAAAGGGCAAAGACCCAACTAAAGCTGGTGCCCTTCATGTATGATACAGCGCTTACTGTTTGTTATCATCAAATGTGTCTGTCCCAATAGAATCATAGAAAATCCCCGCACAGCCACTGGCAGTTTGGACTTTCGTGCTCATGCTTGGTGTTTAAAAATCACTCCATTACTCTTTCTCTGAAATCATACATATTTTGTTGTCTTTTTCACTTCACTTTCTGAAAGTTATTTTAGAAGCTGCTGGCCAAGTGTAAATTTAGGCTGAGTAACATACTGCATATGAATCCCAACATTTATGTAAATATCCTTTTTGAGATGAAATGGACAATTAATTATTTCTTGGAGCACAGGAGGCAGAGGGGGCACCCGGAGAAAACCCATGCGGTTACAGAGAGAACGTACAAACATTATACAAGCAGCACCCGTAGTCAGGACCGGATCTCTGGCGCTGTGAGGCAGCAACTCTACCGCTGCACCACCGTGCCTCCCCCTTAAATTTTCTTAAATACATTCTGCAATAGATATCTGAAACCTATATTTCATGCTGGTTTGACTTGCTATTTTAACTTGATTGTCTTATGATTATATTAATGTTTCAATGGCTGTTTGAGCAGCTGCCCATGTGGCAGTATGTTTTGAAAGACATGGTGTGTGGGCAGAGTTTGAATAATTTCAATTGTTTGAGAACATTGAATGTCAAATCAGCATCATTGCTACAATGCGTAATGTTTCGTGTATCAAGCCCGAGCTAGTGAAGCAACAATTAATTAAATCTCCCCAGTTTGCCAGAGTTAGATATTATACTGCCATCAGTCTACACTGTAGACAACGTGATTTGAGCAATAGGAGTTTTCAGGACTTTGGCTTGCATTGGATGGCCAAATTACAAGCTAGACTCTTTCTGAAGTATAACAGGTGCCTTTGTTGATCATGCCCTGGCTGCTCACAACCGTGGCCCTTCTGTTTACCCTCCTTTTCTGTCCACTGTGGACGTAGTGTTGGTGTAGAACCTCTGTCTGTCCAACATCTGGAATATGGATACATTTGACTTGCTGAAACTCTGGAAGTCTCTGAGTGTAAATGAGAGCACAGATATGCAGTTCATGAGAGTCCATTATTCTCTTCATCAGCGAGGATTTGTTTTGGGACTGAAATAATGTGTAGTTCCTTGGCGCAAGTCAACTGAAAAATTTATTGTGACTGAATCAGGCTTTTCCTGACTAAGCATAATTGAAACGCAAAAACAATTTTGTTGCCAGGGACTGAGATGGATGAGGGGTGGGTAAGAGGATTGTTATCTGGATGGTTCCAACAATTCAGTGACGTAATCTATTGATGTCATGCATTAAGGTGACTGAGGAGAGAGCAGTTCTGTAAGTTGGAATCCAATCTTCCCTTTGATTCCATTGATCCTGCCAATACTTGGTTCGGTTTAGTTTAGAAATGCAGCATGGAAGCAGACCCTTCGACCTGCCAAGTCCAGGTCGACTGACCATCATCTATCCTACACGCTAGGGACAATTTACAGAAGCCAATTAACATACAAACCCGCCAGTCTTTGTAGGGAACCGGAGCACACAGAGAGAACCCACGCGGTCACAGGGAGAACGTGCAAACTCCCTACAGACAGCACCCGAGGTCGGGGTCAAATCCAGGTCTCTGGCGCTGTGTGTCAGCAACTCGACCGCTGTGCCACTGCCACCCTAATTTGGAATTTGCGCTACTGCTGTTTGCAGTTTTCCTAGTGTAGGAATTCCTTTCTGCACTGAAGGAATGTTTAGAAAGTTGACCAGAAGGTAGTGCTGCTGCTGTAGTGAAACATTACTATTCTTTTGTAATATATCTGTGACTTTTGAAGTGAAACAGAATTAAGTTAGTCTCGGCTAGTAATATTGTTGAGCATAAACTTTTTTTCTGGTTATTCTCCACAGTTGCATTTATCTAAGTCTTTCATTGAGATTAACAGGAGTGTCTCTGTGTTAAAACATGATTTGTAACAACATTGCACTGCATTCTGTCCCTTTCAGCAGTGACGTTCAGATTAAATAAACTAGGATGTGCTGTCCTTAAAATCATTTATGGTAGCACAGACGCAACTGGTAGAGCAGCTGCATCACAGCACCAGAGTCCTGGGTTTGATCCTGTCTTTGGCTGCTGTCTGTCTTGAGTTTGCTTGTTCTTCCTGTGCTCTCATGGGTTTCCTTCGGGTGCTCCGGTTTTGTCCCACACCCCAAAGATGGCCTCAGTAAATTGCTGCTAGTGTCTAAGGACTGGGTGAGAAAATGGAATAACACAGAACTAGTGTGAACGGGTGATCAAATATCGGCATGGACTCGTGTGTAGGAAGGAACTGCAGATGCTGGTTTACCCTGAAGATAGACACAAAATGCTGGAGTAACTCAGCGGGACAGGCTGCCCGACTCTGGACAGAATGAACGGATGACATTTCGGGTCGAGACCCTTCTAAATCTCTCCGGAGATGCCGCCCGTCCCGCTGAGTTACTCCAGTATTTTGTGTCCATCATCGGCATGGACTTGTGGGCCGAAGGGCCTGTTTCCATGCTGCATTTCTAAACTAAACTTTGCTTGACCAATGTCAAAGAAAGTGGTTGATTTGTACCATGAGCAAGATTTTTGATGCGTTCTCTCAATATTTTAAAATGTTCTTTGCTTGGTTTATGAATATCAGTTAATATTTCCCAAGACTCTCTCTGCTTTATCTCTTGTTGGCCCACATAAATTCTGTTCCCAGTACCTGGTCAGTCTTTGCTACCTTGTTATTTGGAATTTATTGCACATATTACAATCCATGATCGAGAAGGTACAAATTTATAATGTCAATCTTTAGTTTTGTATGTGGGTTCAAATATTCTGTACTGCTTTAGACTTTAGAGATAGAGCACGGAAACGGGCCCTTCAGCCCTCCGGGACCGCGCCGACCAGCTATCACCCCGTACACTAGGGGCAAGTTAACAATTTTACCAAAGCTAATTAACCTACAAACCTACAAACCTATATGTCTTTGGAGTGTGGGAGGAAACCGGAGCACCCGGAGAAAACGCGCACGGTCACAGGGAGAACGTGTACAGACAGCACCCGTAGTCAGGATCGAACCCGTGTCTCTGGGTCAACTCTACAATGCTGACAATAGAAGATGCAAGTTTAGTGCAATCAGTGGAGTTATCCCTTTGGAAAGAATGTACTTTCAGCAAGATGCAAACACAAGACCCCCCCCACAGATGTAATTTCAAATTGATGTAAATACCCCAACAATGATCAGTCACAATTGTAGCTCTCCCTGAGAAATTGTTCAAATACTAACAGATGTTTGTGATCTGTTGAATGAATGATACTTTATTGTCACAGTGAAATGCTTTGCATACAATCTAGGCAGTACACAAGTGTTGGCACGTGTTGGCACCAACAAAGTTACAAAAGTACCGAGCAGTCCTATCTATTGTCTGCCCCCTTTGTTCTCGGCGGTCCCCATGCACTCCTCATTCCCGTTAATGCCGGTGGCTCTGGGCCGATTCGCAATCCGTGATGGGTGGGTCAGGTCCGCTGCTCGCCAGGAGTGTCCCGGCCTGTTGCTCTTCAAGAGCGTCCCGGCCAAATGAACAATGATGTACTGCTCGGTACTGACTTCCAGTACTGTTTGTTCAGCTGCTTTGTGTTAATGCCTGAAGACAAATGGCATGTTCTTTATTTATCTTCTGCTTACTCCATGTATGTTTAAGAGGAGTTTTTACTGAGCAATTCCTTCCTACTCCCTTTGCTTTCCCTCCAGCTAAAGTGTGTGACTGCCTTATTCCTGCTTGCCAGTTTTAGAATCTGTGTACACGGCTTCCCATCTTGCACCCATCCATAAATAAGATTGTCCACGATTGTGTCTAGTTTAGAGATACTGCAGGGTAACGGATCCTTTGCCCGCTGAGTCCACGCCGAACATCGATCACCTGTTCATACTAATTGAGTATTATCCCGCTTTCTCATTGCCTGGTTCGGCAACTTGAACGTCCAGGAGCGGAAAAAACTGCAAAAAGTTGTGAACACTGCCCAGTCCATCAGTGTGGACTCTGACCTCCCCACCATCGAAGGGATTTATCGGAGTCGCTGCCTCAAAAAGGCAGCCAACATCATCAAAGACCCTCACCATCCTGGCCTCACACTCATTTCACCACTGCCATCGGGAAGAAGGTACAGGAGCATGAAAACTGTAACATCCAAGTCTTCTTCCCTACAGACATCAGGCTATAAAACACTACAACCTCAAATGAGCTCTGAACTACAATAGACTATTATTATTATTGCACTATTTTGTTTTGTTTTTTAGTGTGTGTGTGTATATATATGTGTGTATTTGTGTATATATACATACTGAACTTTTCTCTCCTTTATCATATCATACTATGTTGACATATTGTGTTGTGCTGCAGCAAGTACGAATTTCATTCTGGGACATATGACACTAAAACACACTTGACTCTTGACTCCCTAACACTGGAGGCAATTTACAGAGGCTGATTAACCTACAAATACGCACATCTTTGGATGTGGGAGGAAACCCATGAAGTTGCAAGAAAATATGCAACCTTTACACAAACAGCACCCGATGTCAGGATGGAACCTGTGTCTCTGGTTATGTGAGGCAGCAACTGCCCCGGCCTCTGTGTCACCCCAGTGTTAGAGGAAAGAAAGGGGAAGTAGAGTATTAAAGAAATCAGTGGATTTGTGAGCAAAATGCAGAGTTCTGGAGGAACTCGGGCAGCATCTGTGAATGGAGACACAATGTTTTGAGATTGGACCCATTTTCAGATTGATGGAGGGTTCCGACCTGAATTGTCGCCTCTCCATTTCGTTTACAGATGCTGCCTGACCTGCTGAGTTCTTCCAGCACTTGTTTCTTTGTCACTCAAGATTCCAACATTTACAGCTTCTTGTGTCTCCATCAATGGTAAATCATGTCTGACGAATCTTATAGAATTTTTCGAGGATGTAACTAGTAGAGTGGATAAGGGAGAACCAGTGGATGTGTTGTATCTGGACTTTCAGAAGGCTTTCGACAAGGTCCCACATAAGAGATTAGTATACAAACTTAAAGCACACGGTATTGGGGCTTCAGTATTGATGTGGATAGAGAACTGGCTGGCAAACAGGAAGCAAAGAGTAGGAGTAAACGGGTCCTTTTCACAATGGTAGGCAGTGACTAGTGGGGTACCCGCAAGGCTCAGTGCTGGGACCCCAGCTATTTACAATTTATATTAATGAGCTGGATGAGGGAATTGAAGGCAACATCTCCAAGTTTGCGGATGACACTAAGCTGGGGGCAGTGTTAGCTGTGAGGAGGATGCTAGGAGACTGCAAGGTGACTTGGATAGGCTGGGTGAGTGGGCAAATGTTTGGCAGATGCAGTATAATGTGGATAAATTGTGAGGTTATCCACTTTGGTGGCAAAAACAGGAAAGCAGACTATTATCTAAATGGTGGCCGATTAGGAAAAGGGGAGATGCAGCGAGACCTGGGTGTCATGGTACACCAGTCATTGAAAGTAGGCATGCAGGTGCAGCAGGCAGTGAAGATAGCGAATGGTATGTTAGCTTTCATAGCAAAAGGATTTGAGTATAGGAGCAGGGAGGTTCTACTGCAGTTGTACAGAGTCTTGGTAAGACCACACCTGGAGTATTGCGTACAGTTTTGGTATCCAAATCTGAGGAAGGACATTATAGCCATAGAGGGAGTGCAGTGAAGGTTCACCAGACTGATTCCTGGGATGTCAGGACTTTCATATGAAGAAAGACTGGATAGACTCGGCTTATACTCGCTAGAATTTAGGAGATTGAGAGGGGATCTTATAGAAACTTACAAAATTCTTATGGGGTTGGACAGGCTAGATGCAGGAAGATTGTTCCCGATGTTGGGGAAGTCCAGGACAAGGGGTCACAGCTTAAAGATAAGGGGGAAATCCTTTAAGACCGAGATGAGAAAAAACTTTTTCACACAGAGAGTGGTGAATCTCTGGAACTCTCTGCCACAGAGGGTAGTTGAGGCCAGTTCATTGGCGTTTAGTAGAGTAGAGTGTTAATTTGTTCATGATATATGTATTTTTACTTCTATTTATTTTTTACTGCACACACTGAAATGGACACTGGTTGAGGAACGTTTTTTTGTTTCCTCTGGGTATGCGAATACTCAGGAAATAACAATAAAGATATACAATACAATACAATACAATATATTTAAGAGGGAGTTAGATGTGGCCCTTGTGGCTAAAGGGATCAGGGGGTATGGAGAGAAGGCAGGTACGGGATACTGAGTTGGATGATCAGCCATGATCATATTGAATGGCGGTGCAGGCTCGAAGGGCCAAATGGTCTACTCCTGCACCTATTTTCTATGTATCTAATGGATATGTGGTTACAGCTGTGTTTATACATAGTCCCCCATTTCAGGGCACCATAATGTTTGGGACACATGGCTTCACAGGTCTTTGTAATTGCTCCAGTGTGTTTAAATGCCTCCTTAATGCAGGTAGAAAAGAGCTCTCAGCACCTAGTCTTTCCTCCAGTCTTTCTATCACCTTTGGAAACTTTTGTTGCTGTTTATCAACATGAGGACCAAAGTTGTGCCAATGAAAGTCAAAGAAGCCATTATGAGACAGAACCAAGAATAAAACTGTTAGAGACATCAGCCAAACCGTACCAAAATCAACTTTGGAACATCATTAAGAAGAAAGAGAGCCCTGGTGAGCTTACTAATCGCAAAGCGACTGGCAGGCCAAGGAAAACCTCCACAGCTGATGACAGAAGAATTCTCTAAACATGACTACTTTCATTTACATGACATTGCTGTGTCCCAAACATTATGGTGCCCTGAAATGGGGGGACTGTGCATAAACACTGTTGTAATTTCTACATGGTGAAACCAAAATGTATAAAAATGGCCTTTATTAAAATCTGACAATGTGCACTTTAACCATATGTGATTTTTTTCTATTACAAATCTCAAATTGTGGAGGCAAATAAATAAAAGTTGGGCCTTTGTCACAAACATATGGAGGGCACTGTAAATGTGCTGTGCTTTAATTGAAAGATTACCAATGATTGGTTTGTCTCATTTGCAATAATTCTGCCCACAGGTTTTATGGTAGGACTTCCTCTTATGTTCATGGTGGTTTGGATGGAAGTGGGAAGCCAACAGAAGCAGTGTATGGGCAGGCTGTAAGTATTTGTGATTTTATTTTTGACTGATTATTATTAAAATGTCATGCAGCAGTGGAATAGTTTGTAATTTGTTAATGTAAAACGCTGGTGCACTGAGAAGATTTGCTTTAAAATTCATTGTGGTATGATTAATGAAAATAAACTGCAGATGGTGGTTTATGCCAAAGGTAGACACAAAGTGCTGGAGTAACTTAGTGGGTCAAGCAGCATCTTGGGGAGAAAATAGACAGGTGATGTTTCGGGTCGGGACACTTCTTCAGACATTGTGTATCATTATTGTTTAGTATCATTTCATTTAGTATCAATATTAATTCAGTATCATTGTAGTATGTTTCCCCTATTGAAGATATGCCTTTGTAAACACCAGGAAATAGAACATAATTCACTACGGTGTGTGTCAGTATGAATACTATCTTTGTTTCTGATGTCGTTATAGCTGATGTAACACAATCGCAATTAATCGCGATCTCAATCACAATAATACTTTATTAGCCAAGTATGTTTTGCAACATACGAGGAATTTCATTTGCCAAGTCAGTCATACAAATAAAAAGCAACGGAGCACACAAAATAAATTTTAACATAAACATCCACCACAGTGACTCCTCCACATTCCTCACTGTGATGGAAGGCAAAAAAAAAGTTCAACCTCTTCCCTTCTGTGCTCTCCCGCGGTCGGGGGCCTCGAGCCCTCCATTGACGGGACGATCTTAACTCCCGTAGCCACCGGCGTTTGTGCCCTCCGCATCGGGGCGATTAGCTCCTGCATCGGGGGGGATGTCAGCTGCCCCGGGTCGGGGCTGGTTGAACCTCTGCGTCGTTGGAGCTCCCGACTCGGCCTCTTCCGAGACTGCGAGCTCTCGATGGTAAAGTCTGCAGGCCGCGGTTGGAGCGATGCCAGGCAAGGGATCGGCTCTGATATCAAGTCCCGGCCCCTCAGTGGGGCTCAAAGTCACTGAGGAGGCCTCCAGCTTCATCGATGTTAGGGCGCAGAGCGACCGGAGATACGACCCCTTTCTCCTCCCCCCACATAAAACAAACTGGAGAACATTTACACAAACTTTTAAAACACATTAAAAAAAAAAATGTAAACGAAAAAACAGACCGACTTGGCGGGGCTGCCAATTGTGCTGCCACTTGGTGGACATGGTCAATTTTCTTCCCCTCTTCCGTGATCATATAAAAATACTTGGATCCCGACGCCTGTGTCCTTTTGTGTATTAATCTGCAGTTTATTTCTAGATAAGAATTTCTTTGTTCTGCTTTGGGGCATATATATATGACAATAAAACACTCTGGACTGTTGTTGTCGCAGGAGATCCACAAGAAGGTGATGTCCCTTCAGTTCAGTGATTGCCACACCAAGATTCGCCATGTGGATGCACACGCCACCCTCAGTGATGGAGTGGTTGTACAGGTGATGGGCGAGCTGTCAAACAATGGTCAGCCAATGAGGAAGTTCATGCAGACTTTTGTCCTGGCACCAGAGGTATGCTGACTTTGGAGAAAAATAATCACTTGCTTTCTGACAGTGTTTTACGTGGCAATAGAGTTAAGAATCGGATTACACGCAAAGTGTTTCACTGTATCTCGGTACATGTGACAACAATCTTAACTTGTGGAGGTGTACAAATTCATGAGAGCACTAAATTAGGTGAACGCACAATCTTTTGCCCAGAGTAGGGGAATCAAAAACCAGAGATCGTAGGTTTATGGGGGGGGGGACCTGAGGGGTGACTCTTTTACACAAAAGGTGGTGGGTGCTTGGAACGAGTTGCCAGAGGAGGTAGTTGAGGCAGGGACTATTGCAATGTTTAAGAAACATTTAGGCAGGTACTTGGAATAGGGAAGGTTTGGAGAGATATGGGCCAAAAGCAGGCAGGTGGGGCTAGTGCAGCTGGGACATGTTGGTCGGCGTGGGCAATTTGGGCCGAAGGGTCCGTTTCCCTGCTCTTTAGGACTATGACTCCAATAAACTAATACCAGATTGTTGCAGCACTTATTCCACTACAATCGATGTTCAGCCTTTCATGAACATACTCAGTGACTCCAGAGTTAGTTTTTAGTTTTTAAATTAGATTTAACCTAGTGTTAATATTTTTGATTGCTGTGTTGGTGGTTACATTGGAACAGGTTATATTTGGTTTGTCAAGTTGCATTGGCACAGGGTGGAGAGTGGGTTGTCTGTGTGCAGTGGATTGTATTATTGCTGCCCAACTTCAGCAGAGCTGCTAAAGGTGTTGACGGAGGCTAACTTTTGTTCTTTTCAAAAACGCAGGGTTCTGTTCCAAACAAATTCTATGTCCACAATGATATATTCCGCTATCAGGATGAAGTGTTTGATTCTGACGCTGAACTGGAAGAAGGTAAGAGGTTGCAAGTATATACACAATCAACGTGCTGCAGGCTGAAATATTTTCAGTTTGACATTAAGAAATCCTAATTGATTTTCACGTTGGGATGCCAGTTGCAAATAGGAACTGCTTGTTATTTGGAACCTGGAGTTGGGTCAATTATTTGGTCTGTTTATGTGTCACGGCTTGCATTGTTTCCAGAAGAGGCTCACCTGGTTTCTGCAGTTCCACGTCAACATGCAAATCAAACTCTGTGCCATTACCTTGGGCTGACACCATCCACCTTAACAAAGTAGTAATGTCCAGGCCTAGTTGCCTTTTCGGTGACTGCAGCATTCCAGCTTCCGGCTGCTGACCTTTCAGGAACCGCAGGAGAGCTGTGCGTCAGGAGCACAGGACAGGACAGCACAGGAACAGGCCCTTTAGCCCACAATGTTTGTGCAGAACATGATGCCAAGACCAACTTTCGTCTGCCTGCATATAATCAATTTCCTTCCATTTGCTGCATATCTATAAAATTACAACAGGGTCATGATCAGTTGGGCAAGTGCGGGTGAGGAATGGTGAATGGAATTTAATGCAGATAAATGCAGGTGTTGCGTCAAACCAGGGCAGGACCTTCACAGTAAATGGCATAGCCCGGCCCAGGGGAGTGTTGTAAAGCAGAAGGGTCTACGAGTGCAGGTACATAGTTCCTTGAAGCGGTATTATAGGTAGATAGGGTGGTCAAGAAGGCTTTCGGTAAGCTGAAGCACCTGTTCCCATGTTGTATCTCTAAACTAAACTAATCGGTACGTTGCAACATTCCCCTGATCAATCCTTAATCCACCTGAATTCACTGAGGTTGTGGTGTACTCGACCTGGCAGCAACAGCTTGTGTCACTGCTGTGGCCACTGCCTCTCATCCCTCCATCCCAGGCCCACTCCCTGTCTTTGACCTTGCTCCTCCCATACATTATCATGCATTTGCTTGCTCACCTTGTGCTTGCTTCCATCCTTGGACACTGGCCCCTTCCCCTTGGTTTTTCTATCTTTATCTTCCTTCCAATCTGTTAGTCTCCTTTGTCCACTGGCCCTCCAATCCCTCTCCTGGCTCCTCAAAGACATCCGACCACCTCTGTTGTGCCTGACTACTTTGTCAGCAGCATAGTTAATACCACATATCATTTTTAATATATACCACAATACTTTATGGGAGTGTATTCAACAAGGTTTGATCCCAAGCTACAAGCAACATAGTGCAGCATAGGAGCAGGCCCTTAGGCCCACAATTTCAGTGCCGAACATGATACCAAGACCAAAGATGGACACAATGTGCTAGAGTAATTCAGCAGGTCAGGCATCATCTTTGGTGAAAAAGGATAGGTGACATCTTGGGTCGGCGCCCTTCCTCAGACTCCTACACAAGGTCAACTCCTACCTGCTTGCACATTATCCATAACCCCTTCATATCCATGCGCCTATTGAAATGTCTGAGCGCAGGCTACTCCCTGTCTTAAAGACGAGAGATATTTTTTGGGAATTCCAAAATAGTTAATAGAACTTGAAGTCACAGCTGTTAGTGATGGGACAAAAATAGATTTGGAAAAGAGACGGAGCCCAAAATTGCAGGCACAAAGGTATCATGGTGGAAGTTAAAGAGACAGAAAGCAAGTCTATTTGAAAATATGAATATGCATATTAATATCAAGATTTATTGAATTGGTCAGTGACCACATGGCTGTACATGCCCTCAGATTTACAGAGTGTGGTTGAAGCTGACCAGGGGTACAGTAGAATAATGGAGTGTTGAGCTAACAAGGCATCAATGAGGGTTTTAGCAACAGGCGAGCTGAGGCTGGATGATAGAGAAGTGATGGCTAAGGATGTGTGTGAAGTTCATCTCTGGGACAAACAGGCAAGGTGGTCAAAAATAATCTCATTTGGTTTCAGATGGTTCATGGGGGGGGGGGGAGGAAAGAAGAGTGAGAGATGGAATTGGTGGCAGAAATTGGAAGCCCTGGCAAGGGTGAACTGTTATGATAATTCAAGTGCACAATATTATCAATGCTGGTCAAAAGGGCAGTGTTCCACAATGAGGAGTCTTTCCAGCTTAAACAGGAGCAGGCACCCACAGCTGTCTGGTGTTATAGACAATAGGTGCAGGAGTAGGCCATTCAGCCCTTCGAGCCAGCACATTCAATGTGATCAAGGCTGATTATCCACAATCAGTATCCTGTTTCTGCCTTCTCCCCATATCCCCCTATCTTTAAGAGCCCTATCTAGCTCTGTCTTGAAAGTATCCAGAAAACCAGCCTCCACCGTCCTCTGAGGCAGAGAATTCCACAGACTCACAACTCTCTGTGTGAAAAAGTGTTTTCTCATCTCCGTTCTAAATGGCTTACCCCTTATTCTTAAACTGTGGCCCCTGGTTCTGGACTCCCCCAACATCGGGAACATGTTTCCTGCCTCTAGCGTGACCAAACCCTTAATAATCTTATGTTTCAATAAGATTCCCTCTAATCCTTCTAAATTCCAGAGTATACAAGCTCAACCGCTCCATTCTCTCAGCATATGACAGTCCCGTCATCCCGGGAATTAACCTTGTGAACTTACGCTGCACTCCCTCAATAGCAAGAATGTCCTTCCTCAAATTTGGAGACCAAAACTGCACACAATACTCCAGGTGCGGTCTCACTGTCTTTGCTCCTATACACAACTCCTCATATTTTGAAGGCCAACATGCCATTTGCTTTCTTCACTGCCTGCTGTACCTGCATGCTTACTTTCATTGACTGATGAACAAGGACCCCCAGATCCCGTTGTACTTCCCCTTGAGGGTTCTAAAGACGCATCACCCCGAGTGAAGAAATTTCTTTGTGTCAACCACTTTATCCTGAAACGAATTATTGAAAATTAGTTGTCATTTAGTTTTATGAATGCTTAAAGAATGTCACCTCTGAAAGCATGATAGTGGGTCTTTAGCTCACATCAGTTTTGACGTCCGTCTAGATTGGTTCATCTCTTTAATTCCCCTCTGCTTTTTTAGAGTCTGAAGAGGAAGTTGAGGAAGAGCCGGAAGAGCCACAGTTATCTCCCGAACCCGTGCAGGCAAACACGAACAATACTTATTATGAATCTCACGCTGTCAGGTAAAACCTTCAACATTGTGAATCACGGCATAACAATCATTATTGCATTGGAAAGCAATTAAATGGCTTGAAAGCACACGTCTCCATTAAACCTTCCCCCTCTTGCCTGATAGCTGTGTGCTCAAGAGTTAGACATTTCCACCTTGAGTAGCGGGACTGTCTGCTGTGACTCGTGCTCCACCCCACCACAATTCATTGATAGTCTTAAAGTTCAGTTAGATTAATTGCACTTTCCAGCCCTGGGTCACTACACTGGAAGATCACTGCACCGTTGGTGCTCTCACCTACATTTTAAAACTGCTAATTGTTTCTATCTCCATGCTGTTTAGTTTAGATTAGTTCAGAGATACGGCGTGGAAAAGGGTCATTCGGCCTACCGAGTCCGTGCCGACAAGTGATCCCCGTACACTAGCCCTAAAAAGGAGATTGAGCGACTAGATCTCCTCAACTTGGTCAAAAAGGCCCACTTCAAAATTTAATCACTACTCTACTCACTCCGACTTGCGCGAGATAACCACTTATGAGGTATTTGTGCAGTAATCAACCAGAACCAGAACACTAGGGACAATTTACAATTTTTTACCAAAGTCAATTAAACTATAAATTAGTATGTCTTTGCAATGCGGGAGGAAAGCGGGGCACCCAGGGGGAAACCCACATGGTGACGGGGAGAATGTACAAACTCCGTACAGACAGCACCCGTGGTCAGGATCGAACCCGGTTGTCTGGAGCTGTGCGGTAGCAACTCTACCGCTGCGCCATCATACTGCCCAACCTACATAAGAGTGTAGATTTCAGACGGATCATCATTGGCTGAATTATTCTTTCACTCTAATTTTTCTAGTTCACCATTTCTCTACGTTATTGACTCTTTTCCCGGCCAGGGGCTCAATCCTGCTTCAGTTCCATCAATTATGTTTGGGATAAAGACCCATCATTTATTTATTTGCTTCTGTACTCACAATTTTAGATTTATAATAGAAAAAAAATCACATGTGGTTAAAGTGCACATTGTCAGAATTCATGAAAGGGTGTTTTTTATACATTTTGGTTTCATCATGCAGAAATCACAGCAGTGTTTATACATAGTTCCCCCCCCCCCCCCTCCTTTTCAGGGCTTTATAATGTTTGGGATACAGCAATGTCATGTAAATGAAAGTAGTCATGTTTAGTATTTTGTTGCATATCCTTTGCATGCAATGACTGCTTGAAGTCTGCGGTTCATGGACATCACCAGTTGTATCTTCATTGATGATACAACTGCTGATGGTAGCAGCATAATGAATTCTGAATTGTATAGACACATCCTATGCTCAAGTTCAAACAAATGCCTCAAAACTCATTGGCCGGTGGTTCATTCTACAGCAAGACAATGATCTCAAACATACTGCTAAACAACAAAGGAGTTTTTCAAAGCTAAAAAATGGTCAATTCTTGAGTGGCCAAGTCAATCACCCGATCTGAACCCAACTGAGCATGCCTTTTGTATGCTGAAGAGAAAACTGAAGGGGACTAGCCCCCAAAACAAGCATAAGCTAAAGATGGCTGCAATACAGGCCTGGCAGAACATCACCAGAGAAGACACCCAGCAACTGGTGATGTACATGAAACGCAGACTTCAAGCAGTCATTGCATGCAAAGGATATGCAACAAAATACTAAACATGACTACTTTCATTTACATGACATTGCTGTGTCCCAAACATTATGATGCCCTGAAATGGGGGGACTATGTATAAACACTGCTGTAATTTCTACATGGTGAAACGAAAATGTATAAAAATGGCCTTTATTAAAATCTGACAGTGCACTTTAACCACATGTGATTTTTTTTCTAACACAAATCTCAAATGGTGGAGTACAGAGGCAAATAAATAAATGACGGGTCTTTGTCCCAAACATTATGGATGGCACTGTGTTTTTGTATTTTGTGTACATTGCCTCTGCTACCTGCACATGTCATTGCAGCTGCTGTATGTTGAGGTGGGGACATACGCACACAGGAGTCTGCTAAAGATGTGCCAATCTTGATGGGTTTTTTTTTTTAATTTGCTTCGGTCTAAAGTAACGGTGTGGATGAATCGCTGGAGGAACCAGCTGCAGAGCCAGAGCCCGAGCCCGAATCGAAAGCCGAGGAGGTAAAACCTGAGCCGGAGCTGGTGGAGAAGACGGCGGAGGAGTTGGAGGAGAAAGCTCCGTCACCCGTTCCAGTGGAACCCGCTTCTCAGCCCCAAGAACCGCCCAAGGTTAGCACAAGTTGTCTCCTTTACATAGGTTATCCTTAGCGGCAGGCTTTCCCTATCTTGTAGATCATTGCCAGATTTAAAGATAGAAGTGCACTTGTAGTTAAAATGCAGACAGGGCTCCAAAAAACATATACACAACTTGTACAGGTTGGTCCATTTTTACTAATGAATCATAGTTACTCAAGGTGAAATCTGGTAAGTTGTAGTTTAAATTTGACCACATTGCGTCTATGTAGAAATGTTAAATGCAATTTCCCAGCGTAATTATCACCAATAAGGTGTATGACTAAAAGTTTGCCCTAATTTCAGGCTCAGGATTTTTTGTATTTGAGGGAATGCTTATTACTTGTTAGTAGAATAGGTATGTGTTGCATTCTCTGCAGGCTTTCTCCTGGGCCTCAGTGACCAGTAAAAATCTGCCTCCTAGTGGTACAGTTGCTTCCTCTGGAATTCCTGCCCATGTTGTTAAAGTACCAGCCTCACAGGTAATCTGTGAATGGACTTGCTTATTAATATATATTTATTGCTTTTCTTCAAAAGAAAAGCTTAGAAATTCTGTCTGTTTATCAATTTGGGTTAGGTAACTATTTTAAAAGTAAATGACGAGCAGGGATATTTGTGTTAGTTATTACTAGCTCGTAGCACAAACGCTTGATGAAGTAATGTCAGTCAGCAAAAAAAAAAAAAAAAACAGGGCGGTGACTTCTTCAGCCAGGGAGTGGAAACTGTTAAATGTTCTCGGTCACTGAACTAAGATATGAGAGGGATGAGTACTCTGAGAAATTGTGTGTGTTTATAGTGCTGAACCATTGTAGCAACTTAATTTTCTTTTTCTTCTCTTTCCATTACCCCCTCCTTCCTCCTTTCTCAAACATAATTGCAGCCAAGAGCTGAAGGGAGAAGCGAGACCCAGTCTCAGCCCCCTCGGCCCAGAGACCAGCGTCCTCGCGAGCGGATCGGCTTTGTCCCCCGTGGGCCCAGAACAGGTGAGCCTTCCTTTTTGAATCGAGCAGCGAGCAAAGTGGAGAGGGTGCAGAAAGAGACTAGTGGGGGTGATAACAGAACTGAGAGCTTCTGTCTGTAACCTGGCAGGATCTGTACACTCTGGACAGCTTGATTGTAATCATGTGTAGTCTTTCCGCTGACTGGATAGCACGCAACGAAAAAAGCTTTCCACTGTACCTATGTACTATATACCTGTACCATGTGGCTATAAACTAAACTAAAGGATCTGGTGAGATCAGTACACATGGAACACAAAAGCAGTGCCAGTTTGTTGGTTCGTCTATGGATTATAGTGGCTTTCATTTCAGTTTAACCTATGATGCCCACCTCGCTGGTCTGCTGGCTCTTGTGAATCCGAGTTTCTGATGTGTCTGAAGATTAAGTGCCTCTGATTTTCGTAGCTTGATAATTTTGCTCGGATGGTGCCAGAACATAGGGCAACACTATGGCGCAGTGGTAAAGTTGCGGCCACGCAGCACCAGTGACCTGGGTCACATCCTGACTATGGGTGCTGTCTATAAGCAGTTTGTACATGCTCCCTGTGACCATGTGGGTTTTCTCTGGGTGGTCTGATTTTCTCCCACATTGCAAAGATGTACAGGTTTGTAGGTTAATTGGGGAAAAGATTTAATAGGAATCTGAGGGGTAACTTTTTCACACAAAGGGTGGTGGGTGAATGGAACAAGCTGCCAGAGGAGGTAGTTGAGGCAGGGACTATCCCAACGTTTAAGAAACAGTTAGACAGGTACATGGATAGGACAGGTTTGGAGGGATATGGACAAAACGCAGGCAAATGGGACTAGTGTACCTGGGACATGTTGGCAGGTGTGGGCAAGTTGGAATGAAGGGACTGTTTCTATGTTGTATGACTCCTAATAACTCTAATTGGCTTAAACACTACTATTGTATCTGCCTCCACCACCACCCCTAGCAGCATGTTGCAGGCACCCACCACTCTGTTTTTTTTTTTAAATGTCCGGCACATCTCCTTTTAACTGTGCCCCTCCCATCATCAAGCCATGGCCTCTAGTTTTTGATATTTTCACCCTGGTAAAAGGGTCCTTTCATTTGAGGTCCTCCTTTCGAATTTGTTCAAGCATGTTGAGTTCTGCGTTGCCATGCCCCCTTATAATCTTGTCATAGTCATAAAGGGATACAGTGTGGAAACAGGCCCTTCGGCCCAATTTGCACACAACGGCCAACATGTCCCAACTATACTAGTCACACCTGCATGCGTTTGGTCCACATCCCTCTAAACCTGTCCTATCCATGTACCTGTCGAACTGCTTCTTAAATGTTGGGATGATCCCTGCCTCAACTACCTCCTCTGGCATCTTGTCCCATACACCCACCATCCTTTGTGAGGAAAAACTTACCCCTCCGATTCCTATTAAATCCTTGTGTTTGAAAATTATTATTAGGACTATGACACTCTAACTTGAATTTGTAATACACACACATTCTGCTCTGCGGGGATATCAGAGGTGTACCAAGGGTGTTCAACATGAGCCATCTGATGATACAGGTCCTCTACCGATATTTACCTGCACTCATGCTCCCAGAACTTTTCTGGATTATCCACTTTGTCGGACCAGCAGGGATCAAGACCTTGCTGTGGTGGTGGGCGGGATGGGGGTGGGGGGGGAAGATAGCCTGCGAAGCCGGCCGTGGAAGCTGGCCATGGGAACAGATCTGCTGGCTCCGGCCAGCCTGGAGTTCCAGAGCTCTGGCCGCAGGGGGCAAATGCGACCCGCCGATCGGCGCGGATGTCCCGATGAGGTTGAGTTCGGACGCCTCACCGGGACTTTTGTCCGGATTAAAGGAGGGGCAAGATATCAGTTGCTGGGAAAAAATCGGACCTGTACTTGCAGAACATCGTTAGTATCAGAGAAATACTGAGCTGGACGTCATAGCCTGAACTCACAAAGCTGGAGCAGTCTTTCGTAAGTTAGTGGTATATCTGAGAGATGCCTTTGAAAGGGTAGCATGTGGCTAGCAAATCATGGTTTTACCACCCTGATATAGGCAGAGATACAAGTGCAATGAAAACTTTGGATGCAGTTGTTTCCCTGGTCACTAGATAGACCACCTCAATGCCAGAGTTTTTTGGAGAGGTGAAGATGAGATTTGAGAAGGGGTGGGAACACAAGGCAGAGCATTGCCGAGACACCAGCAACTGCAGTTGCTGGTTTACAAAAACCCTGGAGACTGAAGAAGGGTCTCAACCCAAAACAGTCTGAAGAAGGGTCACGACCCAAGACATCCCCTATCCCTTTTCTCCAGAGATGCTGCCTGCCCCACTGAGTTGCTCCAGCACTTTGTGTCTATTTTTGGTATAAACCAGCATCTGCAGTTCTTTGTTTCTACAATAGACAATGCAGTAGGCCATTCGGCCCTTCGAGCCAGCACCGCCATTCAATGTGATCATGGCTGATCATCCCCAATCAGTACCCCGTTCCTGCCTTCTCCCCATATCCCCTGATTCCACTATCTTTAAGAGCCCTATCTAGCTCTCTCTTGAAAGTATCCAGAGAACAGGCCTCCACCGCCCTCTGAGGCAGAGAATTCCACAGACTCACAATTCTGTGTGAAAAAGTGTTTCCTTGTCTCCGTTCTAAATGACATGCCCCTTATTTCCTGCCTCTAGCGTGTCCAAACCCTTAATCCTATGTGTTTCAATAAGATCCCCTCTCATTCGTCTTCCTACAAGATGGCAAAGATATTGTCTTCTGTTTACAGGAAGGTTGGTGGTGGCTGATTTAACATTTGTTGGGGCCCACTGTGGCGGTAATGAGAGGGTGAGGAGACAGTGCTGGAACTGGACACTCAATGTTGGAGCGCTACAAACAGAGCCCTGGCTGATGTAGCCGAGTGCTGGTGTGCAGAGGGTAGGGACATCCCTCCTTACGTGACCCGTCCTCTGCAGCAGAACAGCACGCGCCACCTCTTGCCCTGCCATTGACTTGTTTTCTAATTGCAATTTGTGCGGTAATGCCAGTGGAAGCTATATAGGTGAATACAATCCCAGCTTTTTAAAACATGGATAGATATTTAGATAAGAAGGATTTAGAGGGATGTGGGCCAAATGCAGGCAAATGGTACTAACCCATTGCGGTTGGTGTGGACTAGGTGGGCCGAACGGCCTGTTTCTGTGTTGTAAATATCCATAATCTTCTGTAAGAAAGCACTCTGAAGAAGGGTCTCGACCCGAAACGTCGCCCATTCCTTCTCTCCAGAGATGCTGCCTCACCCGCTGAGTTACTCCAGCATTTTTGTCTACCATAATCTTTTTCCTATCTGTCGTCAAATTTATGTGTAATTTATGTATATTTAATATATAATTTATGTTTTGTTTGTTGTCTGAGTCTATATCAGCCTTTTTCATGTATAATCTGTACTTGTACACATGTCTATGAATGTTTGACCTCCAAGTTTGAAGCAACCCAGATGCAGAGAATCCTGACCGCCAAAATAATGACTGGTTTATACAGTAGCCTTTGCCGTCACTGAGGTGCTTACCACATAAAACAGTACAGTACAAGAACAGACCCTTCGGCTCCCAAAGTTCGTGTTATTGTATCTGCCTCTACCACTACCACCACCACACCCGGCAGCACATTCCAGGCACTCACCACAATGTGTACGTGTGTGTAAAAAAAAAAAAAACTTGTCCCAAACATCTCCTTTAAACATTGCCCCTCTCACCCTAAGTCTATGCCCTCTTTGATATTGCTTGTGAAGTCCATAATGGTAAGGGCATGGAAATATGGGAGAGTGCACTGTCGGAAAGCACAAGTAGATGCAAGAGTATTTTATTGATTGCATTATATGCACATTCTTTAATTGCCCCTCTAAACTGGAGAGACAGCCTGGACAAGGGTCCTTCGGCCCACTGAGTCTGCACGAGGGACAATTTATAGAAGCCAATTAACCTACTTAGGAGTGTTTGAGGAAACCGGAGCACCTGGTGAAAACCCACTCGGTCACAGGGAGGACGTGCAAAGTCCGTGCAGACAGCACTCGTAGTCAGGATCAAACCTGGGTCTCTGGTGCTGTGAGGCTGCAACTCTGCCGCTGCGCCACAGTGCAGCCACTGTTATGTAACTACTGTTTGTGGGAAGCTGAGACTAGTCCTGCAATTGCATTGAGAGACGGTCTTTATGTTGCAGGTCGAGGAGATCTGGATGGCAGCGAGGTGGAGAATCGGCGGATCATCCGATACCCAGACAGCCACCAGCTCTTTGTTGGCAACTTGCCTCACGACATCGATGAAAATGAATTGAAGGATTTCTTCATGAGTGAGTAGCAGAAAGGAATTATGAAGATCCCACGGTGAACCCTCCTCCTTAACTGGACAGAGATTTAAGCCCAAGGGAGACTAACTCACTGGCAACCATGATCTTTCATAGTGATACAGGTGGAAACAGGCCCTGCGGCCCAACTTGCCCACGCCCACCAACATGTTCCATCTACACCAATCTGCTGCAGCCTCACTTATTTTGATCTGTTCTGGTCATCTGCTTGCTTTTGATTTTTCTTTTATTGTCACCGTCCCTGCCCCAGAGTTCCCAAAATTCAGATCTTCATAGGTCACCTAATACGTTTAAAAAAAAAATCTAGAGACTTGAAAGTGCGCACCACCAGACTCGGGAACAGCTTCGTCCCTTGAGGCTTCTGAACGGTCTTTCCATAAGCTAGGGTACTGTCCGATTCGCCTTTATCCCATTATGGACATTGGACTTTGTCTCTGGAACTGGTGCGCTACAATGTTGACAACTATATTCTGCACTCTGTATTTTCCCCTTTGCTCCAGCCAATTAAGTTTGGCTGATTGTACATATGTATAATATTATCTGATCTGATCGGATAGCATGCATAACAAAGTTTAAACCCAAACCTAAAAATGCTGGCCCAGTGCGATCCCACCGGTGCTCCGTGTATATTTGGCAGTGGTACTACGAGTGGTGTAAACTGGCCATGCTGCATCACATTTACAGCAGTCCAAACATCACATAATCCTTTGTGCATTGTGGGCAAAGCAATTAATATACTTGACGCATCGGTGAGCAGTCCTAACCGATTAATTTGTCCATTACCTGCTGGGGTTACATTGCCTGCCTGGTGATTAAATCATTGTGCAGCGTTTATCAATTACTCGGTAGTAACAAGGCACTGCAGGTGTTGGTTTACAAAAAAGGATACAGAGTGCTGGAGTAACTCAGCGGGTCAGGCAGCATCTCTGGAGAACATGGACACAGAGTGCTGGAGTAACTCAGCGGCTCAGGCAGCATCTCTGGAGAACATGGACACAGAGTGCTGGAGTAACTCAGCGGGTCAGGCAGCATCTCTGGAGAACATGGACACAGATTGCTGGAGTAACTCAGCGGGTCAGGCAGCATCTCTGGAGAACATGCATAGGTGACGCTTCCGGTCAGGGCCTCTCTTCAACAATTTGAAGGGTCCAGACGAGAAAAGTCGCCTATCCATGTTCTGTAGATATGCTGCGTGAGTCACTCCAGCACTTGGTGTCTTTTTATCAATTAGCAGCTGCTGGTTGGGCTACTAAAGTAGTAAAACTTATGGTACTGATCTGAAACCTCGACTGTCCATTTCCAAGCGCAGAAGCCGCCTAACCCGCTGAGTTCAGGCAGGCAGAGTTGCTGCCACACACGTCACAGACCTGGGTTCGATCCTGACGGGTGCTGTCTGTACGAAGTTTGCACGTTCTCCCTGTGATCGCGTGGGTTTTCTCCGGGTGCTCCAGTTTCCTCCCACATTCCAAAGACGTAGGTTAATTGGCTTTTGTAAATTGTCCCTAGTGTGTAGGATAATGCTTGTGTACGGGGTGATCACTGGTCAGTGCGGGCTGAAGGGCCTGTTTCCACGCTGTATCTAAAGTCTTAAAGTCTAACATTGGTCCGGTAGATTGATTGTTCCTAGTGAAGGAGTCTGGTTGCAATGTTTGCCATTTTATCCTGTTTGTTGTTTCTGCTGGGCAGGTTTTGGCAATGTGGTGGAGCTTCGTATTAACACAAAGAGCAGTGGAGGCAAGCTGCCAAACTTTGGCTTCGTGGTGTTTGATGATCCTGATCCAGTCCAGAGAATCCTGAGTGCCAAGGTAATGCCCACTGGATAGAGTGGCTTCATGCGTGTGAGATCCAAATGTGCTCTGCAGCCGCTGCAATGCTGTTAATGTCTGGTCACTCGTGACAAAGGCGTGGAAACATAGAGTGCTTGTATCCGACTACCAGAGACCCAGACAGTTCACCGGCACACATAAATTCCCCACCCAGCAGTCACGTTGTGGATAGACACAAAATGCTGAAGTAACTCAGCGGGACAGACAGCATCTCTGGAGAGAAGGAATGGGTGATGTTTCGGGTCGAGACCCTTCTTCGTGCTGTGGAGCTTAACTTCATGTTAAATAATCTGGAATAAGGAAAAGAGGGCAGCACAGTGATGCAGCAGCAGAGTTGTTGCTTTACAGCGCCAAAGACCCAGGTTCGATCCTGACTACGGGTGCTGTCTGCTCTCTCTGTGACCCCATCAGTTTTCTCCAGGTGTTCTGGTTTCCTCCCACACTCTAAAGTAGGTTCATTGGCTTTGGTAAATTACAAATTGCCCCTAGCGTGTAGGATAGTGTAAGGGTTGATTGGTGGTTGGCATGGACTCGGTGGGCCGAAGGGCTTAGTTCCGCTGTATCTCTAAAGCTTAAATTGAACTTAAACAAATTAGAATGACGAAAACTAATGGCGGGCATGAGGTTTACAGACTGTCCTGAAAACCCATCTAGTTTACATTTGGAACGGCACATGGATAGGAAGGGTTAAGACGGATATGGGCCAAGCTCGGGCAAATGGGATTAACTGAGATGGGGCATTTTGGTTGGCACGGACCAGTTGGGCTGAAGGACTGCATGGCTCCCGAAATGCTCCGATGGGTCTGTGATCTCACTGCTGGTAAAGCAAAGGAGACGAATCCTCACCTTGGCAGCAGGACCTGTATCCAGTGAATAAGTAACCAAGACGACTAGGCAGAAGACCAGCAGCAATGTGATTAGAACTTTAGCAAGTTTGCAGATGGCACTAAACTGGAAGGTATTGTAGATAGTGCAGATGGATGGCAAAAATTGCAGTGAATTGCAAGCATGTTGTCAAGCAGAGGGATGTAGGCTTGCAGGTACATAGTTCCATGAAAGTGGCATCACAAATAGATAGGCTGGTCAAAAAGAAATTGGCACATTGATCTTCATCAGTCAGTTTTGAGTATAGAAGTTGGGAGGTCATGTTACAGTTATATACAACATTGGTGAGGCCATATTTAGTTTTGTGTTCAGTTTTGGTCACCAAGATGTTGTCAGGCTTAATAAAAGGGTGCTGTGAAGATTTATGAGGATGTTGCCAGAACTCTACAGCCTGAGCTGTAGGGAGAGGTTGAGCAGGCTAGGACTATTCCTTGGGGCCAAGGAGGAGTGATCTTGTAGAGGTGTACAAAATCATGAGAGGAATAGATTGGATAAATGCAGAGTCTAGTGCCCAGAGTAGGGGAATCGAGAACCTTGGGACATAGGTTTAAGGTGAGAGGGGGAGTAATTTAGTAGGAACCTGGGGGGGTGATTTTTTTTTTTTTACAGGAAGGGTGATGGATGAAGGGTGATCTTGTGCTGTACTGTTCTATGTTTCAAGTCCAGTTGCCCCTTAAATCTCTCCCCATCCACCTTAACCTCTGCCCTTGTACTTTAGAATGCTTTACCTTGGTCGAAAAAGACTGAGAGTTCACTCTATCCATGCCCCTTTACACCTCAATCAGGTCACCCCTCAGCTTCCTAGGTGGTAAAGCAAACAGTGCCAGCCTGTCCAGCACTCCTTGCAACTCAAGCTGCCAAGCCCGTGAGTCTGGGCATTGGTGCATTCCGAAAGACTAAAGCTAACAGGGAGGAGGTGATGTGTTATGAACTCGGTGGCCCGCCGCTAACCCTGAGCTCTGTGCCTGCAGCCGGTCATGTTCCGCGGGGAGGTCCGCCTAAACGTGGAGGAGAAGAAGACGCGGGCGTTCCGGGAAGGGGAGCGAAGAGGCGGCGGCGGAGACGACCGCAGGGACATCCGTCGCAACGACCGAGGCCTGGGACCGCGCGGCATGATCGGCGGTGGGATGATGCGGGATCGCGACTCCCGGGGGCCGCCGCCCAGGGGTGGCATGGCACTGAAGTCGGGCCCCGGGGCCGGCCGGGGGGGCTTGTCCGGTGAAGGCCGCTTTGCTGGGCCCCGTCGTTAAGGCTTCGCCGTTCCTGATACCTTGCTGGTGACACCACCCTCTTCGTTTATTTTTGTTAATTTTGGCTTTGGAATGTGACACGGCCTGTTTTTTTTTTTCTCTCATTTCTTTGTGAAAGCAGCCTTCTTTTTACCGGATTGATCATTCTCCCTATTTTTGGAACAGGATTTACGCAACAAAAAAAAGCAAAACCATTGTCTAAAGACTTGGAAAACAGAGTGAATGGCTTCAATTAATTGGAACCCATTTTAAAGGTCTGAAGATCTGCCCGTTTATATATTTGGAAAAAAAAACAACAACCTTGTGGTCTTTGCAACTTGACTGCTTTATTTCATAAATGTGTCAAGTTTATGCCCAGTTTCTGCTGAGGAAAACAAATTGATGCAATTGAAGAAGCTTGCCTTGGTATTTTTCCTTTTAGAAATACTTGGCTCGAGAACTTGTGTTCATGCACTCATCATAATGCACTAATAGTACTCTTAGAACATCATTTGCCATGCCAACTGCAGGAGGAGACGGGTGAAAATCCACTGCTGTCCCGCCTTGACCAGGAAGGATGTCTAACCAGATGTGGTCTTTGAATCCTATTACCTGCTGTGACTGCTGTTTTCCCACATCTGTTACCCGTAACGGACGATGTTTGAAACAGTTTCTGACTGAGATGGGTTTTTTTTTCTTTTTGAACAAAAAATTGATAAACAGAAGCAATTGTGAACTCGGATTAACAGCCCTGAACGCAAGTGTTTGGCGGCTTATTCTCCAGTTTTTTCTATCTACCCCACTGCAATACAGGGATGCCTCGCTGCGTGACACCAGTTCTCTTCCCCTCGGTCTGTGCAGTTTGTGAATGTGCAGCGGAAAATCATAGCGAACTGTTACTGTTTTTTTTTTGTTCTTTCAAAGTGTAAAGAGCATGATGGTGCCTTCTATTGATACGTCATTCCAGACTTGCTGGCAATTCTTGTATGGATTGTACTCTTGCTCGGTACAAAGCCCAACAGCTGTAATACCTTACGGAATCACTAGTATGTTGATGAAATGCAAAGATGCAACGAAGCTGCAGCATCCTTGCTTTGTGTGGGCGCGGGGGGAATCAGAAGTATTAAAGAGAAAAGTAAATTGCACAGTCTCCTGGTCACCTGTTCCGAGCTGTTTTTATACCATTCCTGCAACCAAGTGGTTGGTTTTGCTTGTGTTTTGTGTTTTACATTGGAAAATTAGGTGTGTAAAATTAAATCCCATTACTGTTACCTTTATGAAAGATATGCAAAAGAAAGTATGGTTACGGCTACAATTTACCCGCATAAATGGTTATTTAACGGTGGGCGGACATCGATGTGATTTTGTAGAAAACTTGAGGGAAAGCTACGTTATGCAAAGCTTAACGATGATTGTTGCAGGTTCTTTCTGAGTGAAAAACAGGTTGGCTGCTGACATCAAGGATACTGCAGCTTCGACCCGAACTCTGCAGCTTTGTGTACACTTGTTGCTCGCTTGGATGAGGGGGAACGCTCACGTGTGTTTGTGTGTGTGTGTGTGTGTGTGTGCGCACGTTAGAAAGACACCAGCGCAAGTTAGCATGGTGCGGGTGGAAGCTGCTGCCAACGAGTGGGGATATCATTTAAGTCACCGCTTCTAGCAACAATGCACATTTATCAGTAGCGCAGTGGTTTTGGAAGCAGAAATTTGTTTACATGCACGGCCTCGAGGCTGTCACTTGTTGACTGTTGAGCAAAACCAGCAGAGAAACACAGTGAAGTTTACTTGTTTCTCAATGTTGATTGAAAGGATAATTGTGTCTGTTGGTTTTGATTTTGTTTGGACATTTCTGAGGTCTTCCTTGTTTGATGGTAGTCTTGCACTATTTCTCAAATTCTGGGATACATTTGCAGTTTTTTGTGTTTTCAATCTTGTTTAAACCTTCCCCCTCCCCCAACCGATGTCTACATCACATCTATCAGTGTGGCCTGGAAATATTGTACTTGAAGTTTCCATCGGGCAAGGAAGGGTTGAACATCTCCCCATACCCGCCGATATACTTGAAACTCTGGCCCTGGACACAGAACCTTCAGTATCATTTGCACAATTTCATTGTCAAGTAGTTGACCAGAATTCCTGCTGAGCTGATTGCTACACCTCACCGACGTTTGCCTTCCATCTCATTTCACACCACTTTGGAGACGGGGAAAAGTTATTCCCAGAAAGTGTTGGATACAAGTTGACTTAACCTGAGGAAAAGGCAGATGAGCCATGCTAAGATCTGGCTTGCTTCACACTGTCAATAAACATTGGTAAAACAAACCGAATCTGGTAACATCAGAATGTGCTTACTCGCTGGTGATTTTGTTCACTGGATTTTATTGTGCACTGTTGTCCTGGTTCCCTGTTTCCTACAGTACTCAATACCCCCAAAGCAAAGTTTGTAGACTTTCCACTAAGGACATGTATTACTGGGTGGCACTAGCTAATTATCTGTTACATTACAGAGCAATATCATTCCATTATTTTGCCGGTAGGATGGGCGTTACCACCTTGGCTATTGTGGGTATTGTAGAGGATAAATGGCTTGCCATCTTCAGAAGCTGATCTGTGTTTGGCCATCTTATGCTGTTAGAGCACAGTAGTTACAGGTGTTACAGGTGGTAAGTCTTCATATTTGATTTTCTTTTTGAATGTGTTGGACTAAACATACAATAAACTACTGATGTCTGAAGCAGTTAAATTTGTTTTCAGTTTTATAATTCATGTCTCTTGTTTTACGAATTTGCATTTATTTTGCATTTTCACATTTATTTTGGCGGGGGGGGGGGTTGTAACAAACCACTTTCCATGTCCTGAACGAACCAGTGATTTCTCTTGTAAACTGATGGTCAAAATATTACAGAGCTAAATCCCAAGAAAGGCGGGCAATTGTCTTATTAATGCTGGGGTCCGAACTGAGGTGAGTGCCAAACTAATTTGCTTACATATTCACATCTTGCTTAAATATTCACGGGGGTGGGTGGTGGTGGAGGCAGATATGATAGTGGTGTTTGGATAGGCATTTATTGATGGATATGGATCTTAATCATTATTATCTCATGATAGGCACATAAATAGATATGGAGGGATATGGAACATGTGCTAGCAGATAAGAGGAAGTCTTGGCACAAACATTGTGGGCTGAAGGCCCTGTTCTTGTGGTGTACTGTTCTATGTTCTAATAGAGTGTGTTTCCAAAAACTTGGCAACGTCAGTTTCAAGCTCAATGTTCCCATGCCCACTTAAAACTGAAATTGTTGCTTTGTTCTGCTGGGAAAAGAGTTGCAGGTTGGAGTCCAGTGAGTAGGATGTTTCTCAGAGTTTGGGAAACCTTTTGTTGCACATGTCTGCTGGCTTTCCAACTCATGCTTCACAACCTGCTATTGAGGGAACAGTCAATCCAATGATGAATCTACCAAAGAAAAACTTGATTCTCAGATTTGAGAGGCACAGTGGTGCAGCGGTAGAGTTGCTGCCTCACAGCACCAGAGACGGGTTTGATTCTAACTACGGGTACTGTCTGTGCGGTGTTTGTATGTTCTCCCTGAGACTGCATAGGTTTTCTCCGGTTTGCTCCCACATTCCATAGACGTGCAGGTTTGTCTGTTAATTCTGTAAATTGGGTCTAGTGTGTTGGATCAGATTGGAGAGTAGTAGGCTGAGGGGTGACCTTGTTGAGCAAAACACAATGCTGGAGTAACTCAGCGGGTCAGACAGCATGTGGAGGGAATGCTCCACAGTTTCGGTTTGGGTCCCTTCTTGGACTGATGGAAGAGGCCATGTGTGGCACAGATAAAGTAAACATAAAATGTTTAGAGGATTGTCCCAGGGTAGAGGATTCTAAAACTAGGGGGCGCAGGCAAGAGGTGAGAGGAGAGAGATTTATGAGGGACTTTTTCACCGAAAGTAGTCACTGTTTAGAATGAGTTGCCAGAGGAAGCTATGGAAACGGATACAATGACTACTTTGATAAGACATTTGGACAGATCTATGGATAATAATAATAATAATAGATTTATTTTATTTTATTTTATATAGCGATAGGAAGGGTTTGGAGGAATCTGGGACAAATGCAGGCAAATGGGACTGGCTAGAATGCCAACTTTGTCGGCATGGACAAGGTGGGCCAAAGGGCCTGTTTTGGTGCTGCACAGCGCTATGAGGACTGCAGATGCTGGTTTACACTGAAGATAGACAAAATGCTGGAGTAACTCGGCGGGACAGGCAGCATCTCTGGAGAGAAGGAATGGGTGACATTTTGGGTCGAGACCCTTCAGACAGTTGGGAGACAGATTTGGTAGGGTAAGGTGTGAAAACAAGAGATCAAAGGGGACAAAGCAGAAAGGAAAATGTAGGTTAGCTAAGGAAAGTTGAGAACAAGGTATATAAAGATAACATTTAATGAGGTCAGTCAGACTGCTCGGAGAACTAGGATGGAGAGGGGGAAAACAAGGTTTGAAATGAGAGAAATCAATCTAGGTTGTAAGCTGTCCAAGCCAGATATGAGGTGCTGTTCCTCCAATTTGCATTGCATCTCACTCTGACAGTGGAGGAGGCCCAGGACAAAGGGGTCAGTAGGGGAATTGAAGTGTTTAGCAACCAGGAGATCAAAGCCTGCGCTTAGTCTCGCCAATATACAGGAGTCCACACCTGGAACAGCGGATACAGTAGATGAGGTTGGAGGAGGTGCAAGTGAACCTCTGCCTCACCTGAAAGGACTCGGAGTCCTTGGATGGAGTCGAGGGAGGAGGTATAGGGACAGGTGTTGTATTTCCTGCGGCTGCAGGGGAAAGTACCTGGGCAGGTGGAAGGGACGAGTTAACCAGGGAGTTGCAGAGGGAACGTTCTCTGCGGAAAGGGATGGAGATGGGACATAGGGAAGGATTGTCTGGGCGGGGGGGGGGGGGGGTTAGGATGGAGTCGAGATTTTAACTACCCTTCCCATTCCTACACGGACCTTAGGTAGACAAAAGTACTGGAGAAACTCAGCGGGTGCGGCAGCATCTATGGAGCGAAGAAAATATGCAACGTTTCGGGCCGAAACTCTTCTTCAGACCCGATTTCGTCCCGAAACGTTGTCTATTTCCTTCGCTCCATAGATGCTGCCGCACCCGCTGAGTTTCTCCAGCACTTTTGTCTACCTTCGATTTTCCAGCATCTGCAGTTCCTTCTTAAACCTACACTGACATTACTGTTCTTGGCCTCCATTGCCAGAGTGAGGCCGAATGCAAACTGGAGGAACAGCACCTCGTATTCTGCTTGGTTAGCTTACAACCCAGCGGTATGAACATTGAATTCTCCAATTTTAGGGAAACTAGAACCCCTTCCCGCACACTTTTCTGACCCCACACCCCACGCTACCCCTCCCTGTTCCCTCTATCCTGTGCCGCACCTGGACTTACAATTATTTCTCCCCCTCCCTCATGTCCTCTAACTTGACAATTTGCAGCTCTTCAATCCTCTCAGAATGAAGAAGGGACCTGACCCAAAGTGTCACCTCTCCATGTTCTCCAGAGATGCTGCCTGACCCGCTGAGTTACTCCAGCGCCTTGTGCATTAATTAGTTTCAGTTTGTCATTTTAACAATGCCAACTTTCTGTATTTAGCGATTGGTTTAAAAGATGTAATGAGAAAAATGGTCAAGGGAGAGCCAGTGGATGTAGTGTACCTGGACTTTCAGAAAGCGTTTGATAAGGTCCCACATAGGAGATTAGTGGGCAAAATTAGGACACATGGTAGAGTGCTGACATGGATAAAAAATTGGTTGGCAGACAGGAAACAAAGAGTAGGGATTAACGGGTCCCTTTCAGAATGGCAGGCAGTGACGAGGGGTACCGCAAGGCTCGGTGCTGGGACTGCAGCTATTTACAATATACTTAATGATTTAGATGAAGGGATTAAAAGTAACATTAGCAACTTTGCAGATGACACAAAGCTGGGTGGCAGTGTGAACTGAGGAGGATGCTATGAGAATGCAGGGTGACTTGGACATGTTGGGTGTGTGGGCAGATGCAGTTTAATGTGGATCAATGTGAGGTTATCCACTTTGGTAGCAAAAACAGGAAGGCAGATTATTATCTAAATGGTGTCAATTTGGGAAAAGGGGAAGTAGAATGGGATCTGGGGGTCTTTGTTCATCAGTCACTGAAAGTAAGCATGCAGGTACAGCAGGCAGTGAAGAAAGCGAATGGCATGTTGGCCTTTATAACGAGGAGTTGAGCATAGGAGCAAAGAGGTCCTGCAGTTGTACAGGGCCCTAGTGAGACCACACCTGGAGTACTGTGTGCAGTTTTGGTCTCCAAATTTGAGGAAGGACATTCTTGCTATTGAGGGAGTGCAGCGTAGGTTCACAAGGTTAATTCCCGGGATGACGGGACTGTCATATGCTGAGAGAATGGAGTGGCTGGGCTTGTATACTCTGGAATTTAGAAGGATGAGAGGATATCTTATTGAAACATAAGATTATTAAGGGTTTGGACACGCTAGAGGCAGGAAACATGTTCCTGATGTTGGGGGAGTCCAGAACCAGGGGCCACAGTTTAAGAATAAGGGGTAAGCCATTTAGAACAGAGATGAGGAAACACTTTTTCACACAGAGAGTTGTGAGTCTGTGGAATTCTCTGCCCCAGAGGGCGGTGGAGGCAGGTTCTCTGGATGCTTTCCAGACAGAGCTAGGTGGCTCTTAAAGATAGTGGAGTCAGGGGATATGGGGAGAAGGCAGGAACGGGGTACTGATTGCGCATGATCACATTGATCACCTATTGTCTATTGTCGAATTGGATGCTGTTTCTGGTGAAATTAATTGCAAATGTGTGGAAAGCATACATGGGGTGCATAATTTTATATCAATTATGTTTTAAAATAATCTGAGTGGCTGGTCCTGAATTCTGGAATGTTCCACTTGGCTGAAAGCCTAAATAGCTGGTGGTGAAGTTTGGTTACTCTTGTGAACATCCCTGGGGCAGTGTTCTGTGTTAAAGTCACTCAAAAAAGGCAAGTTTTACTTCGGAGTGAGTGACTACATGAAGAACCCGTCAGCACGTCATTACGTCTAAGCATGTCGCTCTGACTGGCTGTTGGCGCGTCGCTCCACCAGCGTTAAGTTTTAAAAGACCTCCAGGTAAGTTCTTGAACTTAGTCTGTGGTCGTTTGTCTTCCGTTCTTGTTATAGCTCAAGAACGGACTTCTATGGATAAGGCAAGGGTGAAGTCTCGACGGGCCGCAGGGAGAACCGCTTCTGAAGACCGCGGGAGTGCGGTCAGCGGGCGGCAGTCCGTTTCACCATCGCGGTCGCTGACACCACAGCCAGCGACTTTGGGGTCGGTGCCCATGGTCAGCACTGTGGCTACCCCGCGGGGCAGGAAAGGCAAGTGCAAGTCCAACAGGCCGATTGACTCCAATGAGTCTGGCCGGGAGGGTTCGCCGCCTCCAGCGGGGAGCGTTGTCGGACGCCTTTCCCGAGTAGAGCATATGATGGAGAAGATGCTCCAACATGATATGCTGGAGTCATATCAGAGCCGGTCTCGGGGGCCCGCAGCAGCGCCTGGTGCAGGGCTGCATTATGTCTCTCCATCCGAGGATGGGAATGTAGACCACCAGTCCTGGGCGAACTCGCATTGTAGTGAGAGGGAACGTCCCTCGACACGGGATCCGCGAGCAGCAGAGGTGCCAACTATGGTCTCCAAGTTCGCAATGCCGTTGCTGGTTGGGGAGCCGCTGGACAAAGAGCTGGCGGCCAGCATTAATTACCTCGCTTCCCACCAGCTTCAAGAGCAGGTGATGTTTGCAGGCAGAGACAGCCCTCAGGTACCACACGCCCAGCGACTGTGCCTCTCTCAAGGTACTGTCGGTGAATAGTTCCATTTGGAGCTACATTGGTGGTGGCATTAAGACCCAAGAGGTCAAATTACAAAGAATTCTGCATCTGCTGGCGTCGGGGGTGACAGCATTCGCCAGGTCTGTGGACGGCAGCCCCTTCTCTGAGGCGCAACGGGACGCAATGGCATTGATGTGCAATGCACACTTTGAAATTAATTGCTTTCGCAAGAATGCCATTCGTCCTGTTCTCAACCCCAAGTTTGCGGGGTTGTTCAAGTCCAGTAATGTGCAGCCACCCAATTTGCTGTTTGGAGAAGACCTGTCCAAGCAGGTGAAGGACCTCGACGACGAGTCGAAGGTTGTGGGGCTACTTCGGGCTCCACCAGTGAGCAGACAGTCGTCGTTTCAACGCCAGCTCCCCTATGCCGCTACCAGCACCAGACGGTCTGCGGAAACCACCTCCAGTTCGATGACCGAAAGAACCGGCCGGATATCTTTTTTAGGACATGGCCCAAGCCGGCCTACAACGAAGATGCACAGCTGGCGCACTCCAGCACCTCAATTCCCCAAACATCGGGGGAGAAAATGAACATCCAGAATCCAACAATAACTACGCAGGTAGGTGGGTCTGGTTTGCTATGGAACATACGGGGTGTGGGTCTATCGCATGTTGGTGGTTGGTTACGTTTCTTTTATGCATGAATGGTGGTGGATAACTTCTGACTTGTTCACACTGCGCAGTATAGATGGGTTCCAAATTGAGTTCTCTGGCTCACTGCCACCCACGCAGCATGCCCCAAACCGTACCTTTGTTCGTTCAAAACAGGATGGTTTGGAAGTTCAGGCTGAAATTGAGACATTATGTGCATAAAGGGTAATTGAAAAATCTAATCATGTACCTCACCAATTTGTATCTAACATATTTACCAGGCAAAAGAAGGATGGGGGGTGCCGCATCATCTTGGACCTTACCCAACTTAACACCTTTGTGCAGTACAAACATTTCAAAATGGAAAGCTTTGTTACTGCCAAACAATTGATTTCCAAGGGGTGTTACATGGCATGCATCGATCTTAAAGATGGTTATTACTCGGTGCCTCTTCACAAGGACCACAGAAAATACCTACAATTTTACTGAATGGGGCAGCTATGGCAGTTTAAAGCGTTGCCTAATGGGTTAACCTCAGCTCCCAGGTTATTCACTAAAATATTAAAATCTGCTCTTGCTCTATTACGAGAGCATAGTAATGGCTTATTTGGATGATATCCTCATAGTCGGGAAAACTCTAGAATTGGCTATTTCGGCGGTCTCAGCCACCAAGCTTGTGTTTGAGAAATTGGGGTTCCTAATTCACCCAGTAAAATCCAGATTGACTCCATCCAGAGTTATGGATTATTTGGGATTTACTATTAACTCCAATCACCTGTCTGTGACTTTGCCTGAGGGCAAGAGATTGAAGTTAATAGAAGCCTGCAATCATCTTATTACGCAGCAGCTGCCTTCAATTCGGCAAGTGGCCAGCTTAATTGGTAAATTGGTGGCTGCCTTTCCTGCAGCTAAATATGGACCTTTGCATTATCAGCAATTACAAAGAGCAAAGGTGCAGGCACTCAAACATAATTCGGGCCACTTTGACAGAGCTATACAATTACAGGCTGAAGCTATTGCTGAGCTGCAGTGGTGGAAAGCCAATATTTTGCATTGTTCTGGCAATATTTCGATCATAAATCCTTCTGTTATTTTACAGACATGCCAGTGCTCTGGGGTGGGGTGCCACTGACCGTTTCTAGTTGCGGTGACAGATGGAATGTGCATGAACTATCTTTTCTGCAGGTGCATGGTATTAACTATTTGGAGTTGCTCGCAGCCCTCTATGGTCTGAAGGCTTACTGTGGGCACATGCACCATCTGCATGTTCAATTACAGATAGATAACACCACAGCGGTGGCATACATAAATCACATGGGTGGAATCAGATCAGTATCCTGTGATAAATTGGCTAACCTCATTTGGCACTGGTGCATCATTTGTAATATTTGGGTTTCAGCTACCTACCTCCCAGGTAGGTTCAACACGGTGGCGGACACCAGGTCACGTAAATTCAATGACAACACAGAATGGATGTTGAATCATAGAGTGTTTAAGGATATTGTTTCTAGATATGGAACACCGGATATGGATTTGTTCGCTTCAGGATTAAATCATCAGTTACCGAAGTATGTTGCATGGGAACCAGACCCAGGGGCTGTAGCGGTAGACGCGTTCTCGCTACATTGGGGTGGAATGTTTTTCTATGCATTCCCCCCATTCTGCCTTGTCAGTCGATGTCTGCATAAAATTCAGCAGGACTCTGCCTCCGGCGTTCTGGTAGTCCAGGACTGGCCCACTCAGCCATGGTATCCTCTTATTCTGGGCATGATTGTAGAACCTGTCATGACGGTTCCCAAAAGCAGGTCTCTGCTAACTCATCCCATTTCTGGTGAAGTACATCCTCTGCATGATCAGCTGAACTTATTGATTTGCAGGTTTTGAGAAGACCTTTCCTCGGACTGGGACTAGCTGATCGTACGGTGGATGTGCTAACTGCGGCCTGAGAGACAGTACCCAAAAACAGTATGCCTCATACATAAGGAAATGCGAAGTGTTCTGTGCGCCGTCCGATATCTCGTATGACGCAGCACACATTACGGATGTTTTGGAGTTCCTCTCGAAATTGCATTTTGATGAGAAATTAAGCTATAGTTCTCTAAATTGTGCCAGAAGTGTGCTGTCGTTATACTTGCTGCCGAGTTCAGAACACCAGTCTGTGGGGTCTCACCCTTTAGTTTCGAGGTTCATGAGGGGAGTCTTCAATTCGAACCCTCCTAGGCCCCAATACACTGAAATTTGGGATGTAGGGGTGGTCCTAACTCTACTTCGCTCATGGTCTCCAGTTACATCTCTGTCTACTCCGGCTCACGCATAAGGTGGCCATGCTCATGGCTTTAGTGTCAGCTCAAAGGGTCCAGTCGTTGCAGAAGCTACATCTGGACAGGATGCTCATCTCTGCCAGTGGTATCACCTTTTTTGTGTACGACCCTATTAAACAGACCAGGTACTTCGGGTCTTAAGTTACAGTTCATGGCATATCCTTTGGATCCCAAATTATGTGGAGTTGCTCACCTCCAGCAATACATCAAGATCACCAAGGGGCTTAGGGGGTCTGAGTTAGCATTATTGGTCAGCCTTAAGAAACCGCATAAGAGGGTTTCAGCTCAGACCATTTCCAGGTGGCTGAAACAGGTTCTGGCAGATGCTGGGGTTGATACTCATGTTTAAATCTCATTTAGCTATTAATGATTATGATATAGTTGGGATCACGGAGACATGGCTCCAGGGTGACCAAGGCTGGGAGCTGAACATCCAGGGATATTCAATATTCAGGAGGGATAGAGAGAAAGGAAAAGGAGGTGGGGTAGCGTTGCTGGTTAGAGAGGAGATTAACGCAGTGGAAAGGAAGGACATTAGCTTGGAGGATGTGGAATCGGTATGGGTAGAGCTGCGAAACACTAAGGGGCAGAAAACGCTGGTGGGAGTTGTGTACAGGCCACCTAGCAGTAGTAGTGAAGTTGGGGATGGCATCAAACACGAAATTAGAAATGCGTGCAACAAAGGCAAAACGGTTATAATGGGTGACTTCAATCTACATATAGATTGGGTGAATCAAATTGGCAGGGGTGCTGAGGAAGAGGATTTCTTGGAATGTATGCGGGATAGTTATCTAAACCAACATGTAGAGGAACCAACGAGAGAGCAGGCTATTCTAGACTGGGTATTGAGTAATGAGGAAGGGTTAGTTAGCAGTCTTGTTGTGCGTTCCCCCTTGGGCAAGAGTGACCATAATATGGTTGAGTTCTTCATTAGGATGGAGAGTGACATTGTTAATTCAGAAACAACGGTTCTGAACTTAAAGAAAGGTAACTTTGAGGGTATGAGACGTTAATTGGCCAAGATTGACTGGCAATTAGTTCTAAAAGGGTTGACGGTGGATATGCAATGGAAGGCATTTAAAGACTGCATGGATGAACTACAAAAATTGTTCATCCCAGTTTGGCAAAAGAATAAATCAGGGAAGGTAGTGCATCCGTGGACAAGGGAAATCAGGGATAGTATCAAAGCAAAAGATGATGCGTACAAATTAGCCAGAAAAAGCAGCATACCAGAGGACTGGGAGAAATTCAGAGACCAGCAGAGGAGGACAAAGGGCTTAATTAGGAAAGGGAAAATAGATTATGAAAGAAAACTGGCAGGGAACATAAAAACTGACTGCAAAAGTTTTTATAGATATGTGAAGAGAAAGAGATTAGTTAAAACAAATGTAGGTCCCTTGCAGTCAGAAACAGGTGAATTGATCATGGGGAACAAGGATATGGCGGACCAATTGAATAACTACTTTGGTTCCGTCTTCACTAAGGAAGACATAAATAATCTGCCGGAAATAGCAGGGGACCGCGGGTCAAAGGAGATGGAGGAACTGAGTGAAATCCAGGTTGGTCGGGATTAAAGGCCGATAAATCACCAGGGCCAGATAGGCTGCATCCCAGAGTACTTAAGGAAGTAGCTCCAGAAAGAGTGGATGCATTAGTGATAATTTTTCAAAACTCTTTAGATTCTGGAGTAGTTCCTGAGGATTGGAGGGTAGCAAACGTAACCCCACTTTTTAAGGAGAGAGGGAGAGAGAAAACGGGGAATTACAGACCAGTTAGTCTAACATCGGTAGTGGGGAAACTGCTAGAGTCAGTTATTAAAGATGGGATAGCAGCACATTTGGAAAGTGGTGAAATCATTGGACAAAGTCAGCATGGATTTACGAAAGGTAAATCGTGTCTGACGAATCTTATAGAATTTTTCGAGGATGTAACTAGTAGAGTGGATAGGGGAGAACCAGTGGATGTGTTGTATCTGGACTTTCAGAAGGCTTTCGACAAGGTACCACATAAGAGATTAGTATACAAACTTAAAGCACACGGTATTGGGGGTTCAGTATTGATGTGGATAGAGAACTGGCTGGCAAACAGGAAGCAAAGAGTAGGAGTAAACGGGTCCTTTTCACAATGGCAGGCAGTGACTAGTGGGGTACCGCAAGGCTCAGTGCTGGGACCCCAGCTATTTACAATTTATATTAATGAACTGGATGAGGGAATTGAAGGCAACATCTCCAAGTTTGCGGATGACACTAAGCTGGGGGGCAGTGTTAGCTGTGAGGAGGATGCTAGGAGACTGCAAGGTGACTTGGATAGGCTGGGTGAGTGGGCAAATGTTTGGCAGATGCAGTAGAATGTGAATAAATGTGAGGTTATCTACTTTGGTGGCAAAAACAGGAAAGCAGACTATTATCTAAATGGTGGCCGATTAGGAAAAGGGGAGATGCAGCGAGACCTGGGTGTCATGGTACAACAGTCATTGAAAGTAGGCATGCAGGTGCAGCAGTCAGTGAAGAAAGCGAATGGTATGTTAGCTTTCATAGTAACAGGATTTGAGTATAGGAGCAGGGAGGTTCTACTGCAGTTGTACAGGGTCTTGGTGAGACCACACCTGGAGTATTGCGTACAGTTTTGGTCTCCAAATCTGAGGAAGGACATTATAGCCATAGAGGGAGTGCAGAGAAGGTTCACCAGACTGATTCCTGGGATGTCAGGACTTTCATATGAAGAAAGACTGGATAGACTTGGCTTATACTCGCTAGAATTTAGGAGATTGAGAGGGGATCTTATAGAAACGTACAAAATTCTTATGGGGTTGGACAGGCTAGATGCAGGAAGATTGTTCCCGATGTTGGGGAAGTCCAGGACAAGGGGTCACAGCTTAAGGATAAGGGGGAAATCCTTTAAGACCGAGATGAGAAAAAACTTTTTCACACAGAGAGTGGTGAATCTCTGGAACTCTCTGCCACAGAGGGTAGTTGAGGCCAGTTCATTGACTATATTTAAGAGGGAGTTAGATGTGGCCCTTGTGGCTAAAGGGATCAGGGGGTATGGAGAGAAGGCAGGTACGGGATACTGAGTTGGATGATCAGCCATGATCATATTGAATGGCGGTGCAGGCTCGAAGGGCCGAATGGCCTTCTCCTGCACCTATTTTCTATGTATCTATGTATTCCACCAGGGCTGCAGCTACGTCCGCAGCGAGGGTCATGGACGTCCCGCTAGACTAGATTTTATCGGCCGCAGGATGGTCCTCAGAACGAAGTTTCATAAGTTCTATAACAAACAAGCGTGTTTGCGAACTCAGTTTTAAGTTTGGGTTTATAGTCCCTCTCGGGTAGAGAGGTGACTATTGTTGTTTTTCTTTGTACATTAAATTGTCAACTTGTTTCATTTATGTCATGACTGAACAGTTATTTTTGTCCACTCTCCATTGGTCAACTATACAGTGTGTGACACATGGACTCGCTCCACGACATGAAGTCACAGAGCTTTAAAATCTTCACGTAGTCACTCACGTGACTCCGAAGTAAAATAGTAAGATTAAACGAGAACTTACCAATTTGAAGTTTGATTTTTATTTTATGAGGAGTTACGATGAGGGATTACGTGCCCTCCGCTCCCAACCCCTCCTCATAAATCTCAGCTGGTAGTTCTAGTTTCTCGAATCTTACTATTCTCAGGTCAATGTTTCCTGTCTGTGACTCCACACCGCTGCTTTGAAGGTTGACGCGCATGCGTGCTGACGGGTTCTTCACGTAATCCCTCATCGTAACTCATAAAATAAAGATCAAACTTCATCCACTCCCTACACGCTAGGGGCAATTTACAGAGGGCCAATTAACCTACAACCCACATATGGGGCAGCACAATGGCATAACTAGAGTTGTGATCCTGACTATGGTGCTGTCTGTACGGAGTTTGTACGTTCTACCTGTGACCACGTGGGTTTTCTCCAGGTGCGGTTTCCTCCCACACTCCTAAGATGTGCGGGTTTGTAGGTTAATTGGCTTAGTAAGTTTTAAAATTGTTCCGAGTGTGTAGGGTAGTGCTAGTGTACGTGGTCGACGTTGGTCGACGTGGACTCGGTGGGCCAAAGTGCCTGTTCCCGCGCTGTATCTCTAAAGTCTAAAGTAATAAAAGTCTAAAAGTCTTTTTGGGACGAGGGAGGTAACCGGAGCACCCAGAGGAAACCCAAGGTCAGGATCGAACCCGGGTCTCTGGTGCCGTGAGGCAACGGCTGTACTGCTGCGCCACCGTGTGGTGCTTGGTTGCAGACTGGAATCTTACAGTATCATGGAGAGTGGTTCTTGGAGTGACTGCTGGGGTCTTAAGGTCAGAAGTAATGGAAATAGAATTTGGCCCATCAAGTCTACTCCGCCATTCAGTCATGGCTGATCTACCTCTCCCTCCTAACCACATTCTTTCGCCTTCTCCCCAAAAACCTCTGACAACTGTACTATTCGAGAGTCTATCTAACTCTGCCTTAAAATTATCCACGCACAGCCTTCTGTGGCAAAGAATTCCACAGATTCAACACCCTATGACTAAAGAAATTTCTCTGCATCTTCCTGAAGGAATGTCCTTTTATACTGAGGCTATGACCTCTAGTCCTAGACTCTTCCACTAATGGAAACATCCTCTCCACATCCACTTTATCCAAGGCTTTCACTATTCAGAAGTCCCCCCTCATCTAAACTCCAGCGAGTACAGGCCCAGTGCTGACAAACGCTCATCATAGGTTAACCTCATTACTGGGATCATTCTTGTAAACCTCCTCTGGACCCTCTCCTTAGCCAGCACATCCTTCCTCAGATATGATGTCCAAAATTGCTCACAATATTCCAAATGCAGCCTTACCATTACATCCTCAACATTACATCTGTTTTTGTGTACAAGCCCTCTTGAAATAAATGGCAGCATTGAGTTTCCTTTCTTTACTACTGATTATACTTGCAGATTTTTGGGAATCCTGCACCAGCTCTCCCAAGTCCTTTTGCGCCTCTGATTTCTGGATTCTCTCCCCATTTAAAAATAGTCTATGTCTTTATTCCTTTACCAAAATGCATGACTTCACACTTTGCTGCACTATATTCCATCTGCCGCTTCTCTGCCCACTCTCCCAACCTGTCCAAGTCCTTCTGCAGAGTCCCTGCTTTCTCTACACTACCTGCTCCTCCACCTATTTTCGTATAATTCGCAAACATGGCCACAAAGCCTTCAATCCCCTCGTCCAAAGCATTAATATATAACGTGACGTGTCGCGGCCCCCTCATCGAGCCTTGCAGAACTCCTAGTCACTGGAAGCCAACCAGAAAAATCCCCCTTTATTGCCCCTCTTGGTCTTCTGCCATCCAGCCAACCTGCTATCCATGCCAGTATCTGCCCTCTGATACCGTGGGCCCTCATCTTCTTTAACAGCCTCACGTGTGGCACCTTATCAAAGGCTTTCTGAAATTCTAGGTATACAACATCTACTACCTCTCCTTTGTCTGTCCTGCTATTTACTTCTTGTTGAAATGATCAGACTCACACATAGAGGTAAGAACTCATAGTCTTTAATGCAATACTAACGGAGGGTACAAACCGTGCTTTCATCTCCATGGTCCACATCTAAACCAAAGATACTAGAGGAGCAAGATAGATCACTCCTCCGAAATCCAATGGACTGACGTGTAGTACGTAACGGAACGTCACGGCCGCCATTTTTTAATGCAAAACGCGACATCTTTGGTAGCGGGAACGGACTCCACAGTTTACAATCTGCGCTTACATCAGGTCGCAGGGAAGAGCAAAGATACTAGAGGCTCCTCTAGTATCTTTGGGGGAAGAGGACATTTCCTCCACTCCTGAGTTGATCCAGGACTGATTCTCGGTCCCCCCGATACCAGATGAAGGCGGCCAGCACCAAGCTCTCGATCTGGCGGAAGAGCCTCAAGCGTCTGCCTCCCGAGGCAGCGGGCAATGCTCCTCTCGTATCTTTGGTGTAATCCGTTCCAAAGATTGATCCGCTCTATCATCTTTGGTGTAATCCGTGTTGTAGGGAACAGTGTTTTATATGGCATCTATCACTTCACATATTTAGTTAATATTATTGTAAATGTTATTATTATTATTGTAAATTGCAGACCGGTAAAATGGCGTCAACAATCACCCATGTCATACTACGCTTTTTTCGCAGAGTGGCGCATCTTGCTCTGCTCTATAATCTTTGATCTAAACTGCCAGAGAGAGAGAGAAAGAGACGGGCTCTTTGGGCCGGCCCAGGGTAGGGATGAAGATCTGGACTGGACTACATAAGGAATGCGTAGCTTACATAATCTGTGTGGTGATATTTATATATAGTAAAGACATACTAATGTACATCCTCTTAAGGAATTAACTCCTAAAAAGTTATGATATGATAGTCGCATGCAAAATGTAGGTGCTACTGATTGCATAAAGTACATATAGTATGTGAAACAAAGCTGGAGGGAAGTTCAAACGTAACCCGGGTACTTTTGGGTGGGCTTGCAGATGCGACCTGCATGCATACGGTACAGTCCTGCATTTCCCCCCGTTACTGGAGTTGCGATCGGTGGTAGAATAGTGCAGGAGATTGAAACTGCATCCCCGGCAATGAAACTGGAGACCTTGGAGGCGGCGTGGCCATGGGTGAAATGACCGGATCAGGAGCGGATGATACTGGTGATGGTATGGTCGGGCCGATGCTGCTGGATGGGGATGGAAATATACCTGGGTGGTCAGGATAATACGGAGGTGGTGCTGGTTCGTTCACGGGCAGGATGTGCTGTCTATTATGTCTGTAGGTGCCGCCATCGGCATTGACCAAATATGAACGTGGTTCGGACGCAGTTCCAGATATTACACCGAGGCGGTCGTGACCTTTGTCGGTTTGTAGACGGACCACCTGTCCCTCGGCTAGTGGTGGAAGCGGTCTGCTCGTCTTGTCACACCATCCTTTTTGAACGTCACGCTATTGTAGCCTGGACTGGATTTCTGATGGTGGGATCACTTGCGGTACTAGTGCCTGTTTCGCCACAGGCAGTGTGGCTCGGGTTTGCCTTGACATCAGTCGCTGGGCGGGTGAACCCAATATCGGGTCACGGGAGATGTTGAGCAGGTCTAGGTATACGTCTGATCCTGTTCAGTGGGGTCGTTCCATCACTTGTTTGGCACTTCTGACGGCACGTTCAGCCAGCCCGTTCGACTGTAGGTATTCGGGGCTGCTGGTGATGTGACGAAAACCCCAGCGTGTAGCAAAGTCTTTGAAATACTGGCTGGTAAATTTACTGCCATTGTCAGACAGTAGCTGATGCGGAGACCCGTGAACCGTGGCGTGCCTGCTTCTGGACTACCCCTGCAGAGGTGGGGCTACTGAGCAGATCGATTTCAAACCATCCGGAATACAAGAACATGCTTTTCGCTCGCAGGACAGTTGCCTCTGTGCCTGGGTGTCCAGCATGGGTGGCATCAAAGTATTTGCTGTGTAGAGCCAGAAAGACAGCTTTGTGGCCCTTTGTGATAATGTCCTCTTGTAGTACTAGAAAGGCACATAGGAGACCGTCATGACAAGGAAACTGTTGTCAGCTGTAGATGATTTTTCACAGGTCTTCCATGGGCAACGCGACGGGGTGTCAGCCAGATGCATGTCCTTGCCACGTTTGTAGGTTAGAACAATGCCATACTTCTGTAGCTGTAGCAACATACGTTGGAGGCGTCCTGGAGAGGCGTGTATCGGTTTGTTCAGAATGCTGATTAGTAGTTGATGGTCAGTCTCAATCGTGACCGTTTTTCTGAAGGTAAAGTCATTAAACTTCCTGCAAGCAAAAACGACTGCAAGCAGCTCCTTTTCAATCTGAGCGTAGCGTTATTCCATGTCAGTCATGGGTGCGAGAAGCATAGGCAACAGGCCAGATGCCGTCACCGTTGCCAAGTTTATGCCGAATGGCATACGCAGGAATTTGTAACGTCCAAAGGGTGTGCTGAAAGTGGTCAGCTTGGAAGAGTTGTGATCTAAGGGAATCTGCCAGAATGAACTCTTAGTATCTAGAACTGAGAATACAGTTGCCTTGCCCAACTGCGCTGCAACATCTTCCACTGTGCGCATGGGATAGTGTGGTCGTTTGATGGCAGTGTTTAAATCTTTATGGCCCTGTCTCACGGTGCGAGTCCACCCACGAGTGATCCCGAGTGAAAGAAAAAATCAAACGCGTGGTTTTCTACGAGATTCCAAGTTTATTTTCACGAGTTTAAACAAGTTCCCACGTGTATGTCTAAGTTTGCCGTTTACTTCTCATTTCTGCGATGTACCAAGTTCCTCTCCCGAGTTACTCTTGAGCCAACAACAACTACCGACGTGTGGAAAAATCATCACATGGTAAAAATGATGTCATGCAGGGGGGTTTTCCACTATAAAAAGCCTCCCATGCTTAAATTTCTTACGGTAACGGAATCAAGGGATATGGGGATAAAGCAGAAACTGGGTACTGATTTTGGATGATCAGCCATGATCATATTGAATGGCAATGCTGGCTCGAATGGCCGAATGTGATCACTTCCATTATGTAGAGAGTCTCAGAACGTTAATAGAGATTCCATTCCGTTTACATTGCGCTTTGTGCAGGGATCAAATCTTAGCCCAAAGTGTACATTAGGCGGCGAGGATTAATTTTAAAACTTCAAATTATTTCAAACAATGTTTTATCCGAACAACGGATCAGGGCCGATGCCAGCCCCTTTAAACATCACGGACAGCTCAGTGTGAAGTGGTGCTGGAATTATATATGTGAAATAGTCTTGGAATTTTATTATCGATCCTAAATGCTCTATTTAAATTATAGGTCGTTTAGTTTGTTGTGAAGTGGCGCCGGATTTAACACCTCAGTCTATTAAAATTGAATTATCTCACTGAACGAAAACATGCAATATGTTTCCAGGCAAATATCCAGTGGTTGAGAATTAAAGAGCAGTCAGTGTTTTTAAATGGGCGGTTGTAGTCAATAATACGGTAACCGAATGATATTTATTCATTGCTAGAGAGGACAATGTAAACATAGTGAGGTTAGTGAGCAGCCTCTAACATTAACCGCTCCTCGTACTGTTCTGTTGTGTAGGAAGGAACTGCAGATGCTGGTTTACCCCAACGATAGACACCAAAAGCTGGAATAACTCAGAGGGTCAGACAGCATCTCTGGAGAGAAGGAATGGGTGACGTTTCAGATCGCGGCTCTCCCGGTTGCTACCTGGACCTACCTGATCTCCCGGTTGCCAAACACTTCCCATTCCCACGCTGACCTTTCTGTCCGAGGTCTCCTCCAGTCAGAGTGAGGCTAAATGCAAATTGGAGGAACAGCATCTCATATTTTGCTTGGGCAGCTTACAGCCCAGTGGTGTGAATATTGATTTATCTCACTTCAAGTAACCCCGGCATTCCCTCTCTGTCTATCCCTCCTCCACCCAAGTCGGACCAGCTTCTCGTTTTCACCCAACGAACAGCGAACAATGGTCTGTTTCCTTTATCATCGTAACTTTTTTGCAATAATTGTTCTTTATCTCTCTACAATACATCATCTATATCTCGTTTCCTTACCAGTCTGTCGAAGAGTCTCGACCCGAAACATCACCCATTCCTTCTCTCCAGAGATGCTGTATGTCCCGCTGAGTTACTCCAGCTTTTAGTGGCTATCGTCGCCCTTCTTCAGACTGTTCCGTTGTATTGACCGAAAACGAACGATGTGCCAGTACCGGCGACTTAATGAATGAAATGGAGGCACGCGGAATTAAATGGACTTGGATAACTGGGGTGGTGGGGTTTTATCAAAAAGTGACTACATGAAATCGGAAACGGGCAGGCGAGGTTTTGGGTCAGGGTCCTTCAGACTCCATGACCCGCTGAGTTTTTCCAGCTGTCAAATGGAGACATGGGGGACCACAGATGCTGGCATGTTGAGCGAAACACAAAGTGCTGGAGCAACTCGATGGGCCGAATGGCCTAATTCTGCTCCTATGACATGAACTCACGAAGTGTTGAACTAAGCCAGCGGGTCAGGCAGCATCTGTGGAGGGAATGGATAGGCAATGTTTCGGATCGGGTCCCTTTTCGAGCCGAATCAACGTCTGTCCATTCCCTCTGCTGATGCTGCCTGTCCCGCTGAGTTACTCCAGCGCTGTGTGAGTTCCTCCAACACTTTGTGTGTGTTTTATGAATCATGATTCCAGCATCTGCAGTTTCTTGTCTCTACATAAACCAGGCCTCAGCAACACTGAGTGTACTAACCGGGAGATTATGTTGCTGCTGCCAAAAACAACAGTTGGCAATGTATGCACGGTAGATGTCACATTGCGTGGGAAACGAGGTCTCCAGGGAGACAGACACAAGTGCTGGAGTAACTCCGCGGGACAGGCAGCACCTCTGGACATTTATAAAGCATTACATTTTGGAACACAAGGAACTACAGAAGCTAGTTTACGAAAAAAAACAAAGTGCTGGAGCAACTCAACGTGTCAGGCAGTATCTGGAGAACATGGACAGGTGACGTTTCGGGTGAAAGAAGGGTCTAAAGTTTGAAGAAGGGTCCCGACCCGAAACATCACCTATCCTAGTTCTCCGGAGATGACTAATCTTCAACATTTCACTTCTGGCACTCAGGCCAAACCCACGAGTTACTCACGAGTCACTACGGTAAACTCACGGGCTACTACGGTATTACAACGAGTTTAAAATTTTCAAATTTTTCCTTCAGGAGTAAATTTGACTCGTGGAAATCTTTCAACATGTTGAAAATTTTTCACGAGTTAACAAGTTTCACGAGTACCTGCCGTTAGCATTATGAGTCGCTAAGTTACGTCCACGAGTTCCGACGTCCCCGCTACGTTAATTCTACGTGATTACCACGAGTTTGATTTGTTTTAAACTCGGGATCACTCATGGGTGGACTCGCACCATGAGACAGGGGTTTAAGGATTGATGCAAATCTGTATTTCGTCCTTATTCTTTTTCGTTGCTACTACCATGGTTGAGACCCAATCCGATGGGTCAACGACAGGGGCAATCACACCCAGAGTCCCCATTCTGTCGAGTTCATTTTGTACGCGATCCCGCAAAGCATGATGAATCCGGTGTGCGGGACGGACAACTGGTAGGACCTCCAGGTTGGTCGTGATTGTGTACTTGATAGGAAGCTTGCCCAGCTTGTCAAAAAGATTTCCGTATCTGATGAGTGAACCCACATGTTGCAGATAGTTGATGAACTACCGTACCGAAGGTGACCAGACCTAGGTCGTTACAGGCATCAATGCCTAGCAGAGGTCACTTTTTCCTCGGGCAATAAAGAAGCTCAGATTGTGGACACGTGACTCCAGTTGGCACTGTAACTCGACTCTTTCATCAGGGAGCACTGCATCTCCTCCAAATGGAAGTAAAGTCTGATTGATCTTGTTTTTTCGAATTCTGTTGAGCTCAGATAAGGACAGAACGTTGCAACGAGCTCCGGTGTCAAGTTTAACAATAACACTTGCCCCGTTAATGAGAAGAGTGACCATGGGATCGTGGTGTTTATGGGACGAGTTCGACAAGGAATGTATGTTTATACTTTGTCTCGATAGCAGGCAGCATGTCCTTGTTAGTCAGAGAGGTTGATGTGGGAGTTACATGGAAAGGTTATGGCTGTGAACATACACGCTCACTCAGTCGCACTCACTCTCGCACTTGCACTCGCTCTCATTCGCACTCGCACTCACGCACTCTCACTCACTCGCACTCTCTCACTCACACTCACTCGCACACTCACTCTCACTCGCTCACTCTCACACTCACTCTCACACTCACTCTCACACACAGACACACACACACACAGACACACAGACACTCACACACACACACACACACTCACACACACAGAAACACACACACTCACATGTTAACTCTGACACCATGTTGAAATGATCAGACTAATACATAGAGGTAAGAACTCAGAGTCTTTAATGCAATACTAACGGAGGGTACACACTATGCTTTCATCTCCGTGGTCCACATCTAAACTGCCAGAGAGTGAGAAAGAGACAGGCTTATAGGGCCAGCCCAGGGTAGGGATGAAGATCTGGACTGGACCAACTAAGGAATGTGTCACATACATAATCTGTGTGGTGATATTTGTATATAGTAAAGACATACTAATCTACACTTCTTCAAAGAATTCCAGCAAATTTGTCAAGCAAGACCACCCCTTCACAAAGCCATGCTGATTTCGGCCTATTTTATCGTGAACTTCTAAGTACTCCGTAACCTCATCCTTTATAATGGGCTCTAAAATCTTACCAACCACCGAAGTCCCACTATTCTGCTTTGCTCCCTTCTTGTGCAGCGGGGTAATATTGGGCATTTTTGCAATCATCTGGGGACCACTCCTGACTTTAGATTCTTGAAACATCACTGTCAGTGCCTCCACAATCTCTAAAGCCACCTCTTTCAGAACCCTAGGGTGCTGTCCATCCAGTCCAGGTGACTTATCCACCTTCAGCCCTTTCAGCTTCCTAAACGCCTTTCCCTGGTAATCGCCACTCCACTAACTTCCACCCCGACTCTCTTGAATTTCAGACACGTTGCTGGTGTCTTCCACTGAGAAGACTGATGCAAAAAAGTTATTCAACTCTTCTGCCATTTCTATATTCCCCATTATCACTTCTGCATCAATCTCCAGCAATCCAACGTCCACTCGTGCCTTTCTTGCTCTTTATATAACTGAATAAACTCTTGCTATCCTCTTATATTATTGGCTAGCTTACTTTCATCTCTTCTCCCCGTATTGCCTTTTTAGTTCCCTTCTGTTGTTCTTTAAAACGTACCCAATCCTCTGGCTTCCCATTAATCTTTGCTATGTTTTCCGCCTTCCCTTTTAGTTTTATACCATCCTTGACTTCCCTTGTCAGCCACGGTCGCCTCTTTCTCCCCTTAGAATCTTTCTTTCTCTTTGGAATGAAAAGATCCTGCAGCTTCCAGATTATTCCCATAAAATTCCTGCCATTGCTCTTCCACTGTCACCCCTGCTAGGGTCCCTTTCCAGTCAACTTTGGCCAGCTCCTCCCTTATGCCTCTGCAATCCCCTTTGCTCAGCTGCAATACCGACATATCCGATTTCACCTTCTCCCTCTCAAATTGCAGATTAAAACTTGTCATGTTGTGGTCACGACCTCCTAATGGCTCCTTTACCTTGAGTTCCCTTATCAAATCCGGTTCATTACACAATACTAAATCTAGAATTGCCTTTTCCCTGGTAGGCTCCACTACAAGCTGCTCTAAGAATCCATCTCGGAGGCACTCTACAAATTCCCTTTTTTGGGGTCCAGTACCAACCTGATTTGCCCAGTCTACCTGCATATTGAAATCTCCCATGACCACCATTGCCAATTTTATCTCCATATGTAACCCCACTCTTTAAGAATGGAGGGAGAGAGAAAACAGGGAATTATAAACCAGTTAGCCTGATATCGGTAGTGGGGAAGATGCTTGAGTCGATTATTAAAGATGTAATAACTCGTTTGGAAGGCAGTGACAGGATTGGTCAAAGTCTTCATGGATTTATGAAGAGGAAATCATGCTTGACTAATCTTCTGGAATTTTTTGAGGATGTAACAAGTAGAATGGATGTGGGAGAGCCAGTGGATGTGGCATATCTGGACTTTCAAAAGCCTTTGACAAGGTCCCACACAAGAGATTAGTGTGCAAAATTAGAGCACATTGTATTGGGGTAGGGTATTGACATGGATAGAGAACAGGTTGGCAGACAGGAAGCAAAGAGTAGGAATTAACGGGTCCTTTTCAGAATGGTAGGTAGTGACTAGTGGGGTACCGCAAGGCTCGGTGCTGGGACCTCAGTTATATACAATATATATGGATGAAGGAATTAAATGTAACATCTCCAAGTTTGCGGATGACACAAAGCTGGGTGGCAGTGTGAGCAGCGAGCAGAATGCTATGAGGCTGCAGGGTGACTGGGATTGGTTGGGTGAGTGGGCAGATGCATGGTAGATACAGTATAATGGGATAAATGTGAGGTTATCTACTTGAGTGGCAAGAACAAGGCAGATTATTATCTGAAGGGAGCAAGGAGGTCCTAACTGCAGTTGTACAAGGCCCTGGTGAGGCCACACCTGGAGTATTGCGTGCAGCTTTGATGAGTGGGCAGATGCAGTATAATGTGGGTAAATATGAGGTTATCCAATTTGGTGGCAAGAACAAGAAGGCAGATTATTATCAGAATAGTGTCAGATTAGGAAAAGGGGAGGTGCAACGAGACCTGGGTGTCCTTGTACATCAGTCACTGAAAGTAAGCATGCAGGTACAGCAGGCAGTGAAGAACGTCAATGGCATGTTGGCCTTCACAGTGAGAGGATTTGAGTATTGGAGCAAGGAGGTGTTACTGCAGTTGTACAGGGCCCTGCTGACACCACACCTGGAGTATTGTCTGCAGCTTTGGGCTCCTAATTTGAGGAAGGACATTCTTGCTATTGACAGAGTGCAGCATAGGTTCACCAGGTTAATTCCTGGGATGGCGGGACTGACATATGATGAAAGAATGGATCCATTGGGCTTATATTAACTGGAATTTAGTAGGATGAGAGGGGATCTTCTAGAAACATATACAATTTTTAAAGGATTGGACATGCTTGATGATGGAAAAATTGTCCCGATGTTGGGGGAATCCAGAACCGTGGGTCACAGTATAAAGGGCCTGTCCCACTGTACGAGGTAATTCAAGAGTTCTCCCGAGTTTTCCCCTGATTCGAACTCGGAGAATGTCCGTAGGAGTTCGTGGATTTCTCGTAGCGGCTCGTACGAGTAAAAAGTAACAATTTTTTTCATCACAAGTATTTTTTTACCTGTGGACATTTTTCACAGTGTTGAAAAAACGTCACGAGTTTACCGGGTTTCCCGAGTACCTACCGTTACTTGTACGAGCTGCTACAAGACATCCATGAACTCCTACGGACCCGTTATGGACATTCTCAGAGTTCGAATCAGGGGAAAACTCGGGAGAACTCTTGAATTACCTCGTACAGTGGGACAGGCCCTTAAGAATAAGAGGTAGGCCATTTAGGACTGAGAAGAGGAAAAACCTTTTCAGCCAGAGAGTTGTGAATCTGTGGAATTCTCTGCCACAGAAGGCGGTGGAGGCCAATTCACTGGGTGTTTTCAAGAGAGAATTAGATAGAGCTGTTAGAGCTAACGGAATCAAGGGATATGGGGAGAAAGCTGGAACAGGGTACTGATTCTGGATGATTACCCGTGATCATATTGAATGGCGCTGCTGGCTCGAAGGACCGAATAGCCTACTTGTGCACCAATTTTCTATGTTTCTATGTAACGCACCCTATATCCTGGCTACTGTAAATAACTCCCATTAGGGTCTTTTTACCCTTATAATTTCTTAGCTCTATCGACAAGGCGTCTACATCTTCTGATCCTATGTCACCCCTCACTAAGGACTGAATTTCATTCCGAACCAACAGTTACCCCACCCCTTCTGCCCACCTTCCTGTCATTCCGATATGATGTATAACCCTGAATATTCAGCTCCCAGCTCCAATCCTCTTGCAGCCACGTCTCTGTAATTCCCACAACATCATGCCTACCAATCTCTAACTGTGCTACAGGCTACATTAAGTACAATATTTCTCTTTACCCCCTCTCTTTCCCCTTCTGCCCCCTTCCATCCATATCCCTCTCCAGCACAAAATGTCACTCCTCATCCTTATCTGACACTCTTTTGTCTCCTTTTCACCTCTTGCCTTTGCTACTTCACCCATCTACCAATCACCCCCCCCTCTCCTCCTCACCTGAATCCACCTATCACTTGCCAGACTTTGCCCCACCCCCACCTCTCTTTTCCAGAATCCACCCCCCCCCCCAAACACCATTAATCTGAAGAAGGGTCCCAAACCAAAAAGTCAACTGTTTATTCTCGTCACAGGTGCTATCCGACCCAATGAGATCCTCCAGCACTTTGTGTTTTGCTCGAGATTCCAGCATCTGCAGTTCTTGTCATCTCTAAATTAGTTGCTTTCTAAAGTGCTGGAGCCACTCAAAAATATTAGTAGCCTCAAAAGGCAGGTGATGGAAAGTATGGGGATAACTGATGATTTGATTGTTATTCCAGCAATGAACCGAGTGGTGGCGCCATCGCGAGCGGCAGCCTCGCCAGCAGCTGTCCGTCCTTTCACCTTTATTGTTATTTTTTGTCAAAAAGTATGTTTTTGGAGGTTTCTTAGTCTTTTTTGTGTTGGGGGTGGGAGGGGGAAGAGGGGAAACTGTTTCCCATTCACATCCTGGTCAAGGATGCGTCTTTTCTCTGAGCCGCATCTTCACGTCCCCCCCCTGCTCGCGGCCTACTATCTGGATTGGCGTGGCCTTTCCTGCCGGAGACTGGCCAGAGCTCCAGCAGCGGCGACCAGGTGTCTGCCCTGATCAGATGTCTGATCGGGGATCGCCGTGTAGAGTGTTGGGCCGGCTGACTTTAACACCGTGGAGCTGTGGTCTGCGGAGCTTCCAGCCGCGGGCGGCATTGACTTTAACATCACGGAGTCCTGGGATCCTTTGCCAAGGGTCGCCAGCGTTGAATCTCCGCCCAGCCCGGCCTGTGGACTTTGGAAGCTGCGGTCTCCGGTAAGAAGTGGCCGATTCGGAAACTCCAAGCCGCTGAGAGTGTCCTTCCGTTCCGACATCGGAGTTACGATCATCCCGGCGAGAGGGCCTGAAACATCGGGCCGCCGTTGCGGCGACTTCGGAGGGTTCAAAGGCCCCGACCACGGGTGAACAAAGAGGAAGATGGTTGAACTTTATTGCCTTCCCTCACAGTGGGAAACGTTGATTCCGCTGTGTGGGGATGTTCATGTTAAATTCTATAGTGTTGTGTTCATTTTATGTTCTTGGTGTGGCTGCATGGTAACTCAAATGTCACTGCACCAATTGGTGTATGTGAAATTAAACGTAACTTGAACTTGAACTTGAATCGGGCTGCACAAGTATTCAGAAAATGTAGGAATATTACGGGTGGTGCAGTGGCGCAGGAGTAGACCTAGGTTCGATCCTGGCCCATGTTGATGCCTGTACGCAGTTTGTTCATTCTCCCTGTGATCTCGTGGGTTTTCTCCGGGTGCTCCGTTTTCTCCACACTCCTAAGACGTGCGGGTTTGTAGGTTATATGGGGACAAGGTAGGAGAATAGGTTTGAGAGGGAAAGATAAATCAGCCATGATTGAATTGCGGAGTAGACTTAAAGCTCTGTCTTACCTGTTTGCGGTCATCGGCGGTGAAGCGCGGCGTCGCCGGTAGCGAGGACCGCGCGGCAACGGCGAGAGCGTCGAGCCTATCCACCGGAGCGCCGCACGGATGCTGCGCGGGGGCTGAGTTAATTCAAACACGGCGGGTCCCACGTGCTTGCGGTAAGTAAAAAAAGGGCGGGCCGACTGCGATGACGTCGGCCCGCCGCACGTGACTCACCAGCGGCGGCTGTGGCGGCGGCCATCCTGATCGCGGCGCTGTAGCGGTGGCTGTGCCTGCGGCCGTGCAGCACACGTGCCTCACTGGCGGCGGCACGTGCGTCACTGGCGGAGGATGTGGCAGTGGAGGTTTGACGCACGGCGCTCGAGCCACACTGGCGGCGGCCCGTGCGAGCGGCCGTGCCGCACTCGTGCATCACTGGTGGAGGTTGTGCGGTGAGTATTTAGTTTTGGACATTGTCGATTTTATTTTAGCACCGCGCGGTGTTGGGAACACCGCCGCACGGCCCGGGAATTGTACTTTCTCACGAGTGCGCGGTCTATGGCGGCAGATTCCTCCCGTTTCGCCGCCATAGACCGCAGACTCGTGAGACAGGCCTTTTAATGTGCCGAATGGAATAACTCTGCTCCTGGAACTTATGTAAATTGCCCCCTAGAGCGTAGTGGGACAACTAGTGTGAACAGGTGATTAATGGTCAGCATGGACTCGCAAAGTGTTTCCACATTATCATCCATGAGTGCACTCAAGCCACTCACAAGTACAACAGGTAGTGCAAAGAGAAAAATACCAGGGTGCAGTCTATAGTGTTACAGCATTACAGTTACAGAGAAAGTGCAGATACAAAATAGTGAAAGAGCCAGAATGAGGTAGGTTGGAAGATCAGGACTACACCCTAGCTTATGGAAGGACCGTTCAGAAGCCTGATAACAGAGGGGAAGAAGCTGTTCCTGAGTCTGGCGATGCGCGCTTTCAAGTTTCTGTACCTTCTGCCGGACGGGAGCGGGGAGAAGAATGAATGACCGGGGTGGGACAGGGACAAGTCTTTGATTGTATCGGCTGCTTGAAGTGTAGATGGAGTCAATGGTGGGGAGTGTGGTCCGTGTGATGGACTGGACTACAACTGCAACTGCCATTATTTGCCGTCTTGGGCAGAGCTGTTCCCAAACCAAGCTGGGATGCAACCCGACAGTATGCTGTCTATGGCACATATGGTGAAGTCACTGGGACGGCACGGTGGCGCAGCCGCAGAGTTGCTGCCTTACAGCGCTTTCAACGCCAGAGACATGGGTTCGATCCTGACTACGGGTGCTGTCTGTACGGAGTTTGTACGTTCTCCCCGTGACTGCGTGAGTTTATTCCGAGATCTTCAATTTCCTCCCACACTGCAAAGACGTACAGGTTTGTGGGATAATTGGCTTTGTATGTGTAAATTGTCTCTGGTGTGTGTAGGATGGTGTTAATGTGCGGGGATCGCTTGTCGGTGCGGACCCGGTGAACCCAAGGGCCGTTTTCCACACTGTATCTCTAAACTAAACTAAATATGCCATATTTCCTTCCCTGTAGGTCTTTCTTGGCTGTAGGTTCAATGTATTTACACTTTGGAGAATAAAAAGACGTACCTTCAGAAAGGAGATGAGTGATTTTTAAAATCCCGAGAGTGGTGAATCTGTGGAATTGACTGCCCCAGACAGCTGTGGAGGCCGTCATTGGGTATTGAAAAGCAGAAATTGACAGATGCTTGATTAGTAAGGATGTCAAAGATTACGGGGAGAAGGCAGGAGAATGGGGTTGAGAGCAAAGACCATAGAGCAGAGCAAGATACAATGCACTGTGTAGTGCGTAATGGAGCGTAACGGCCGCCATCTTAGTATGCAAAACACGACTTCCGTATGCCTCTCGCAGTGTAATCAGTGTATGTAAGGGAATAGTATGTGTGTGATCGAGCTCATCTATCAATTCACATATTTTAGTTAATTTTCTTTTAAAATATTTTTCCCCTGCTTAATCTATCTGTTTCTGCCCATTTCCCTCACATCCTTCCTCCCCAGCCCCCCCCCCCTCCTTTGTGTAGTTTCCCTGGTATTGCTTTAACACACACTATGCACAAATATAACTTACTAGTCTAAGTGGGACCCGTTGGGTCTGGTCCCCCAACGTAACCCATTCCCCAACGCAATATTTGTGTGCCGGGGGGGGGGGGGGAGGGAGAGGGTGTGGTGTGGGCAGGGGTGCATGGGCGGGGGTAGAATGAGCTCAGAGAAAAGACGGGGGAGAGGGGGGCATCATGGGGGAGTGAGGGGCATCAGGGGGAGGGGGGGAGGAGCCAGCGAGGGGGACCAGAGGGGTAGTGTCTGGAATTGGCGGTGTGATGGGGACTCTGTGCGGGTGCTGGTTGCTGGTCGTTCTCCACCGGGATCAGAGTCTCCGCTTTACGTTTGGCGACATCTCTTACTCTGACTCTGGGCCGGGTCTCTGCACACACAGACACAGACATACCTCTGATATTATATTAATATTATTCATTTGCTCCTTTTGCTCTATCCACTCGCGCATAGCCCCCAACTGCGCAGGTGCGGCGAGAGAGGGGGGGGGCTGGGAGAGAGGGCAGACAAGGCAGACTGGTCACAGAGAGTGAGAGAGAGGGCGGAGAGAGTGGGGTGCGGGGGAGAGGGCAGAGAGAGAGGGCAGACCCATTCTGACCGCCGTCACCAAACAACCGCCCCCTCCCCCCCCCTCCATTGCACACTTCTTCACAGCGGCCCTGTGATATCTCGTCTCTGACAATTCAAGGGACCCACAACAACAATAAGAGCAGCTCTGGGCCGCCGCGCTCCCCGACTCGAATCAACTCGACGTCTACTGCAGTTGAGAGGGGCAGACCGAAGAATGGGCTTGATCCAAAATGTCACCCATTCCTTCTCTCCTGAGATGCTGCCTGTCTCGCTGAGTTACTCCAGCAATTTGCATCTACCTTCGATGTAAACCACCATCTGCAGTTACTTCCTACACTGTTCTAGTAAATCTTGTCTGCCCCCTCTGCCGTACATCCGTGCTGTACCGAGCAGTGCCCAATATCCCAGCCTTAATGAAACCAATGTTTTAACGAAGTTCAATGCAACCTCCTTGCCTTTGTACCCTGCCCCTTCAGTTACAAACCTGTGCAAATGGTTGGCATTGTTGGTACTGCATATTTTTTACAATTTCCCTTATCATTCTGAGTGTATTTCCTATTGGAAAGCAGAATATAGTTGATGCGATTGGTTAGATCAAACGAAAGCTAGTTCTGAAATTTGTTTAATTTCGCCCAATGCATTTGATGAAGGTTTTCTCTACAACTGACCCACTTTTCCAACCCGAAGGAAATTGCCGAGCACAAAACGACCAGTGCTGTCATATCACAGAACCGACTCAGGGAACTAAGATATTCATTAAAAAAAAATTTTTTTTTTTTGTCTGGTTTCTCGATTCAGACCCAAAGGACCACTGGCCTTCAAGATGCAAGGTAGTGTATGTATTGTGGTATTCAAAATATAATTGTTACAGCGTTACTGTTGGTGTAAATATCTATGGAACCAATTTGGATTATCATTTTGTTAAATCAACCGAAAGTTCCAATCACACGGGGTTTTATTTTATATTCAGGAAAGTCCAAAAGCGGCGAAGGAAAATTAAAAATATATATATATTGCAGCGACTGGACTCTCCTTATTGTCAAACCGAGGTGATACTGCTGATTGTACATTACAGTGGAGAATAACAAGGCTGTATTTTGGCCGTATTTTCAACAGCTATCCGAGCAGGAGGTAATCGCGAGGCAGCACATCAAGTAGCAATGTTACAACATTTTGAGATTTAAGAAATCAAGTCTGCAATTTATCCCATCAGATAAAGCATAAAAAGAAGTTTAATTTGACACCTAATTCACTGTCATATCTTCAGTATTAAAAAAGTTATGGCCATTTTCATACTCGGAAATTAGCATCTTGTTCCCTATTACTTTTCCATTGACTTCACAGAAAAGCTGTGATCGAGGACAGTCAAAAGCCCATAACTTTCTTAAAAATTAAGGGAACTGAATGAAATTTTCAGTTATTATAGATTGAAGCATTCTGAAACAAATATAAAACATCTTACTTGGATGACCTGAAATTAAAGCATATAATTAGTTAATTACCTAATTGTAGCTAATTACAAAATTGACCGTTGTGACGGAAATGGTAATAAACACCCAGACTGCCATGAAAACTCAAAAATGTGATATTCTCAAGATCAGAACTTTAATATTATTGTATTATATGCTGTAAATCCGTAACAGATAGGTAAATAAATTACAATTTCTAGCAATAGACCAAGTCTATATGGAGAAGATCAGTTACTAGCTGGTACATTGGCATACCATAATCAGTAGCATCTTCATACTCCTCAGATTGTAACCAATAAGCAACTCTGTACACCTTGTTTTTCCTCAACTTTTCAATTTTGGCATTGTAAACTACAAGTTTTTACTCTTCAAACCATGCATGACATGCCTTTCTGCCCACTACTTTCCCATTAGGAATGTCCTGTAGATTCCATTTCTTAAGAAAAGGACTTTTTTTTAAAATAGCCTAACTATCCAAATAACAAACTAATCCCATTCACACAGGAATTCACAATATAACATGATTTTTAAATCTCACTGTCATGAATTTATATGCCAGATGGAAGGAATTTAATGTTTAATTCCCATAAATTGATCTAGAAACATCCATGAAGTTGCTTTTTATTTTAATCTAATTGTTAAATTGTCTCGCGATTTAAAAAAAAAAAAATCAAGAATGAAAGTCCATCGATTTTTCTTCAGCAGCTAGCAGCCTGAGGAAATCCACCTCCGACAGGCAATAGAAAACTGGATTTTAATCCCGCCCCCCCCCCCCCTCAAAGGCGCCAAAGTCGCGCACACGGCCAGTGGCAGAACTGCAGCGCCGCTGAAGATAAGTTTTGTAACATCTCTACATCAAGATGGCACGAAAAATTACCCATGACGTACTATGGCTTTCTCGCCGAGTGGAGTATCTTGCTCCGCTCTATGATCTTTGGTTGAGAGGGAAAGATTAATCAGCCATGATTGAATGGCACAGTAGGCTCAGTGGGCCGAATGGCCTTATTCTGCTCCTATGACTTATGGAACCTGTAGCTCTCAATCCCCATCTCCACTTCAACCCCGTGCAAGCTTTCTGAAGTCAATGGCTAGCCCTTTGAAGAAATTCACTGGAATGTGTACAAAAACCGAAATGCTGGAATACTCAGCTGACCAAGCCGCATCTGTGGGAGGATTAGCCAGCCAAAGGAAGAACTGTTTGCTCTTTCCACGGAGGCTGCCTAACCAGTGGATTTCTCCCACTAGGTCTGCTCCTGTGATATTGTGGACTGTGGCGCCACTTGGTGTCGAGACCCTAAATTGCAAGCGAGACGCTGACAGGCAGCAGTGCCATCGACAACAGGCGGGGGGCAGTGTTTAGCTGAGGAGGAAGTTTGTAGAATTGTCTCGCCCCGAAACATCACCCATTCCTTTTCTCCAGAGATGCTGCCAGTCCCGCTGAGTTGCTCCAGCATTTTGTGTCTATCTAGTGTTTACCTGAGAAGGTTTCCACGACAGCATGCTTTAAACTTGCACCATTTACAGTGGAAGCCATCCCATGCCGAGATATAGAATACACAAAGTGCTGGAGTAACTCTGCGGGTCGGACAGCATCTCTGGAACGTGGACAGGTGACGTTTCTGGTCGGGACCCGGGGGGGGATTTGTTAGGCAGATTCTTGGACAAAGGCCAGAAATAAAAGAAGCAGGTGTGAGACAACAGGATCGATGAGTTGTGAATTGTGAAGCCAGAGGAAGGAATGTAGGTGGAAGGAGAGGGGGAGGGGAGAAATGGGTGTAAGTCCAGGTGGGGCATAGGGAGATGGCGGGGGTGTGTGTGTGGGGGGGCGGGGGGGCGGGGGGTTGGGGGTTATATGGACTTTAGAGATACAGCATTGAAACAGGCTCCTCAGCCCACAAAGTCCATGTCAACCAGCGATCACACTGGCACTATCCTACACACTAGGGACAATTTACACTTTACAGAAGCCAACTAACCTACAAACCTGCACGTCTTTGGAGTGTGTGAAGAACCCGGAGCACCCGGAGAAAATCCACGCGTTCACAGGGAAAACGTACAAACTCCATACAGACAGCACCTGTTCCCAGTATCTAACCCAGGTCTCTGGTGCTGTGAGGCAGCAACTCTACCGCTGGGCCACCGTGCTGCCCGTGAATCTAACCAGCTTAACTCCTAACGTCAAGCTAACATCTGAAATCGTGTCAGATCTGCATTAATCTGCATCTTATTAAACTGCCTGTGCTAGTTTCGCGACTCAGCCAAAAGCGTTTCCAATAAGCGAGTTCGGTATTCTGACTGCGCATGCCCACGTCAAAGGTCACTATGCATAAACATTGCTGGAAAGCAGTGAAGCAGTGGACCTTCATTTCTTCTGTATTTTCCAGCTTTGATCCAAGTTAAAAAAAACTATGTTCTTTATTAATTTATTGTTACATTGGTGCAACAGCCCATGAGTCTGAATAGGGTTTCGCATTTCCATGTTCTCCAGAGATGCTGCCTGACCCTCTGTGTTACCTCAGCACTTTGTGCCTATCTGTGGTGTAAACCAGCATCTGCAGTTCCTCTCGGTCTGATGGAGAGTCTAGACCTGAAATGTCACATATTCATTTGCTCCAGAGATGCTGCCTGAGTTACTCCAGCTCTTTGTGTCTTTTTTTGTAAACAGCAAACTGCGGTTCCTTGTGCCTCCATATCTTTCTCATTCGGCCTGTTTTGTGAAAGAGAGGTTCTCCTATTTTAGACAGAGAGGTAAAGAAGGCTTGCTTGCTTTCATCGGTAGGGACATTGAGTACAAGAGGCAGGAAGACAAGATGTAGATTTATAAAAACTTTGGTTAGGGCACATTAGGAGTATTGCATGCAGTTCAGGTCGTCTCCCACTGTTAATATTGACCAAATTGAAGCCACTACAAAATGGAGAATCCCTGCATTTGTAAGATTTGCTTAACCTTTTTGTCTGTGGAAAATTATAGGCTGCAGGTGGCGCCAGCCAGTCTGAGCCCTAGATTGATATGCAGGATGGGGAAAGATACAGATGTCCTCTCTATTGATAATATGTATGAGGACACTGCTAAGAAACTCCAAGGTGTTATAAATGCATTGCTTTGATTGGATTACTGCAAAGGGATTGTAAATAATGTTGCAAGACAGTTGCCCTGCTGTTTGGTGTTTGGCCGAAGTGTGAAGCATTGGCTGAATTGTTTGTACTGCCAGGGTAAATGTTGCACTATTCAGTTAACTAACTTCCTTCCAGAAGCTTCTGGAGAAACTTTGTTTGGGACTCTTTGTAATTGGGTTGGGGGACTGTCAATAATACTTTAATGTAATCGATATGTGTAATTGGCTTGTAAGGGGAACCACCCCTATGTAGTTCGACCCCTCAGGGTTCATTGACCTATAAAAGGTAGCCCCCATTTAGATCGGTGTCGATCTTCTGGAAGGGCGCTTGGAACTGCGTGACCTTTTGGGCCGTGTCTGCTTGCACGAGGCTGAAGGGCTTGGCCAGGCAGAGACAAGGATGGAGCCCGCGGTGTTTTAGATATCGTACAGGGGGATTTGTTATTCGCTCAAAAATAAAGTTTAGTTGGTCCAGTGCTTGACTCAGTGTTTTTACTGAACTAGACTAAGGGGGGTAAGCTTTAGGAGTAGATTTACACCACCACAGGAATGATGTGCAGGCTTTGGAGAGGGTGCAGAAAAGGCTTGCATGAACACTGCCTGGATTAGTGGGTATTACGTACAGGGTGAGATTGGACAGACTTGGATTATTTTCTCTGGAGTTTGAGGGGATACCTGAAAGAAAGAAAGAAGATGGATAGAGTGGATGTGGAGAGGATGTTTCCACTAGTGGGAGAGTCTCGGACTAGCGGGCACAGCCTCAGAATTAAAGGATGTTCTTTTAGGAAGGAGATGTGGAGGAATGTCTTTAGTCATAGGCTGGTGAATCTGTGGAATTCTTTGCCACAGAAGACTGGAGGAAAAGTCAGTTGATATTTTTAAGGTAGAAATAGATAGATTCTTGATTAGTGCGGGTGTCAGGGGTTATGGGGAGAAGGCAGGGGAATGGAGTTAGGAGGGAGAGATAGATCAGGCATGATTGAATGTTGGAGTAGACTTGATGGGCCGAATGGTCTAATTCTGCTCCTCTCACATGACGTCATAGAAACATAGAAAATTAGGTGCAGTAGGCCATTCGACCCTTCAAACCAGTACCGCCATTCAATATCATTGATTATCATCTAAAATCAGTACCCTGTTCCTGCTTTTTCTGCATATCTCTTGACTCCCACAACTATCTCGACTACACTTCTTCCCACCCTGCTTCCTGCAAAGACTCTATCTCCTACTCCCAATTCCACTGTCCACGCCGCATCTGCGCCCAAGATGAGGTGTTCCATTCTAGAACATCCGAGATGTCCTCATTCTTTAGAGAACGGGGGTTCCCCTCTCCCATCATAGATGAGGCCCTCACTTGTGTCCTCGGTACCCCGCAGCTCTGCCCTTGCTCCCCCTCCCCCTAGTCGCAACAGAGACAGTCCCCCTAGTCCTCACCTTCCATCCCATCACCTGTCGCATATAACTAGAGCCAGGATTTTGCCATAAATACCGTGTGCCTTTTCATGCCTTTTTTGATGATTTCACCAGGATAATGCCTTTTCACGATTGCCTAAATCAGCCATTTTTTGCCGTTTTGCTAAAAGGTCGTGCTATTTTCTCTAGTTGCACCGTGATTACAATTATGATTTCTATGTTAACACATTAATATTAATGTTATTATTAACGTGTTATCATAGTATAACTTACAAGAAAACTTCCACCACCGGAACAAAACCGGGGGCACCACCGTCGGTCGTTCATTCGTTCGTGCCGCTGCCCGCTGGTTCAGTTTTCTCCAAGATCTATTTAAGAAAGAACTGCAGATGCTGGAAAAATCGAAGTTAGACAAAAAATGCTGGAGAAACAGCGGGTGAGGCAACATCTATGGAGAGAAGGAATAGGCGACGTTTCGGGTCGAGGCACTTCTTCAGACTGATGTGGGGGTGGGGGCGTGAAAAAGAAAGGAAGAGGCGGAGACAGTAGGACTAGAAGGAGAGCGGGGAGGGGGAGGAGGGAGAAGACAAGGGCTATCTAAAATTAGAGAAGTCAATGTTGATACCGCTGGGGTACAGACTACCCAAGCGAAATACCCAAGCTTGTCTCCTCACTACATTTACTGCTGGCTCCAGTCGCAAATCTGAGTTTTCGAGTGATTTGTGCAAGGCATTCATTGATGCTGGAATTCCACTGTGGAAATTGGAAAACAAATCTCTCAGAGGTTTTTTAGAGAAATACACAGAGGAACATATACCAAGCGAGTCATCATTATGGAAAAATTATGTTGACAGCAACATCAACATTGTTGTGCAGAAAATTAGAGATGAAGTTGCATGCAACAAAATATGGATCCCAATAGGCGAGACAACCGGTGCTGTGGGGAGATATGGTGCCAATGTGGTCATCTGTACACTGGAGGCAGGTCAACCATCAAATGAGTATTTGTTGACATCGGAAGTATTGGGGAAGTCAAACAGCTCAACTGTTGCTCAGTTGTTTACATCTTCATTTGCTGTACTTTGGCAGGAAGGTATAAAACACGAGAATGTACTGTTTGTGACTTAAAGTTTTATTCCCCAAAATGTTGCATTTGACATGCTTAGCTGAAGGACTTCATAGAATTGCCATGCACAGACATAGCTTGTTTCCAAATGTCGATCGCCTAGGCAATGTCAAGAAAATCTTTCTCAAAGTACCGTCACGTGTGCAGTTGTTCAAGGAAATGGAACCCAAGACTCCGCTACCTCCTCAGCCCGTTTTGACTAGGTGGGGTACATGGCTCTCTGCTGTACTCTACTATGCTGCAAATTTTGAAAAGATAAAATAAATCGTCAACTGTTTTGAAGAAGAAGAATCTGCTGCAGTCAGAATCGTCAGTGAAATCATGCAGAAAAAGTCCCTCCACCGTGATGCTTCCAATTTTGCAAACTTCCCACAAGCTACCACTTCCCTTGAGAAACGTGGCAAAACATTAGTGAATAACTTGCAGGTTTTCAGCAAAGTAACTGACAATATTTGTAAAGTTCTTGGCGATGTAGGTAAAGACATACAAGGAAAATGTGAGAGAGTGATTTTAGCTAACAAAGATCGTGAAGAAATACAAAACATAGCTAAAGTTCTCAAAGGTAGTTGTAATGCACAAGATATCGACATGAATATAAATTCTGTAGCTTGTTTTGGGTATGCACCAGTGGCCTAAGCTGGGGTAGAAATAAGTTTTTCACAACTGAAGCATATTCTGTCTGACAGACAGCATAGTTTACCACCAGATAATTTGAAAAAAATGCTAGTAATTAAGTGCAACCAGGCAACGTTGGTCATTTAATGTAGTATACCTATACATTTTTAACCATATTTTGGTGGTGGAAATAAATGCCTTTTTATGCCTTTTTTTGCCAATAACTGCCTCTTTCATGCCTTTTTTGTAATTTTATTTTGCCTTATTGCCTGCCTATTTCAGAGCTTTTTACTGCCTAAACATCCTGGCTCTACATATAACACATAATCCTCCGACATTTCTGCCACCTCCAACTGGATCCCACCACTAGCCACATTTTCCCATCTCCACCCCTTTCCTCTGAGACGGTTCCCTCCGCAACTCCCTGCTTAACTCATCCCTTCCCACCCAAACCACCCCCTCCCCAGGTACCTTCCCCTGCAACCGCAGAAGATGCAGCACCTGTTGCGATGCCTCCTCCCACGACTCTGTCCAGGGACCCCGACAGTCCTTTCAGGTTAGGCAGAGGTTCACTTGCACCTCCTCCAACCTCATCTACTGTCTCCATTGTTCAAGATGTGGACTCTTATACATCGGCGAGACCAAACGCAGACTGGGCGATCGTTTCATGGAACACCTTCGCTCAGCCCGCGTGAACCAACCTGATCTCCCATTTGCTAAACACTTTAATTCTCCTTCCCATTCCCACACAGACCTTTCTGTCCTCGGTCTCCTCCATTGTCAGAGTGAAGCTAAAGGCAAATTGGAGGAACAGCATCTCATATTTCGCTTGGGCAATCCACTGAAGCCATTGGCCATTTCTAAATGTTCAACAACATATAGTTTGCAATCCATATGCCTATTGCCCTTAAGATACAATTACATTTTCATTTGGCACGGCTATGATGAATGTCAGAAGTTTTCTTAAGCCATTTGGGTAATGACGTGCCATTCTGTCATTTGGCCCGGAAGATTTGATTTTCATTAAATAAAAGCATAAATTTAAGAAAATTATAGTCATCTAGAGAGCCTTTTCTGAGTTCTATCGGCAATGTGAGATTGTGCTGTGGTATCATTCTAAAACACTGTACAAAGTGCTGTATTAATCAGTTTAGAAAGCTATTAGTTCAGTTCAAAGATACACCATGGAAACGGGGCCTTTGATCCACCAAATCTACGCTGACCTTTGACCACACGTTCACAGTGGTTCTACGTTATCCCACATTCTGCATCCACTCCCGACACACTAGGGGGCAATTTAGAGAGGCCAATTAACCTAAAAAAAAAACCGCACACCTTTGGAACGTGGGAGCAAACCGGAACACCCGGAGGAAACCCACGTAGACGCAGGGAGAACGTGCAAACTCCACGCAGGCAACACCCAAGGTCAGGATCGATCGCAAGTCACTTACAGCCCATTGGTTTGAATATTGATTTCTCTCACTTCAGGTAGCCCCGGCATTCCCTCTCTCTCTATCCCTCCCCCACCCGAGTCGCACCAGCTTCTCATTCTCACCCTACAAACAGCTTACAATGGCCTGTTTCCTTTATCATCGTTACTTCTTTTCATATCTTTCATCACCGTCTATATCTCTTGTTTCCTTTATCCCTAACCAGTCTGAAGAAGGGTCTCGACCCAAAACATCACCCATTCCCTCTCTCCAGACATGCTCCCTGTCCCACTTAGTTACTCCAGCTTTTTGTATCTATCCGTTGATTTCTTTAGCCCGAAGAGATAAATCTAACTCCCTCTTGAAAACATCCAGTGAATTGGCCTCCACTGCCTTCTGTGGCAGAGAATTACACAGATTCACAACTCTCTGGGTGAAGAAACTTTTCCTCATCTCAGTCCTAAATGGCCTACCCCTTATTTTTAAACTGTGACCCCTGGTTCTGGACCCCCAACATCGGGAACATTTTTCCTGCAGCTAGCCTGTCCAATCCTTTAAGAATTGTATATGTTTCTATATGATCACCTCTGATCCTTCTAAATTCCAGTGACTACAAGCCCAGTCGACCCATTCTTTCATCATATGTCAGTCCCGCCATCCGGGAATTAACCCGCTGCACTCCCTCAAGTGCAATAATGTCCTTCCTCAAATTAGGAGATGAAAATTGCACACACTACTCCAGATGTGGTCTCACCAGGGCCCTGAACAACTGCAGTAAGACCTCCTGCTCCTAAACTCAAATCCTCTCACAATGAAGGCCAACATTCCATTAGCTTTCTTCATTGCTTGCTGTACCTGCAAGCTTACTTTCAGTGACTGATGTACAAGGACCCCCAGGTCTCGTTGTACCTCCCCTTTTCCTAACCTGACACCATTCAGATAATAATCTACCTTCCTGTTCTTGCCACCAAAGTGGATAACCTCACATTTATCCACATTATACTGCATCTGCCATGCATCTGCCCACTCACCCAACCTATCCAAGTCATCCTGCAGCCTCATACTGTCCTCATCACAGTTGCAGCCTAGTGGTATGAATATTGATTTCTCCAACTTTGAGTAACCCCTAGATTCCCTCTCCAGCCCTCCCCCACCAAAATTGCACCAGCTTCTTGTTCTCACCTATCAAACAGCTAACAATGGCCTTTATCATCTTTACTCTTTTTGCGTACTGTATCTTTCATTCATTTGTTTTATATCTCTCTATATCATCTCCATCTCTTGTTTCCCTTTCCCCTGAATCTCAGTCTGAAGAAGGGTCTCGACCTGAAACGTCGTCCATTCCTTCTCTCCAGAGATGCTGCCTGTCCCGCTGAGTTCATCCAGCATTTTGCGTCTAACCTATAAACTTGTACGTCTTTGGAGTGTGGCAGGAAACAGGAGCACCTGGAGGAAACCCACGTGGTCACAGGGGAAAGATATAAACTCCATACGGACAGTACCCGTAGTCAGGATGGAACCCGTGTCTCTGGCGCTGTGAGGCAGCAACTCTACCGCTGTGCCACCGTGCCGGTTCGAGCCAGTGTTGGGCCACTAGGCCCACCACAACTGAAGGAAAGCAACTCACTCACTCCTAACCTCCGGAAGCACCTCGCATCTGGGCAGCACATTGCGAAGAGTTGCTGCCTCACAATGCCAGAGACCTGGGTTCGATCCTGACCTCGGGACCATCTATGTGGAGTTTTTGTGTTCTCCCTGTAACTGTGTGCATTACCTCTCTGTCCACAGGTTTAGTTCAGTTTAGAGGTACAGCATGGTACAACTTCGGTCCACCGCGTAAAAGTCAAAGTCAATTTTATTCGTCACATAATAATAATAATAATAATAATCATTTTATTTACTGGCGCCTTTCTAAAACCCAAGGACACCTTACAATGCATAGAATCACAACAAAAAAAATACAAAACACATAATCGGAATAAATTAAATATAAAAACACCACAGTACACAAATCAAGGACAGAATTCAATTTCAAGAGCACCAAAAGAAAATAAGAAACACAATTTGAGGAGAGAGCAGCGGCGACCAATTCGCGCCAGCGTCCACTCTCCCCTCCGACAGCCATCTTGCACACAGACTAACAGGCACAGCACACAGAAATCATCCCCCCACAATGATCACCACTGTGGGGGAAGGCACAATGTCCAGTCCCCAACCCAGTTCTCCCCAGAGTCAGGCCCATCGAGGCCTCCACAGTTGCCTCTACGGAGGCCCAATGTTCCCGGCCGTCGGGAGAGTCCTCGCAGCGGCTGGAACGGCTGGTTTCCCAGCGGAGTCGATGTCACCTGAAGCCGACAAGGCCGCGCCGATTTGGAGCCACGAGGCTCCCGATGTTGGAGTCGGCGCCGCCGCCCGCGGCTGGTCGCTCCGCAGTCCCACAGCCCGGAGGTGTTGATGTCGGCGGTCAGCGCATTCTGGAGCTCCAGCGCGTCGATCCAGCGCGGCGACCCAGGCAAGGCATCGCCCGCTACGCTCTCCGATAGCGCTCCAGCGCTGTGCCACCAACGAAGCTGAAGGTGCTGGGCGGCCCCCGTCAGGAAACGGCGCTCCATGCCCGCTGGTAGGCCACGAGGACGGGTCGACGAGGCAGCCTGGAGAAAAAGCTGCCTCACCGACCAGGTAGGGACCTAGAAATAGTATCCCCCTTACCCCCCCACATTAAAAGTCAAAACCCCCCAAACAAACAAAGAAATAAAAAACACAAAAACTAAAGAAAGAGTGAATTTGATGGACGGCTGCAGTTTAGCAGCCGTTCCTCCAAGATGGCGGCTCCTCCTCCATCACATGCAGTGAAATGAACTTTCACTTTGGCTTTGACTTTGAGTCCACGCCAACCATCGATTACCCGGTCACACTGGTCCTATGTTATCCCACTTTCTCACCTTACACACTCGGGGCAATTTACAGAGGGCCAATTAACCTGCAAACACGCAAGTCTTGGGATGTGGGAGGAAGCCGGAGCACCCACGTCGTCACAGGGTGAACGTACAAACTCTGCACAGACTGGGGCTATGAGGCAGTGGCTCTACCTGCTGTGCCACCGAGTAGGTTTCCTCCGGGTGCTTCAGTTACAACATCCCAAATACGTGCGGGTTTGTAGGTTAATTTCTTAGGCCCCCTTGGCTGACCATGGGTGTCTCCAGGTTTGGAGGACGCCAGTGCGTGACTTTGTTTAACGTGGGGAGACTGGTGCACAGACAGCCACCCCACGGCCCTTGACAGATCTGGGTCAGGATCCAGTGGTATGGAGTCCAAGACGACCGGAGACCCTTTTCTGCTGCAGCCTTCATCCGCCTTCCCAGCCATTGTGACGCTCCATTAAAGGTCAGCCATCTTCCTCCGCCTGTTCCACCGTTGAGGTCTTGGTTGGATTTTTGTCATAGTCGGAGTCCCCCCCCTCGACTTTACCGCCATGGGTGGCCCTACCAGGAGCATAGCTCCAGACGCCATCGCTCTCAGGATCTCAGGTCCACACAAGCTTCTCCACCACGACAAGGTGACAATCCACGGAGAAGTCGCATTTGTAAATTTCCCCCCGTGTGTAGGGAGTGGATGTGAAAGTGGGATGACATAGAACGAGTGTGAACGGTTGGTCGGTGTGGACCCGATGGGCCGAAGGGCCTATTTCCATGCTGTATCTCTACACTAAAGCCAATACTGAGTGTTTTGCGGAGGTGGGGAGGATTGGGTCAGACACTCCCTGTCCTCGCCCTGTCTCTCGCTCAGAGTTTGGGTTGAGACATGTAACCCAGACTGAGAGAGAGTCCAGGGTGATGTTCATTTGCCGGTGTTTTGCTGACACTGAACTCCACCCTGTACAGGGCTGCGGGGTTTGTTTTTTTGGGTCAGGTTGGTTGGTGACTGCAGTAACACTGTGTCTGGGCAGGAGTATTTAGAGTATAATGCTGAGTTTTGGGCACCATGTTATAGGAAAGATGTTGTCAAGCTGGAAAGGGTGCAGAGAAGATTCATGAAGATGTTGCCAGGACTCAAGGGCCCGAGCTCTTGCTCCTCCTCCCCCTAGTCACAACCGAGACAGAGTCCCACTAGTCCTCACCTTCCACCCCATCAGTCGTCGCATACAGCACATAATCCGACATTTTCGCCACCTCCAATGGGATCCCACCACTAGCCACATCTTCCCATCTCCATCCCTTTCTGCTTTCCACAGAGACCGTTCCCTCCGCAACTCCCTGGTTAACTCATCCCTTCCCACCAAAACCACCCCTTCCCCAGGTACCTTCCCCTGCAACCGCAGAAGATGCAACACCTGTCCCTTTACCTCCCCCCTCGACTCCATCCAAGGACCCCGACAGTCCTTTCAGGTGAGTCAGAGGTTCACTTGCATCTCCTCCAACCTTGTCTACAGAATCCGCTGTTCCAGGTGTGGACTCCTGTATATCGGTGAGACCAAGCGCAGACTCGGCGATCGTTTCGCTGAACACCTCCGCTCAGTCAGCCTAAACCTACCTCATCTCCCGGTTGCTCAGCACTTTAACTCCCCCTTCCCATTCCCACACTGACCTTTCAGTCCTGGGCCTCCTCCATTGTCAGAGTGAGGCCCAGCGCAAATTGAAGGAACAGCTTACACCCCAGCGGTATGAACATTGACTTCTCCAACTTCAAGTAACCCTTGCTTTCCCTCTCTCTCCATCCTCTCCCCCACCCTAGTCTTACTGTCCTCCTGATTAATTTTACTGATTATATGCCTCATTGTCACATTCCCCTCAGCTAACTATGACCCATTCTAAATTTCCTTGATCAATGTCCCCTTTCATCTTTCACACTTTACCCTTCCATATCTCTGTGTCTCCCTCTCCCCTGACTCTCAGTCTGAAGAAGGGTCTCGACCCAAAACGTCACCCATTCCTTCTCTCCAGAGATGCTGCCTGTCCCGCTGAGTTACTCCAGCACTTTGTGTCTATCTTTAGGCAGTGGTTGTGTAGGCCGGGACTCTATTCCTTGGAGCACAGGAGGATGAGAGGTAATCTTATAGAGGCGTACAAAATCATGAGAGGAATAGATTGAGTAAACACTCAGAGTCTCTTGCCCAGAGTAGGGGAATCGAGAACCAGAGGTGAGGGAGGGAAAGATTGAACAGGAATCTGAGGGGTAACGTTTTCACACAAAGGGTGGTGGGTGTATGGAACGAGCTGCCGGAGGAGGTAGTTTAGTTTGGAGATATGGTGCGGAAACTTACCCAGTCCGCACCAACCAGCGATCACCCTGTATATTAACACTATCCTACACATTAGAGACTATTTCTATTTTTACCGAAGCCAATCAACCTACAATCCTGTATATCTTTGGAGTGTGGGAGGAAACCGGAGAAAACCCACTTGGTCACGGGGAGATCGTACAAACTCCATACAGACAGCACCCATAGCCAGGATTGAACCCGGTTCTCCAGCGCTCGCTGTGAGGCAGCAACTCCACCGCTGCGCCAGTGTGCCAGCCTCTCTCCTTTCAGGTTGTAGATTAAAAAAAGCTTGTGACTCTACTATTCAAAGTCCAAATTGAACAAGATCTTCCCAAATGTCTCTCCTATTTGTGATAAATGTCACCTCCAAAAAGCGACCACAACCCATTCTTTCGCTTCCTGTATAAAGTTACAAAACTTCTGGAAGGGAATATTTGATACCTTCTCCAAAATACTTTAAATTAAATTGGAACCAGATATAAAACTGATCATATTAGGTATGTCAGAGGCCTGCTCTAAGCTAACGATATTTCAAAGACGTTTCCTCAATCACGGCCTAATAACGGCGAAAAAATTAATACTCAAATTATGGAAACAGACAACAGTCCCCACAGTGAAGATGTGGATTACAGATATATCCGAGACACTACTTTTGGAAAACATTAGGCTTGTCTTGGCGGAAAAAACAGATCAATTTCTTAAGACATGGATACCCTTTACTGAATTTTTACAACAACAGAAAGGTTAAACACAAATTTAAATTTAAATCCGATGCCACGATGGGTGAGGGGGGGGGGGGGGGGGGAAAGATATATCTCCATCTTTTCTTTTCTTATTTAGTTTCTTTTCATCTGCACTGCTTTGGTAGCTTAGGGGTCTTTATCCTGCTCTTTATTATTTTGTTTCTTTTTTCTTCATTCTTTTCTTCTTTCTTTGTTTTCCTTTTTTTTTCTTTTTTCTTTTTTTTTAAATTTAGGTTATAAGGTTAAAAATGCTGTACAATAATTGTATAATTGTTATGCCGATCATCTTATCCTTGTACAATTGCGTCTAATAAAAAAAAAATTAAAAAAAATTAAAAGCTTGAAAGCACAGACCACCAGATACTTCCCCACTGTCACCCCCAGTGGACAGACCTTGTATATATTCAGAATTAATTCCTGATTTTCCAGTCTACGTCGACGTGACCCTCGCACATTTTTTATCTGCACTTTCTCTCTAGCTGCAACACTATATTCTGCGTTCTCGTATTTTTCTCTATGCACTACCTGTTGTATTTGTGTGTGGCTGATTGTCCTCATGTCTGGTACGATTCAGCTGGATCGCACACGAACTAAGCTCACTCAATAGACAATAGACAATAGGTGCAGGAGTAGGCCATTCGGCTCCTCGAGCCAGCACCGCCATTCAATGTGATCATGGCTGATCATCCCCAATCAGTACCCCGTTCCTGCCTTCTCCCCATATCCACTGACTCCGCTGTCTTTAAGAGCTCTGTCTAGCTCTCTCTTGGAAACATCCAGAGAACCTGCCTCCACCACCCTCTGGGGCAGAGAATTCCACAGACTCACAACTCTCTGTGTGAAAAGGTTTTTCCTCATCTCCGTTCTAAATGGCCTACCCCTTATTCTTAAACTGTGGCCCCTGGTTCTGGACTCCCCCAACATTGGGAACATGTTTCCTGCCTCTAGCGTGTCCAAACCCTTAACATTCTTATATGTTTCAATAAGATCCCCTCTCATCCTTCTTAACTCCAGAGTAAACAAGCCCAGCCGCTCTATTCTGTCAGCATATGGCAGTCCCGCCATCCCAGGAATTAACCTGGTGAACCTACGCTGCACTCCCTCAATAGCAAGAAGGTCCTTCCTCAAATTAGGGGACCAAAACTGCACACTACATCATTGAAATGGCCACTGGAACCTATCGCTCAACACCTCACCATTCCTCCTTCCCCTTCCCCAGCCACCCCACCCTCTCTCCCCATCTTCCGCAACCCGTCATACCTCCCCCTCTCTCAGTCCCCATTTCCCTCCATCTCCCTCGCCCCCCCTCCTCTCAGATCTCCTCCTCTCTCTTCCTCTGCCAACTCACTCCTACGGTCCTTTTGACCTCCCTCCCTCCCCCTCTGCCTCTCTCCCCCACCCACCCACCCCATCCTCCCATCTTGTCAGAAAGCAGTGGGGCTGAGGTATCTTGGTGGGGCTTTGGGGCAGTGACTGACCCTCCAGTCCGCGCTCTCCACCCCTGCCCCTTCCCTCTGGGTGGGGAGTGGGAGGGGAGGGGGTTGGGAGGGGACAGAGTAGGGGATGGGGGGGGGAGAGAGTGCTGGCAATAAGCCCCAGGAGAGGAGGGGGGGAGGGGGGAGGAGGGAGGAGACAACATCACCACAAGGATCATCATGTTACTGGTGCACTGAGCCAGGCTCCCATCTTGTGTCTCCCCCCATTTGCGGGTCCAGGCAGCGGGCAGTTGACGGCCGCACAGCGGTCGGCTGCCTGCCCCTTTTCCGGGGTTACGTCCGTGCCCGCATGTCCCTGGAGTGGGAACACGCGGTGTCCACGGGGACTCTGGAGGCCTTCCGCAAACGCTGGTCACAGAGGAGGTCGAATGTATTGTTGATAAAATTGTTAATATTTTAATTTGATAACTTTGTTTGTAAACTGTGAATATAGGCATTCTTTGATCGTTTTACTACTCTGTATTTTTGTTTGTTCCGAATAAAAGCATTTCATATTTTTTTTTAATTAAAAAAAATCTTGTCTTCCCGCTGCCTGCCAATCATTTTTTTTTTTTTTTATTTTTTTATTTTTTTTTATTTTTTAGAAGTACGGTAGATTACAGTAATGTACAACACGTATATATTAATACATTTTTTGTACCGCTTCACTTTTTTAAACTTTAAGAAAGAAAAAGAAAGAAGTAAGAAAAGTGAAGAAAGTGCGCAAAGGTTGTGAAGTGCAAAAGAGTGTTGGGAAAAGAAAGCCCCTTAGAAAAGAAGTTAGAGAAGGAAGTAAAGTTAGAAAATAGACCCTAGAAAAAAAAAGAGAAAGAAAGAAGGAACAATCGCTCTATTATAACTCTTATACCATACTTCATAGAGAAGGAACTACCAACCAAGTCTGTTTTTATTTTACCTCCCATTACCAGGTCCAGATACCTTTTATTTATTTATTTGTTTTTCTAAATTACTATTGCACCTCATGCTTGTAATAGGTCCAAAAACATAGACCACGTCTTTTGAAATTGGTCTACTTTGCCTACTAGGAGGAATCTCATCTCTTCCAGATGTAATGTGTCCAACATATTTGATGTCCACATTTTTATTGTTGGTGTGGGCGCATTTTTCCAGAATTTAAGTATAAGCTTTTTTCCCATTATTAGCCCATAATTGAGTAAATTCTTCTGATACACGTTTAATTCAGGAATACCTTCCGATATTCCAAAAATAATCCATTCTGGTTTTGGTACCAGTTTTATTTTGATTAATTTTGAAAAAATATCAAATATTTCAAACCAGAATTTTTGGATTTTTGTACAAAAAACAAAAGAATGTGCTATGGTAGCTTCTTGACATATACATTTATCACAGATTGGTGAGACGTTAGGAAAGATTTTATTTAGTTTGGTTTTTGAATAATATAATCTATGTAATGTTTTAAATTGGATAAGCGTATGTCGTACGTTGATCGAGCATTTATGCACCTGTAATAAATGATTATCCCAACTCTCTTTTGAAATTTTTATACCTAGATCTTGTTCCCAATCTCTTCTAATTCCATCTGTTGTGGGTATTTCTATATTTAAGATGATATTATATAAGTATGATATTAAATTAACTGATTCCGCCTTTGTCTTCATTGCTTCATCTAGTAAGTCGGAAGGCATATTATAATAATCTTTTGTGTGTGTTTTCAAATAGTCACAGATTTGTAGATATTTAAAATATTGATTATTTTTCAAATTATATTTCAGTTGTAGTTGTTGGAATGATAGTAATTTTTCTAATTCATACAGATCTTCGAGCGTTTTGATTCCCATTCTTTCCCATTGTATAAATGCTTTATCTATGATTGAAGGTTTAAACGATGGGTTATTGACTATTGGTATTAAGAGAGATAGGTTTCTTAATTTTAGATTCTGTTTTATTTGCTTCCATGTTCTAATAGTGCTATATATAATTGGATTTTTATTATAATTTTTATTATTCAAATTTATTGGAGAGAGAATAATCGCTCCTATATTATTCGGGGAGCAATCCCCTTTTTCCATTATAATCCAGTCCACCTGCTGGGCAGAATTGTCCAGCAGGTGAATCATATTTTTAATATTTACTGCCCAGTTATAATACATAAAGTTAGGGAGCACTAGACCCCCCAACTCTTTTCGTTTGTTAAGGTGTGTTCTTTGTATTCTGTGGGATTTGTAATCCCATATAAAATTTGTAATGTCTGAGTCCAGTTTTTTGAAAAACTTTTTTGGGAGATATATAGGTATTGATTGAAATAGGTAAAGGATTTGTGGTAAGAAAATCATTTTTATAGCATTTATCCTACCTATTAAGGACATCGGAAGTGTTTTCCAAAATTTAATCAGATTATTTAATTTCTTAAGTAGGGGATTATAATTAGCTTTAAACATATCATGGTAATTTCTAGTAATCTCAATTCCTAAATATTTGAATTTTTCCATAGCTATTTTAAAAGGGAATTTCCTGAGATGTGTTGAGTCTTTTGGTTTAATCGACATAATTTCACTTTTGTTCCAATTTATTCTATATCCTGAAAAGGATCCAAAGTCCTCAATTAAGTTTAATATATTTGGTATACTAATTTGTGGTTTTGTGATGTACAGTAGTACATCATCAGCATATAGGGATAGTTTGTTGTTTGAATATTTTGTGTTATAACCGTGAATATTCGAGTGTGTTCTTATTTTTTCAGCAAGGGGTTCAATTACCAAAGCAAATAACAGCGGTGATAGTGAACATCCTTGTCTGTTGCCCCTAGATAATTCGAATTTTGAAGATAATATATTATTAGTTAGTATTCTAGCCGTAGGTTTGTTATATAGTAGTTTTATCCATGCAATAAAGTTTTCTCCCAATTGGAATTTTTGCAATACTTTGATCATATAGTCCCATTCTACTTGATCAAACGCTTTTTCTGCGTCCAGTGAGATGATAGCTAACTCTTGGTCATAAGATTTATGTGAATGCATTATGTTAAGCAAACGTCTCAAATTATTAAATGAGTGTCTCTTAGGTATAAATCCTGTTTGATCCTCATGTATTAGTCTACTAACATACTTGCTTAATCTATTGGCTAATGTTTTTGCTATTATTTTCTGATCCGTATTTAACAAAGCAATAGCTCTATATGATCCTGGTTCTTCTATATTTTTATCTTTTTTAAGTATTAATATGATCGTTGATTCCGCTAGTGTTTCAGGTAGGTTTTGCTCTTTATAAGCATATGTATACATTTTTTGTAATCGTGGAGTAACTATATCATAAAAAGATTTATGAAATTCATTACTGAATCCGTCTGGTCCTGGTGTTTTTCCATTTTTTAGTGTTTTTATTGTGTCTTCTATCTCCTTAGAAGTAATTTGTGCTCCCAGTTCCTCTTGTTCCCTGCGTTCTAATTGTGGTAGATTACAATTATCTAAAAATTCTGAGATTTTATTATTGTCTATTGACGTTTTAGATGTGTATAGATTCTGGTAAAATTGAGCAAATCTTTTATTAATATCCTTGGGTAGTGTTAATACTTCCCCTCTATCTGATTTAATCTTTAATATTGCATTCTCTTTTTCCCGTTTTTTAAGTTGTCGTGCTAGAAGTTTGTGGGGTTTGTCCCCGAATTCGAAGTGTTCTTGTTTTGTGATTTGAAATAATGTTATAACTTTCTCTGACAGTAATTTATTTAACTGAAATTTCAGTAGTAGTATTTTATTATGTTTATCCATAGTTGGGTCTTTAGCATTATCTATATCTAACTGTTTTATTTGATCTTCTAAGTGTCTTTGTTCATTCTTATTCTTTTTATTTTGATAAGCTTGAAATGAAATAATGACTCCTCTTATAAATGCTTTGAAGGATTCCCATAATAACGTGGGGGATATCTCTGGTGTATCATTTAACTCAAAAAATAGATCCATCTGTTTTTTTAGATAGATACTCCCTTGAGGGTCTTTTAAAATTTGTGAGTTAAACCTCCAGAACGGTTTATTCATAGACATTCCTTCTAGTTTTAGAACAAAAGTTAACGGAGAATGATCTGAGATCGCATTAATATGATATTTAGGATTCAGAGATTGCGAAATTAATTTTGTATCCACAAGAAAATAGTCTATCCGTGAATATGTTTTATGCACCATTGAATAAAACGAGTAATCCCTTCCCGTCGGGTTTGCAATCCTCCATACATCTGTTATATTTGTGTTTTCCATATATGTGTGTAAGAGTTCACTGGTTTTAGATTTCGTCTGACCTTTTTGTTTTTGCATGATGGATGCCTGGAACTAAGGAGATGATTAAATATAATTACAGTCATCAGCTGAACCAGCCAAGCTGCTCACACACTCAGCTTGCAGTCCAGCGTATGTTTGCGTCTGGGCTGAGGAATTTGACTCCCTCAGGCAGTGTCATCACTTCCATGGTGACGTGAGAGATTGCCGATGCTGGTATCAGGGGGGAAAATAAATTGCTGGAGGAATTCTGCATCTGTGGGGGAAAAGCAATGTACGCTAGATCTGCTGAGTTCCTGCATCAAAGATAGACACAGAGTGCTGGAGTAACTCAGCGGGTCAGGCAGCATCTCTGGAGAACATGGACACAGAGTGCTGGAGTAACTCAGCGGGTCAGGGAGCATCTCTGGAGAACATGGACACAGAGTGCTGGAGTAACTCAGCGGGTCAGGCAGCATCTCTGGAGAACATGGACACAGAGTGCTGGAGTAACTCAGCGGGTCAGGCAGCATCTCTGGAGAGAATGAATGTGTGACGTTTCAGGTCGGCACCCTTTTTCAGATCTGAAACATCACCCATCCTTTTTCTCCAGAGATGCTGCCTAACCCGCTGAGTTACTCCAGCACTTTGTGTCTATCTTCGGTGTAAATCTGCATCTGCAGTTCCCTGCTACTATGAGTTCCTGCACCAACCTGCCCTGTACATTAAGGGCATAGCTTTAAAGTGAGAAGGGCAAAGTTTAAAGGTGATGTGCAGGGCAGCGTTTTCCACACAGAGGGTGGTGGGTGTATAGCACAAGCTGCCAGAGCAGGTAGTTGAGGCAGGTACCAGTGTAACAACATTTAAAAGACATTTGGACAGGTACATGGATAGGAAAGGTTTAGAGGGAAGATAGACACAAAATGCTGGAGTAACTCAGTTCTTTCTATCCAGCACCTCTGGATAGAAGGAATGGGTGACATTTAAGGTCGAGACCGTTGTTTCGACCTGAAGAAGAGTCTCGACCTGAAACGTCACCCATTCCTTATATCCGGAGATGCTGCTTGTCCCGCTGAGTTACTCCAGCAAGGTTTACCGGGATATGGGCCAATCATGGGTAAGTAGCACTAGTTTAGGTGGGCATCCTGGTCATAGCTACAGAGTGATACAGCGTGGAAACATACCCTTCGGCCCAACTTGCCCACACCGCCCAACATGTCCCAGCTACACTAGTCCCATCTGCCTGCGCTTTGCCCATATCCCTCTAAAGTTGAGTATAGGAGCGAAGAGGTTGTACAGGGCCCTAGTGAGACCACACCTGGAGTATTGTGTGCAATTTTGGTCTCCAAATTTGAGGAAGGACATTCTTGCTATTGAGGGAGTGCAGCGTAGGTTCACCAGGTTAATTCCTGAGATGGCAGGACTGTCATATGCTGAGAGAATGGAGCGGCTGGGCTTGTATACTCTGGAATTTAGAAGGATGAGAGGGAATCTTATTGAAACATATAAGATTATTAAGGGTTTGGACACGCTAGAGGCAGGAAACATGTTCCCGATGTTGGGGGAGTCCAGAACCAGGGGCCACAGTTTAAGAATAAGGTGTAAGCCATTTAGAACGGAGATGAGGGAAAAAATGTTCACACAGAGTTGTGAGTCTGTGGAATTCTCTGCCTCTAGCAAGGAAGGTGGAGGCCAGTTCTATGGATACTTTCAAGAGAGAGCTAGATAGGTCTCTAAAAGATAGGGATATGGGGAGAAGGCAGGAACGGGGTACTGATTGTGGATGATCAGCCATAATCACATTGAATGGCGGTGCTGGCTCGAAGGGCCGAAAGGCCTACTCCTGCACCTATTGTCTATTGTCTATGAACCTGTCCTATTCATGTACCTGTCTAATGTCTCTTAAATGTTATGATAGTCCCAGCATCAATTACCTCCTCTGGCAGCTCGTTCCATACACCCACCATTCTCTGTGTAAAAAAGTTACCACTCGGGTTCCTATTAAATCTTTCCCCCCCACACCTAAAACCTATGTTTTCTGGTTCTTGATTCCACTACTCTGGGTAAAAGACTCTGTGCATCTACCCAATGTATTGCTCTCATTATTTTATACACCTCCATAAGATCACCCCTCATCCTCCTGCGCTCCAAGGAATAAAGTCCTAGCCTGCCCAGCCTCTTCCCAACAGCTCTTGGTCTGTGGAGAGGAGCTGGGCTGACGTCTCTCCCCTCTGGGTCAAAGGGTTGTGAGATTTAGATGGTATTTCTACAGTAGTTGTGGTGTGCTGACAGATGGTAGACTGGGATATTGAGATCCCTCGGTGTTCAGAGATTTCTGTGGTGTAGTTAATTGTCCGTTCCCCTCCCCTGACAACCCCATGCCTGAAACCTGCTCTCCAAAACCAGAGAGTCATTGTGCAATAATTCAGTCATTTAATTTCAGGAAATTTTGCCTTGCAGACGGCAACCGTTCTATAATTAAAACGGCTGGTTCTTACTAAAGGTAACCTCGAATGAGTCAGTCACTTAGCAGCAGACAGACAGACACATAGGGGAGCAACAAGTTGCAGTGATGATAGCGTTCACCAGCTTATATTCTTACGTTGAGTCATACAGTGTGGGAACAGGCCCTTCGGCCCACCGAGTCCACACCAACCAGCGATCACCCCGGAAACTAGCGTTATCCTACACACTACGGACAATTTACGGAAGCCAATTAACTAACAAACCTGCACGTCTTTGGAGTGTGGGAGGAATCCCAAGCACTCTGAGAAAACCCACGCGGTCACAGGGAGAACGTGCAAACTCCATAAAGACAGCATCCGTAATCAGGATGGAACCCGGATCACTGGCGCTGTGAGGCAGCAACTCTACCGCTGTGCTGCTGTGCAATATAACTGTCCACCTAGAGCCACTGCCTCACAGTGTCAGAGATCCAGGATTCATCCCGACCTCGGGTGCTGTCTGTATGGAGTTTGTACGTTCTGGTGACCGCGTGGGTTTTCTCCGGGTGCTCCGGTTTCCTCCCACACCCCAAAGACGTGCGGGTTTGTAGGTTAATTGGCTTCTGTAACTTGCCCATAGTGTGCCGGGAGTGGATGAGAAAGTGTGATGACATAGAACTAGTTTGAACGGGTGATGGACGGTCAGCATTGACTCATTGGGCCGAATGGCCTGTTTCCATGCTGTATCTCCAAACTAAACATTTTTAATCAAACTTTGGACTTGAAGGTTCCAAGATGGCACCTGAAACATGGTGCCTCTTGTGTACTGCCTCAATGTGGTCTACTGTCGTGTACTCTTGTACAGGCACCACGTGTTTTACATTCAATTTTGGTAGTAGGAATAAAGGCCTAGACTGTTTTCTAAATGGGGAGAGAATTCAGAAATTAAAGGTGCAAAGAAATTTGGAGTGCGGGCGCAGGATTCCCCAAAAGTTCATTTGTAAGTCGAATTGGTAGTGAGGAAGGCAAACACAATGCTAGCATTTATTTTGCGAGGGCTTGTATACAAAATCAGGGATGTAATGCTGAGGCACTTGTCAGACTGCATTTGGAGTATTGTGAGCAGTTTGGGCCCCATTTGTGCTGGCGTTGGGGAGGGTCCAGAGGAGGTTTACAAGAATGATCCCACAATGAGTGGATTAACAGATGACGAGCGTTTGACGGCACTGGGCCTGTACTCACTGGAGTTTAGGAGGATGAGGGGGAGACATCATTGAAACTTAGCGAATAGTGAAAGGGTTGGATAAAGTGGATGTGGAGAGGATGTTTCCACTAGTGGGAGCGTCTAGGACCAGAGGCCATAGCCTCAGAATTAAAGGGCCTACCTTTGGAAAGGAGTTGAGGAGGAATTTCTTTAGTCAGAGGGTGGTGAATCTGTGGAATTCATTGCCACAGACGGCTGTGGAGGTCAAGTCAATGGGTATTTTTAAGGTGGAGATTGATAGATTCTTGATTAGTATGGGTGTCAGGGGTTATGGGGAGAAGGCAGGAGAATGGAATTGAGAGGGAAAGATAGACCAGCCATGATTGAATGGCGGAGTAGACTTGATGGGCCGAATGGCCTCCTAGAACTTATGAACGTGCTTGACTTACACATTTTTAGTTTAACGTAGTTGTCTTAGAACTACCAACATTTAATTGATGTGTTCCTATTTTCAGAATAAGAAATTCATGCCTGACAACTTTACACATCGCTTTTCAAAGTTATCTTATAACTTCAGTTTTGCTTAACAGAAAGAAAACACAAATAGTTGCCTGCAGCGATGAGGTTATATGTTTAAATGTATCCGCCTTTGGGATATATTTTTCCAATTATAGAGCATAAAGGGGTAATTTTCTCAGGATTATGCTCTGAGGGTTAGCATCATGTGTTTCGGGTACAGCATTGGACAGATGGAAGGGAAAGTATTATTTTTAGCTTTTTTTCCAGAGATGCAGCGTGGAAAAAGTCCCTTTGGCCTGCCGATTCCATGCTGGCCAGCGATCACCCCGTACACCAACACTACCCTGCACACTCGGGACAATTTACATTTTACAGAAGACAATTAATCTACAAACCTGCACGTATTTGGAGTGTGGGAAGGTATCGGAGCACCTGGAGAAAACCCACACGGTCACAGGGAGAAGGTACAAACTCCGTACAGACAGTGCCCGTAGTCAGGATCCAAGCCGGGTCTCTGATGCTCTGATGCTCTGCGCCACCCTGCCGCCCTATAATTAATTTCATTTTGCAGTGTGGTCATGTGCAGTGTCTCGCATCATAGAGTCTTTAGCCCCCGTCCCACTTACGTGTCCTTGGCACGCTAATTACGCGACTTCGTGGTCGCGTTGAGGCGCGACGGTCCCGCGAAGGTCGCGCTCGATTTCTTGCGCCCGCACAGCCGTCTGGAGCGCGTGACGTCATTTGAAGATGGACACAAAATGCAGGAGCAACTCAGGGGGACCAGCAGCATCTCTGGAGAGAAGGAATGGGTGATGTTTCGGTTCGAGACCCTGCTTCAGTCTGAAAGAAGGGTCTTGACCCGAAACGTCACCCATTGCTTCTCTCCAGAGATGCTGCCGGTCCCGCTGAGTTACTCCTGCATTTTGTGTCTATCTTCAATTTTCTTGGCCCCGCTCTGGGAGTAGAAGTGGGGGCAGATCCGGACCGCAACGGCCGTGAGCCCCAGGCCGAGTTCGGCAATCATTTGCTTGCTTCTGCTGCTGTTGGAGGTGAGACGTTGCGCCGCGCCAGGGTCTTGGGCCTGTCCCACTTTGGCCATCAGTTACGCGACAGGCCGTTGGCGCGCGAAGATTTAGTTCGCTACAAAAATTTCGGAGCCCCGCGCGATGTCGCGCACAACTACATACCCCTCCGCGCTTCTCAGTCGGACCGGCCACGTGCGGCCACACGATGCCCGTGCGCCTCAACGCGACGACGAGGTCGCGTAATTTGCATGCCAAGGACACGTAAGTGTGACAGGCCCTTTACAGCGTGGAACTGGCCCACACCTATGTCTTTGATTTACGCGCTGCTTCTCATGTCCATAACCCCTGCGTAAAATGCAAAGTGGCTGCACTTAGTACGATTGTGCCTATTGTATAGTAGGATTTTCACGGAACTGTATGCAATAAATAATTTCACTGTACTATACCTGGGTACTCATTACAGTAAAGAACCATTGGGGTCAGCACTCAGGATATTCCAAGGTGTTTTGCGGACAGCGGCGCAACGGTAGAGTTGCTGCCTCACAGCGCCAGACACCCTGGTTCGATCCCGACTGCGGGTGCTGACTGGACGGAGTTTGCACCTTCTCCCTGTGGATTTTCTCCCGGTGCTCCAGTTTCCTCCCCCATTCCAAAGACGTGCAGGTCTGTAGGTTAATTGGCTTCTGTAAATTGCCCCCATAGTATGCAAGGACAGTGCTGGTGTACAAGGGGATCGCTGGTCGGCACGGACACGGTGGGCTGAAGGGCCTGTTTCCACGCTGTATCTCTAAACTGAAACAAGAACTAAATCTGTCCACGATCTTAACGGGAATTGATATTAGTTGATTGTTGTCATATGTACTCACATGTCGTGCAAAGCTTAGCTTGTGAGCTATCCAGTCGAACCATGTGTACAATCGAGCCACACACATGTGCAAAAAGAAATATACCAGAGTGCAGAATATAGCGTTTTAGCGTTGCAGTTACAGAGAGCGTTAGGGGTGGAGATGGGAGGGTGGTGCGGGCATGGGTAAAGATTGGTGGTGGGTTGTCTGGGGAGCGTCAGGGATGAGTGCGGGGGTGCTGGAGAAGACTGGAGTTAAGCATGCCATCTGTGTGGAGTTTGCACGTTCGGCCTTTGACCGCGTGGGTTTTCTACGGTTTCCTCCCACACTCCAAAGGCGTGCAGGTTTGTAGGTTCATTGGCCCCTGTTTCCACGCTGTGAGTTTTGTTTAGTTTTAAAATAAAAGTCGACTAAAAGCTAAACTGGACCACCCGGAGAAGACCACACACGCGGTCACGGGGAAAACATGCAAACTCCGCACAGACAGTGCCCGAGGCCAGGATCGAACCTGGGTCTGTGGAGGTGTGAGATTGAGAGGTGTGAGATGTGAGGTAAGGGAAACAAGTAGTGTAGCTATGGAAACTATGAGGAACAAAGAAGAGGAAGTACTGACACTTTTGAAAAATATAAAAGTGTATAAGTCTCTAGGTCCTGACAGGATATTCCCTAGGACATTGAAGGAAGTTAGTGTAGAAATAGCAGGGGCTATGACAGAAATATTTCAAATGTCATTAGAAACGGGAATGGTGCCGGAGGATTGGCGTACTGCGCATGTTGTTCCATTGTTTAAAAAGGGTTCTAAGAGTAAACCTAGCAATTATAGACCTGTTTGACGTCAGTGGTGGGCAAATTAATGGAAAGGATACAGAGATGATATATATAATCATCTGGATAAACAGGGTCTGATTAGGAACAGTCAACATGGATTTGTGCCTAGAAGGTCATGTATGACTAATCTTCTTGAATTTTTTGAAGAGGTTACTAGGGAAATTGATGAGGGTAAAGCGGTGGATGTTGTCTATATGGACTTCAGTAAGGCCTTTGACAAGGTTTCACATGGAAGGTTGGTTAAGAAGGTTCAATTGTTGGGTATTAATGGTGGAGTAGCAAGATGGATTCAACAGTGGCTGAATGGGAAATACCAGAGAGTAATGGTGGATGGCTGTTTGTCAGGTTGGAGGCCGGTGACTAGTGGGGTGCCTCAGGAATCTGTGTTGGGTCCACTGTTGTTTGTCATATACATCAATGATCTGGATGATGGTGTGGTAAATTGGATTAGTAAGTATGCAGATGATACTAAGATAGGTGGTGTTGTAGATAATGAAGTAGATTTTCAAAGTCTACAGAGAGATTTAGGCCATTTGGAAGAGTGGGCTGAAAGATGGCAGATGGAGTTTAATGCTGATAAGTGTGAGGTGTTACATCTTGGTAGGACAAATCAAAATAGGACGTACATGGTAAATGGTAGCGAATTGAGGAATGCAGTTGAACAGAGGGATCTAGGAATAACTGTGCATAGTTCCCTGAAGGTGGAATCTCGTGTAGATAGGGTGGTAAAGAAAGCTTTTGGTGTGCTGGCCTTTATAAATCAGAGCATTGAGTATAGAAGTTGGGATAATAATAATAATAATGAATTTTATTTATGGGCGCCTTATACCGAGGTCTCAAGGACACATTACAGAGATTTATGGTTAATATATAATCAGAATAATCAGAATAAAACAATGTTATAGAGGCCAATACACAAATCAGGGACAGAATTCCTTCAAAAACACAAAAAAGAAAATCAGAAACATAATTTGAGGAGAGAGCAGCGGCAGCGAAACCGCGCCAGCGTCCACTCTCCCCTCCGACTGCCATCTTGAACACAGACTAACAATTACAATTACAAACAATTACAAACAAAAATCATCCCCCCACAATGATTTCCACTGTGGGGGAAGGCACAATGTCCAGTCCCCAGCCCCAGTTCAACCAAAAAGTCAGGCCAAATGAGGCCCCCGCTATTGCCTCTACGGAGGCCCGATGATCCTGGCCGTTCTCGCCGGGTGATGTAGCCCCGGCGTCGGGAGAGTCCTCCAGCAGCTGGGCCACCTGGAACGGCCGCATTCTTCACCGGAGGCTGCAAACTACGGCTGGAACGGCAGATTTCCCGCAGGCGTCCGCAGCACCTGAAGCCGACAAGGCCGCGCCGATTTGGAGCCACGAGGCTCCGAGTTGGAGTCGGCGCCGCCGCCCGTGGATGTTCGCTCCACAGTCCCGCAGCCCGGAGGTGTTGAGCTCGGCGGTCCAGCTCACCGGAGCTCCAGCGCGTCGGTCCAGCGCGGCGACCCAGGCAAGGCATCGCCCGCTCCGCTGCACAATAGCGCTCCAGCGCCGTGCCGCCACCGAAGCTGAGGGCGCTGTGCAGCCCCCGTCGGGAAACGCCGCTCCACGCCGCTCCACGCCCACTGGTAGGCCGCAAGGAACGGGTCGACTGGGCAGCCGGAGAGAAGGCTGCCTCACCGACCAGGTAGGGACCAGGAAGTGGTTTCCCCTTGATTCCCCCCACATCGAAATGCAAAATAAAGAAAAGAAAATGGGATGTAATGTTAAAATTGTACAAGGGCATTGGTGAGGCCAATTCTGGAGCATGGAGTACAATTTTGGTCGCCGAATTATAGGAAAGATGTCAACAAAATAGAGAGAGTACAGAGGAAATTTACTAGAATGTTGCCTGGGTTTCAGCACCTAAAGGGCCTGTCCCACCAGCATGCGATTGGCATGCGTTTAGCGCGACCAACGGAAGCGGAGTTCGCGTTAAGTTCGCGGTTAAGTACGCGCTAAGTACGCGGTAAGTACGCGCAAAGTTCGCGCAAAGTTCGCGCGTGACGTAATTTACGTCGTACTCATCAATCAGCTGGGCAGGAGGCGGGCCGAATGAATTTGGGATGTCGCACAGCTCGGGCGGTGACGTCATCACGCAACGGCACGCCAGGCGGTGACGTTATCGCGCAATGCCACGCACTAGGCGTACGCCGTCAAGATGTTGCGTACGACGTCAAGATGCTGCGTACGCTGTCGAGACGCTGCGTACGCCCTCAATGCGCCTGCGGGCCGAAAGGCCGTTGGTGTGCGGAATTTTGAACAGTGGGAGGATTTTCAGCGCCCCGCGAGATGTCGGGACCAGCCCCGCACAACTCCATATGCCTCCGCGGCTTGGAAGTGGGACCGGCCCCGCGCGGCCGAACGCCTCAAGCGACCACGTTTGGTCGCGCTAGATGCATGCAATCGCATGCTGGTGGAACAGGCCTTTAAGTTACAGAGAAAGGTTGAACAAGTTAGGTCTTTATTCTTTGGAGCGCAGAAGGTTAAGGGGGACTTGATAGAGGTCTTTAAAATTATGAGAGGGATAGAGTTGACGTGGATAAGCTTTTCCATTGAGAGTAGGGAAGATTCAAACAGGAGGACATGATTTGAGAATTAAGGGACAGAAGTTTAGGGGGAACATGAGGGGGAACTTCTTTACTCAGAGAGTAAATGAGTTCCCAGTGGAAGTGGTGGAGGCAGGTTCGATTTTATCATTTAAAAATAAAATTGGATAAGTATATGGACGGGAAAGGAATGGAGGGTTATGGTCTGAGTGCAGGTAGATGGGACTAGGGGGAAGTAAGTGTTCGGCACGGACTAGAAGGGCCGAGATGGCCTGTTTCCGTGCTGTAATTGTTTATATGTTATATGTTAATAAGTGCGAGGAGGGGTGTCCGCTGGGTTTTTGGCATTGATGTTGACTTATTATTATCATGCTTTCTGTGATACAGTGAAGACTTTCACCTACAGGCACCATTCCTGACACTTGCCACAGGTATGCTGTGCAGGATTGTTCCCTGTTGTAATCTACCGGCCTCTGATACTCAGCATCGACTGCTTGAAAACATTTTTCCATTTTGACCACAATAACACAGTGGCTGGGTCTAGACTGCTTATGCAAGTAATTGTTGAATCACCCATGGCCAAAACACCACAACACCCTGTGTCTATGTTGACTGATTATGTGTCAACACCAGTGAGAGTTTAGTTTAGTTTAGTTTGGAGATACAGCACGCAAACAGGCCCTTCAGCCCACCGAGGCCACGCTGACCATCGATCACCCATTCATACTAGTTCTATGTTATCCCACTTTCTCATCCACTCGCTACACACGATGACATGGCAACACACTAGGGTGATATGGTGGTGCAGCGGTAGAGTTGCTGCCTCACAGCCCCAGAGTCACGGGTTCGATCCTGACTACAGGTGCTCTCTGTACAAAGATTGTACGTTCTCCCCGTGACCTGCGTGGGTTTTCTCCGGGTGCTCCGGTTTCCTCCCGCACTCCAAAGATGTGCAGGTTTGTAGGTTAATTGGCTTTGGCAAATTGTAAATTGTCCCTAGTGTGTGTAGGATAGCGCTGGTTACTGGGTGATCGCTGGTCGGCACGGACTCGGTGGGCCGAAGGGCCTGTGTCCACACTGTATCTCTAAACCAAACTGTAAACTCAAAAACGAAACGAAACACTAAAGGGTGATTTACAGAAGCCAATAAACCTACAAACCCGCACGTCTTTCGGATGTGGGAGGAAACCGGAGCACCCGGAGAAAACCCCACACGGTCACAGGGAGAACATGCAAACTCCACACTGACAACATCCAACGTTAGGATTGAACCTGGGCCACTGGTGCTGTAAGGCAGCAGGTCTACGAACTGTGCCACTGTGCCACCCTTAGTTCTTAAAAGAAATTATGTATTTGAGAGTCGTACAGTACAACAGGCCTTTCGGCCCACCAAGTCCATGTCGGCCTTTCCCCTCCCCCCCCATATACATTCATCTCGTAGATAGACACAAAGTGGAATCTTCAAATCTTGATCAGATTTCACAGTGGAGCAGACAAAATGTGCAGGAAGGAACTGCAGATGCTGGTTTACACCAGAGATAGACACAGAGTGCTGGAGTAACTCAGCGAGTCAGGCAGCATCTCTGGAGAGAAAGGATGGGTGACGTTTCGGTTTGGGACCCTTCTTCAGACTACATCAGATTTCTACACGTTTTGTCTGCGAAATCTCCTCGAGGTATGTCTACTTTGAAGATGTTCTTCTCCAGTCTGAAGAAGGGTCCCAACCTGAAACATCACCTAGCCATGTTCTCCAAAGATGCTGCCTGACCCGCTGAGTTACTCCAGCACTTTGTGTCTATGTTCTCCACAGATGCTGCCTGACCCACTAAGTTATTCCAGCACTCTGTGTCCATGTTCTCCAGAGATGCTGCCTGACCCGCTGAGTTACTCCAGCACTCTGTGTCCATGTTCTCCAGAGATGCTGCCTGACCCGCTGAGTTACTCCAGCACTCTGTGTCCATGTTCTCCAGAGATGCTGCCTGACCCGCTGAGTTACTCCAGCACTTTGTGTCTATGTTCGGTGCATACTAGCATCGGCAGTTCCTGCCTACACTAATCTCAATTACATCCTCGGCTCCATTCCCAGTAATGCCTTGTCTGTTTGTGTCTGTCTAAATGTCTCTTGTACATGCTGAGCATCTGATTCACCTCGTCCCCAGGTATGTAGGATAGCCATTCCACCTGTGTGATAAATATCCCTCTCCTCTTTCAATCTCTTTACTCTCACTTTAAAGCTGTGCCCTCTGGTTACTGATACCCCTACCAGGGGAAAAAGGTTCTGGCTGTCTACCCTGTCAATGCCTCTCATAACTGGGAGGGGTGTAGGGACCAGAGGCGGATACGGAGACGGGAGAGGTGTGGGGCTCGTACAGCCCGCCCCGTCTCTGTAACCCCCTCTGGCCCCTACACCCCTCCCTACCCCTGGTGTAGGTCCTGCTCTCTCACAGTCGAGCTATCAGGGCTGGGCTGTCCACCCACCACAGCCCACACAGTGAACACACCGTGTGTTACGCACATAGGCACGGTGTCTTTGCTGCTGAAGCTCTGGGCCGACGAGGCCTGTGGGTAGAGGTGTCTCAATCACACCCTTGGCTTGGTGGAGTCCTTACCTCAGCACCCGTCTGAAACCACACCTTGCATCTACATCACACCTTCCATTCAGACAACTATTCCAAAGTGCACAGACATTTCAGCAAAAAGTGGGAGACCCTCAGACTATCTTTAATCGGACTTCACTGGACTTTATCTTGCACTAAACATTATTGCCTTTATCCTGCATCTGCACCTCCCTTCCATTGACTCAATCTACACTTCACGCTGCCTCGGCAAGGCCAGCAGCATAATCAAGGACCAGTCTCACCCCGGTCACTCCCTCTTCTCCCCTCTCCCATCAGGCAAGAGGCACAGAATGTGAAAATGCACACCTCCAGATTCAGGGACAGCTGGAGTAACTCAGCGGGACAGGCTGCATCTCTGGAGAGAAGAAATGGATGATGTTTCGGGTCGAGACCCTTCTTCAGACTAGTCAGGGGAAAGGGGAACGAGAGATACAGGTGATGATGTAGAGAGATATAGATCAAATGAATGAAAGATAAGCAAAAAAGTAACAATGATAAAGGAAACAGGCCGTTGTTAGCTGCTTGCTAGGTGAGAACGAGAACCTGGTGCGACTTGGGTGGGGGAGGGATGGAGAGAGAGAGAATGCAGGGGTTACTTCAAGTTAAAGAAATCAATAATCATACGATGTCTGAAGAAGGGTCTCGACCCGAAACATTACCCATTACCCAACAGAGATGCTGCCTGTCCCGCTGAGTTGCTCCAGCTTTTAGTGTCTATCCACTGGGCTGTAAGCTGCCCAAGCGAAATATGAGATGCATGAGCGTGGTGTGGCAGCGCCTATCGGCAGCGGCTCGACTACAGTCCGCCTGTCTTTTTTAAAATTTTTGTCTCGTTAAATGTATGCCTTGACTCTAGTTTTTATTTATTTTTTAGCTGTGTATATGTGGGGGGTGGGGGAAACTGTTAATCTCTTCCCTGTACGGGGACCAGACTTTTTCCCTGTCGGGTCCCCGATGTCGTTGGGCCTAACATCGTGGAGCTGGCGGCGGCCTCCGGCCGGGACCCACCTGAGGGCTCCAGTCGCGGAGCCTGTGGACCTGACATCGCGGAGCTGGCCGACTTCGGAACGGGGAGAGCTGTGGTGGCGCTCGGCTGCGACCCGACTTCGGAGCTTCGGAGGCTCCGGCCGCAGGCCCGGTGGACAGGAACATCGGGAGCTCGCAGGTCCCTGGTGGGAGACCGCTTTTCGGAGCTCCCGCAACCGCAACTTCTCCCGCTGGAATCGCGGCGGTTTAAATGACTCGGAGCGGGGCCTAACATCGCCCGGCGCGGCTTAAACGGCCACAGGACTTACCATCGCCCGCCGGGTGCTTTAACATCGGAGCCCCAGTTCGCCTCGACGCTGCAGTTGGACTGCTGGACCACGGGAGAAGAACAAAGGGACGAGATAAGACTTTTGCATTCCATCACAGTGAGGAGGTGTTGGAGATCCACTGTGATGGATGTTTATGTAAACTGTGTTAAGTGTGAGTCTTGGGGGTTTTTGTAATGTAAGACTGTAGAAAATGCAATTTCGTTCAAACCAAGCTGTTTGAATGACAATAAAAGACATTCTATTCTATTCTATTCTTCCAATTTGCATTTAGCCTCACTCTGACAATGGAGGAGACCTGGGACAGAAAGGTCTGCGTGGGAATGGGAAGCAGGATTAGTGTTAAGCAACCGGGAGATCAGGTAGGTGTACGTGGACTGAGCGAAGGTGTTCAGCGAAACGATTGCCCAGTCTGCGTTTGGTCTCGCCCATGTATAAGAGGAAAGTGGGATGTTTTTAAGTGTGCTGACAAGAGTTCAAGACATACACGTCCCTGTTAGAGTGAAGGGCAAGGCAGGCAAATGTAAGGAAGCCTGGATGACGAGGGAAATTGAGGCTTTGATCAAGAGTAAGAAGGAGGCATGAGACAGGTATAGGCAGCCGGGATCAAGTGTACCCCTGGAGGAGTTTCAGGAACTAAGGAGTAAGCTAAAAAATAGGAAATCAGAAAGGCAAAAAGGAACAGGTCTGGCAGAGAGCATGAAGAATAATCCCAAGAGATTTTATAAATACATAAAGGCAAAAGGGTAACCAGAGAGAGAATGGGATGCCTCAGGAATCAAAGCTGTCAACTCTGTGTGGAGCCGCATGAGATGGTAATGGTCCTCAATGAGTATTTCTCTTCTGTATTTACCGTGGACGGGAGAACTTGGGGCAATCAATGGAAGTGTCTTGAGAGCTGTCAGTGTTACTGTCGCAGAGGTGCTGAAGGTACTATCATGCATGAAGGTAGACAAATCTCCCTGGCCTGATCAGATATATCCGAGGAAGCTGTGAGGAAATTGCGGGAGCCCTCGCTGAGATTTATGAGCCGTCATTAAATACAGGAGAGGTGCCGGAAGACTGGAGGGTGGCAAATGTTGTGTCTCTAATCAAGAAGGGTTGCAGGGAAAATGCTGGGTACTACAGGCCAGTGAGCTTAATCTGTAGTTGAAAAGTTACTGGGGAGTATTCTGAGGGATAGGACAAGCATTTAGATGGACAAGGGCTCATTAGGGATAGTCAGCATGGTTTTGTACGTGGGAGGTCATGTCTCACAAATCTGGTAGTCTGCTCTGGAAGGTTACATCGCATGGGATCCATGGAGAGATAGCTGAATGGATAGAAAATTGGCTTCATGGTTGGAAGCGGAGGGTGATGGTGGAAAGTTGCTTCTCGGACTGGAGGCCTGTGACTAGTGGTGTGCCTCAGGGGTTCAGTGCTGAATCCGTTTATCAAAAATTGCAGCAGGATCTGGATCGATTGGCCAGGTGGGCGGAGGAATGGTTGATGGAATTTAATACAGAGACATGTGAGGAGTTGCAACAACAGTCTCACAACCCCGAGGCAGCCTTCATTGTTGCGGGTGACTTCAATCACTCCAACCTGAAGACTGTACTCCCCAAATTCCACCAAAATGTCTCCTTCGCCACTAGAGAAGACAAGATACTGGACAAAGTTTATACAAACATGGCTGAAGCTTACAAAGCCGTCCCCCTCCCCAACCTTGGGCAGTCTGATCACCTCTCATTGTTCCTGCTCCGAAAGTACTCCCCACTCATCAGACGTGTTAAACCCACAGTGAGGACAGTTAAAGTTTGGTCAGAGGAGGCGGACTCCACACTTCAGCAGCGTTTTGGAAACACTGACTGGAATGTGTTTGCAGCCCAGGCCACCCTTGACTCCCACACGGACATTGACTCTTATACATCCTCTGTTTTGGACTTTATCAACTCCACCATCAACAGTGTCACCTCCCTCAAACGGATTACCACATTCCCGAATCAGAAGCCATGGATGAACAGTGAGGTCAGGCTACTGCTGAAGGCACGTGACACCGCTTTCAGGTCAGGCGTTGCTCGAGCCTACAGGTCATCCAGGGCTAACCTGAAGAGGGGCATCAAGAAGGCCAAGCATAGCAACAAGCTAAGGATTGAGGAGCAGTTCAATGACAACTCCAACCCCCGACGCATGTGGCAAGGCATCCAGGCCATCACGGACTATAGATCCACCAACACCACCCCCACATCCAGCGACGCCTCCTTCCTTGAGGAGCTTAACCATTTTTATGGCCGCTTTGACAGGGACAATCAAGAGATGGCCATCAAGGCTGTGCTCCCTGCTGATCACCAGCCCCTCACACTCACCCCCTACAACGTGTATGTGGCACTGAGCAGGATTAATGCACGTAAGGCTGCTGGCCCTGATGGCATCCCCGGACGCGTCCTCAGGGCCTGTGCTGCGCAGCTGACAGACGTCTGGACTGACATCTTCAACCTGTCACTTGCCCAAGCAGTTGTCCCCACGTGCCTTAAAACCACCCCCATCGTGCCGGTGCCAAAACACTCCACTGCGGCGAGCCTCAACGACTTCCGCCCAGTTACACTTACTCCCATCATCACTAAGTGCTTCGAGAGGCTAGTCCTGGCACACCTCAAAGGCTGCCTACCTCCCACACTGGACCCCTATCAGTTCGCCTACCGCAAGAACAGGAGTACGGAGGATGTCATCTCAACGGCACTTCACTCTGCCCTCTCCCACCTCGACAACAGAGACCACCTACGTGAAAATGCTGTTCATCGACTATAGCTCAGCATTTAACACCATTATCCCCTCAAAACTGATCACCAAACTCAGTGACCTGGGCATCGACCCCTCCCTCTGCAACTGGATACTGGACTTTCTAACTAACAGACCCCAGTCTGTTAGGTCAGACAACCACACCTTTTCAACCCTCACCCTGAACACTGGCGTCCCACAGGGGCTGTGTGCTGAGCCCCCTCCTCTACTCCCTCTTCACCGACGACTGCACACCTGTACATGGTACTTACACCATCATCAAGTATGCAGATGATACAACGGTGATTGGCCTCATCAGCGACAACAATGAGTCGGCCTATAGGTGCGCTAACAACAACCTGGCCCTTAACACCAAGAAGACCAAAGAGCTCATTGTGGACAACAGAAGGTCTAGGGGCGGCACGCACACCCCCATCCATATTAACGGGACAGAGGTGGAGCGTGTTTCCAGCTTCAGGTTTCTGGGGGTCAGGTTCTCTGATGACCTCTCTTGGACCCACAATACCTCAACACTGGTCAAGAAGGCTCACCAGCGTCTCTTCTTCCTGAGGAGACTAAAGAAGGTCCATCTGTCTCCTCAGATTCTGGTGAACTTCTACCGCTGCACCATCGAGAGCATCCTTACCAACTGTATCACAGTATGGTATGGCAACTGCTCTGTCTCCGACCGGAAAGCACTGCAGAGGGTGGTGAAAACTGCCCAACGCATCACTGGTTCCTCACTCCCCACCATTGAGTCTGTCCAGAGCAAGCGATGTTTGCGAAGGGCGCGCAGCATCGTCAAGGACTGCTCTCACCCCAACCACAGACTGTTTACCCTCCTCCCATCTGGGAGGCGCTACAGGTCTCTCCGTTCCCGGGCCAGCAGGTTCAGGAACAGCTTCTTCCCTGCGGTTGTTACCCTACATAACTCTGCACCTTGGTGATTGCCAGTCATCCCCCGGACACTCCTTCCCCCAGTGACTGATCTCCCTCCCCGAAAATTGCACTACTGCTACTGTATATACATATATATATATATTTGACTGTTCCATTATTCTGTGTTCGCACTTCTGGGTGAGATGCTAACTGCATTTTGTTCTCTCTGTACTTGTACACTGCACAATGACAATAACGTTTTGAATCTTGAATCTTGAATCTTGATTTTGGGAAGTCTAACATGGGCAGGGCCTACACAGTAAATGGTAGGCCTCTGGGGAGTGTTGTAGAGCAGGGGGATCGAGGAGTACAGGTGCATGGTTCCTTGAAGGTGGAATCACAGATAGATAAGGTGGTCAAACAGGTTTTGTCATATTGGCCCTCGTTCCACCGGGTGGCGCCGTACGATGACAACCTCGCTAACAGTCTGTTTTGCCCTTTTCTTCTTTTGTTGTTTTTAGTCTGTTGTTAAATGTACGTTTTAGTGTACCTATAGTTTTGTATTAGGTGGGGGGGGGGGGAAACCTTTTAAATCCCTTTGCTCGACGGAGATGCGACTTTTTCCATATCTTATCTCCGTCCGCACTGCGGCCTAACATCCAGGCGTTCCCTTTGCTGGAGATCGACTTCGGGAACTCCAACCGCGGGAGCCTGTGGACCTAACATCGAGGAGCTGGCGGTCCCTTTGTCAGGGATCGACTTCGGGAGCTCCAACCGCAGGAGCTTCGACCCTCCCAATCGCGGGAGCTTCGATCGCCCCGACTGCGGATGGTTCGCCTGCCCCGACCGCGGGAGAAAAGGAGGGAAGAAGACAGTATTGCCTCCCATCACAGTGAGGAAAGTGGGAGCCACTGTGGTGGATGTTTATGTTAACTTTTATGTAGTTGTATGTCTTGTTGCTGTTTTGGTATGACTGTATGTAAATCAAATTCCTTGTATGTTTTTACATACTTGGCTAATAAATTAATTACAAATTACAATTACAATTACAATTAGTCTAGTGTTGAGTATTGAGTATAGAAGTTGGGAGGTCATGTTGCAGTTGTATAAGACGTTGGTGAGACCGCATTTAGAATATTGTGTTCAGTTCTGGGCACCATGTCATAGGAAAGATATTGTCAAGCTGGAAAGGGTTCAGAGAAGATTCACAAGGATGTTGCCAGGACTTGAGGGCCTGAGCTATAGGGAGAGGTTGAGCAGTCTGGCACACTAATGCGTGGAGTGCAGGAGGATGAGGGGCTGATCTTATAGAGTTGTATAAAATCAAGAGAGGAATAGATCGGGTAGACGCACAGAGTCTCTTGCCCAGAGTTGGGGAATCGAGAGTTTAAGGTGAGGGGGGGGAAATATTTAATATGAATCTGAGGGGTAACCTTTTCACACAAAAGGTGGTGGGTGTGTGGAACAAGCTGCCCGGAGGAGGTAGTTGAAGCTGGTACAATCGCAATATTTAAGAAACATTTGGACAGGTACTTGGATAGGACAGGTTTCGAGGGATATGGACCAAATGCAGGCAGGTGGGACTAGTGTAGATGGGGCATGTTGGCCGGTGTAGGCAAGTTGGGCTGAAGGGCCTTGTGTCCACCCTGTAAGACTATGACTAATTGATATTCTATTACGAGAGGCATAGATAGGGTGGGCAGTCAGAACCTTTCTCCCCAGGGTGGAAATGTCAAAGGCTAAAGGGCAAAGCTTTTAAGGTGAGAGGGGCAAAGTTTAAAGGAGATGTACGGGGCAAGTTTGTTACACAGAGGGTGGTGGGGGCCTGGAACACGCTGCTGGAGGTGGTGCTGGAGGCATAGTGGCGTTTAAGAGACTTTTGGATAGGCACATGGACATGCAGGAATTGGGGCGATATGGATCATGTGCAGGCAGAGGAGATTAGTTTACAGAGTTTTAGTCTCTGTAACAGGCCCTTTGGCCCGACTTGTCCGTGTTGACCAAGATGCCCCATCTAAACGAGTTCCATTTGCCCACGTTTGGCCTATGTCCCTCTGAACTTTTCATATCCATGAATCTGTCCAAGTGTTTTTTTTTACATGTTGTCACAGTGCCTGCCTCCGGCAGCTTGTTCCCGTACACCCACCACCCACCGTGTGAACTTTTGCATCATGTTCAGCACGGACATTGTGGGCCAAGGGGCTGTTCCAGCCTTTGACATTTCCACGCTGGGGTTAAGGTTCTGACTGTCCACCCTATCCATGCCTCTCATAAATTTATCTAGATGCAGGAAAAACGTTCCCAATGTTGGGCGAGTCCAGAACCAGGGGCCGCGGTCTAAGAATAAAGGGGAGGCGATTTAAAACTGAGATGAGAAAAAACTTTTCACCCAGAGAGTTGTAAATTTGTGGAATTCTCTGCCACAGAGGGCAGTGGAGGCCAATTCACTGGATGAATTTAAAAGAGCGTTAGATAGAGCTCTTGGGGCTAGCGGAATCAAGGGATATGGGGAGGAGGCAGGCATGGGTTACTGATTGTGGATGATCGGCCATGATCACAATGAATGGCGGTGCTGGCTCGAAGGGCCAAATGGCCTCCTCCTGCACCTACTTTCTATGTTTCTATGTTTTCTATGTTTCTACTCCTACCAAGTCTCCCCTCAGCCTCTGACGTTCCGGAGACAACAATGAGCTTTGCACGGGGGCAGGAGGCAGCCCCGATACAGTCATCGATGCAGCAGAGAAAGAGTTGGGGGGTGTTCATAAGTCATAGTAGCAGAAGTAGGCTATTCGGCCCATCGAATCGTAATGGTGCCGGAGTTTGTTTGGAAAAAGAAGTGTGCAGATTGGTGGCGCAGCGGTAGAGTTGCTGCCTTACACCGACGGAGACCCATCTCGACTACAGGTGCTGTCTGTACGGAGTTTGTACGTTCTCCCCGTGACCTGCATGCATTTTCTACGAGTTCTTTGGTTTCCTCCCACATTCCAAAGACGTACAGGTTTGTAGGCTAATCGGCTTGGTATAAATGTAAATTGTCCCTAGCGTGCGTCGGATAGTTTTAAAGTGCGGTGATCGCTGGTCGGCGCGGACTCGGTGGGCCGAAGGGCCTGTTTCCGCGGTGTATCCCTAAACGAATCTAAACTAACATAACCAACAAAAAGTAGGCCTGGTTGGGTCCAATGTGAGTGCCCATGCTACACCTTTGACATGGAGAATATGGGAAGAGGTTATCACAAATGTAGATCCCTTAGATGGTGGGGAGGTCAGTACTGTGATGGACTGGGCAGTGTCCACCACTCTCTATAATCTCCTTCGTTCCTGGGCGTTGGAGTTGCTGAACCAGGCCGCGAAGCAACCAGTTATTTTGCTCTTTATCGTACACCTGTGGAAGTATTCAGCAACATACTGGATCTCCTCAATCTTCTTACTAAGTAACCCCTCCTGCAGGCTGTTAAATGTGCCCTAATCCAACAGTCTGGTGAACTAATCTAACCTTTAATGAAGCTCCATGTACTCTCAACCCAAAACATTCACCTATCCACGTTCTCCAGAGATGCTGCCTAACCCGCTGAGTTACTCCAGCACTCTGTGTCCATGTTCTCCAGAGATGCTGCCTGACCCGCTGAGTTACTCAGCACTCTGTGTCCACGTTCTCCAGAGATGCTGTCTAACCCACTGAGTTACTCCAGCACTCTGTGTCCATGTTCTCCACAGATGCTGCCTGACATAGAAACATAGAAACATAGAAAATAGGTGCAGGAGGAGGCCATTCGGCCTTCGAGCCAGCACCGCCATTCATTGTGATCATGGCTGATCGTCCCCAATCAATAACCCGTGCCTGCCTTCTCCCCATATCCCTTGCTTCCACTAGCACCTAGAGCTCTATCTAACTCTCTCTTAAATCCATCCAGTGATTTGGCCTCCACTGCCCTCTGTGGCAGGGAAAGATGCTGCCTGACCCGCTGAGTTACTCCAGCACTTTGTGTCCATGTTCTCCAGAGATGCTGCCTGACCCGCTGAGTTACTCCAGCACTCTGTGTCCATGTTCTCCAGAGATGCTGCCTGACCCGCTGAGTTACTCCAGCACTTTGTGTCCTTTTGTGTAAACCAACATCTGCAGTTCCTTGTTTCTACTTATTAACTCTGGGGCGGCACAGTGGTAGAGTTGCTACCTTCTCGCGCTGGAGACCAGGGTTCAATCCTGACTACCCGTGCTGTCTGTGCGGAGTTTGTACGTTCTCCCTGTGACCACGTGGGTTTTCACCGGGTGCTCCAATTTTCTCCCACACTTCAATGATGTTGGGTTTGTAGGTTAATTGGCTTCTGTAAATTGTAAATTGTCCTTAGCGTGAAGGATAGTGCTAGTGGTCGGGGCCTTGACTGGTGGGGCGGACTCAATGGCCGAAGGACCTTTTTCTGCGCTGTATCACTAAAGTCCAAAGTCTAAATCTCAAATGGCTCATTGGCACCGCCTGCTGGTACATCAAGACACTGCATGATGACATCCCCACATTCACTAACCCTTGCAGTGTGGAGCTGGACACAAAATGCTGGAGTAACTCAGTGGCACGGGCAGCATCTCTGGAGAGACGTTGCTGGTCGAGACTCTTCTTCAGACTGAGAGTCAGGGAAGAAGAGTCTAGAGATATGGAAGGGTATGGTGTGAAAATGACAGATCAAAGCAGACGCTGGTCAAGGAAACGTAGAATGGTTCATTGTTAGCTGAGGGGAAGGTGACAAGGAGGCAGACAATGTAAAATGAATCAAGAGGACAGTGAAACTAGTTGGATGGAACTAGGGTGGGGGAGAGATGGAGAGAGAGGGTTACTTGAAGTTAGAGAAGACAATGTTCATACCGCTGGGGTGTAAGCTGCCAAAACAAAATATGAGGTGCTGTTCCTCCAATTTGCGCTGGGCCTCACTCTGACAATGGAGGAGTCCAGGACAGAAAGGTCAGTGTGGGAATGGGAGGGGGAGTTAAAGTGTTTAGGAACCGGTAAATCGCATATGCCTACGTTTTCTGAGCTGAGATGTTCTGCGAATGATCGCCCAGTCTGCGCTTGGTCTTACCGATATATAGGAGTCCACACCTGTAACAACGGATACAGTAGATGAGGTTGGAGGAGGTGCAAGTGACCTCTGCCTAACCTGAAAAGGACAGTCCGGGCTCCTGGACAGAGTCGAGGGTATAGCGGACAGGTGTTGCATCTTCTGTGGTTGCTGGGGAGGGGGTGGGAAGGGTGGGAAGGGAGTTAACCAGGGAGTTGCGGAGGGAACGGTCTCTGCAGAAAGCGGAAAGGTGGAGAAGGGAAAATGTGGCTAGTGGTGGGATAACGTTGGAGGTGGCGGAAATTTCTGAGGATTATATGCTGTATGCTCATGGCTGAGGGGGTGGAAGGTGAGGACTAGGGGGACTCTGTCCCTGTTTGCGACCAGGGGGAGGGGAAGCAAGGGCGGAGCTGCGGGTATCGAGGAGATCCTAGTGAGGGCCTCATCGATGATGGAAGAGGGGAACCCCATTCGCTAAAGAATGAGGACATCTCAGATGTCCTGGTATGGAACAGCTCATCTTGGGCGCAGATGCGGCGTAGACGGAGGAATTGGGAGTAGGGGATAGAGTCTTTGCAGGAAGCAGGGTGGGAAGAAGTGTAGTCAAGGCAGCTGTGGGAATCGGTAGGTTTGTATTAGATATCAGTCGATAGTCTATATCTCCTGTGGTGGAGACGGGGAGATCAAGAAAGGGGAGGGAGATGTCGGAGATGGTCCAAGTGAATTTGAGCGCAGGATGGAAATTGGTGGTGAAGTTGATGAAGTCCATGAGTTCTGCATTGGTGCCGGAGGTAGCACCGATGCAGTTGCCAATGGAGCTGGGACAGTTTGCGGTCTCATGGGGACTGATTCTCCCAGAGTGTGGCAACGGCAGCTCGGTTATGACCGGCACCAGGAACAGAGGTTGTGAGTTGAAACCTCACCACACTTTAATCATTTGTGTCATGGTATACTTTTAGTTTTAATTTTAGTTTTAATTTTAGTTTCGTTTAGTGACACAACATGGGAACAGATCTTTCGGCCTGCCGAGTCCACGCCGACCATCGATTATCCGTTTACCACACCCCACCTCTACAATAGTCATCACGCCCCCTACTCTCTGAACACCCACCATCCCCCCACCAGCCCTCGCCCTGGCCTTTATCCACTCCCCGGCTCTCCTCTGATCCCAACACCCACCCTTGTCGTGTCTTCACCATCCCCCCTGACATCCCCCTTTCCGATACGGAACGGTTTGTCCTCAACAGAGGCGTCACCTACGTTCCCCTCCGCCCCCAGCTCAACGAGTTCCGGGTCTGCCACGACGTCGAGCTTTTCTTCCGTCGCCTCCTCCTCTGTGCCTGTTTCTATGGGAAGGAATCCTCACCACCCAGTGATGACCCCTTCCCCCCCTCCTCTTGGATTCCCCAGAACGGCCTTCTACCCTCTCTAGACCTCTTCATTTCTCACTGCCGGCATGACATCGACCGTCTCAACTTTTCCACTCCTCTTACCTACTCCAACCTCACCCCCTCTGAACGTACAGCCCTCCGCTCACTCTGCAGCAACCCTGACATTATCATAAAACCCATCGACAAGGGAGGTGCCGTGGTAGCCTGGCGCGCTGACCTCTACCGGGCTGAGGCCAGGCGACAACTCTCAGACACCTCCTCCTACTTATCCTTGGACCATGATCCCACAGACGAGCACCAGGCCTTAATCTCTAACACCATTACTGATTTCATCACTTCAGGCTGTCTGCCTTCCATATCCTTCAACCTTATCGTTCCCCAGCCCCGCACAGCCCGTTTTTACCTTCTCCCAAAATCCACAAACACAACTGCCCTGGCAGACCCATTGTTCTGCCTGCTCCTGTCCCACGGAAATGATTTCCACGTACCTCGACTACATCCTATCCCCCCTGGTCCAATCTCTCCCGAACCTGTCCAAGACACCTCACACACCCTTTGTCTCTTTAATGACCGGCTTTCCAAGCCCCCACTCCCTCATCTTTACTATGGACGTTCAGTCACTCTACACCTCCACCTCCACCAGGAAGGCCTTAAAGCCCTCCGTTTCTTCTTCAACCGCAGAACCATCCAATTTCCCTCTACTAACACTCTACTCCACCTAGCGGAGCTGGTCCTCACCCTCAACAACTTCTCCTTTGATTCCTTCCACTTCCTCCAAGTCCTATGGGAACTTGCATGGGCCCCAGCTACGCCTGCCTCTTTGTAGGGTACGTTGAACAATCCCTGTTCCAGGCGTACACTGGCCCCTGAACTCTATTTCCGTTACATTGATGACTGCATCGGTGCTATCTCCTGCACCCGTGCAGAACTCATCAACTTCACCACCAATTTTCATCCTGCACTCAAATTTACTTGGACCATCTCCGACACCTCCCTCCCTTTCTTGATCTCACCATCTCCATCACAGGAAATAGACTAATGACTGACGTCTATTACAAATCCACTGACTCCCACAACTATCTCGACTACATTTCTTCCCACCCTGCTTCCAGCAAAGACTCAGTCTGAAGAAGGGTCTCGACCCGAAACGTCACCCATTCCTTCTCTCCAGAGATGCTGCCTGTCCCGCTGAGTTACTCCAGCATTTTGTGTCTTGCTGCAGAGACTCCAGCTCCTACTCCCAATTCCTCCGTCTACGCCGCATCTGCGCCCAGGATGAGGTGTTCCATACCAGGACATCTGAGATGTCCTCATTCTTTAGGGAACGGAGGTTCCCACTCCCATCATAGATGAGGCCCTCACTCGTGACTCTTCGGTACCCCGCAGCTCCGTCCTTGCTCCCCCTCCCCTAGTTGCAACAGAGACAGAGTCCCCCTAGTCCTTATCTTCCACCCCATCAGCCGTCGCATACAACACATAATCCTCTGAAATTTCCGCCACCTCCAACGGGATCCCACCACTAGCCACATTTTCCCTTTCAACACCCTTTCCGCTCTCCCCAGGTACCTTCCCCTGGAACCGCAGAAGATGCAACACCTGTCCCTATATCTCCTCCCACAACTCTGTCCAGGGACCCCGACAGTCCTGTCAGGTTAGGGCAGAGGTTCACTTGCACCTCCTCCAACCTCATCTACTGTATCCGTTGTTCAAGATATGGCCTCTTATACATCGACGAGACCAAACGCAGACTGGGCGACCGTTTCACGGAACACCTTCGCTCAGCCCGCCTGAACCAACCTGATCTCCCGGTTGCCAAACACTTGAATTCCCCTTCCCATTCCTACACAGACCTTTCTGTCCTCGTCTCCTCCATTGTCAGAGTGAAGGCTAAACGCAAATTTGAAGAACAGCATCTCATATTTCGCTTGGGCAGCTTACAGCCCAGTGGTATGAATATTGATTTCTCTCACTTCAGGTAGCCCCGCATTCCCTCTCTCTCTATCCCTCCCCCATCCAAGTCGCACTAGCTTCTCATTTTCACCCAACAAACAACTAACAATGGCCTGTTTCCTTTATCATCATTACTTTTTTACATATCTTTCATTCATTGTTCTTTATCTCTCCACATCACCGTCTATATCTCTCGTTTCCTTTATCCCTAACAGTCTGAAGAAGGGTCTCAACCCGAAACGTCACCTATTCCTTCTCTCCAGAGATGCTGCCTGTCCCGCTGAGTTACTCCAGCATTTGGTGTCCATCTTTGGTTTAAACCAGCATCTGCAGTTCCTTCCTACACACTAGTTCTATGTTATCCCACTTCTTCATCCACTCCCTACACATTATGGACAATTTACAGAAGCCAATAACTTACAAACCTGCACGTCTTTGGTGTGTGGGATGAAACCGGAGCACCCGGAGTAAACCTATGCTGTGAGAAGGAGAAGGTGTGAACTCTGCACAGACAGCATCCGTGGTTGGGATCGGAACCCGGGTTTATGACTGTGAGGCAGCAACTCTGTCAGCTATGTCACTGTGTCGCCCACTTCTGATTGAAAACAATTTGTGAGACAATGATCAGGAGAGTAAATGTATCTTCATTAAACTTCATCTTCAAAATGGGTCTACATTGGTGAGACCAAGCGCAGGCTTGGCGATAGCTTCGCGCAACACCTCCGCTCAGTTTGCAATAACCAACCTGATCTCCCGGTGGCTCCGCACTTCAACTCCCCCTCCCATTCTGAATCGGGACCTTCCTGTCCTGGGCCTCCTCCATGGGCCAGAGTGAGTCTCACCGCAAATTGGAGGAGCAGCACCTCATATTTTGCTTTGGTAGTTTTACACCCCAGTGGTATGAACATTGACTTCTCCAATTTCAGGTAGTCCTTGCTTTCTCCCTCTTTCCCCTCCCCCTTCCCAGTTCTCCCACAGCCCACTGTCCTCCGCCTCTTCCTTTCTTCTTCCCGCCCCCCCCCCACCCCCACATCAGTCTGAAGAAGGGTCTCGATCCGAAACGTCACCTATTCCTTCGCTCCATAGATGCTGCCTCACCCGCTGAGTTCTCCAGGCAGTTTTGTCTACCTTCATTAAAGCTCTGTTAGGTCCTTCATAAATGGGACTAGAGCACTTTGTGGGAAGAGGTTACTTAGAAGATTGAGAAGATTCAGTATTGCACTGAGTACTCTCTCAATTATCCCCAGGTACACGATAGAGAACACACTGGTTGCATCACAGCCTTGTTCAGTACCATCTGACCACCCCACCATCGATGGGATATACAGGAGGCACTGCCTCAGAAAGCAGCAGCATCATCAGAGACCCACACCACCCTGGCCACGCTCTCATCTCGTTGCTACCATCGGAAGAAGGTACAGAAGCTCTGAAAACCATGACCTCCAGGTTCCAGAACAGCTTCTTCCCAACAACCATCAGCAACTGTGATCTTCTATGGACTGTGTGTTGGGTTGCTCCACAGACTTTGTTTTGGCACTGTTAGTGTTACCTAGCGTTAATTTATTGTGTTAGCATGGATTTACGAAGGGGAAATCATGGCTTACTAATCTTCTGGAGTTTTTTTGAGGATGTAACTAGGAAAATGGACAAGGGGGAGCCAGTGGATGTAGTGTACCTGGACATTCAGAAAGCATTTGATAAGGTCCCACATAGGAGATTAGTGGTCAAAATTAGGGCACATGGTATTGGGGTAGAGTGCTGACATGGATAGAAAATTGGTCGGCAGACAGGAAACAAAGTGTAGGGATTAATGGGTCCCCTTCAGAATGACAGGCAGTGATTATTGGGGTACCGCAAGGCTCGTTTCTGGGACCGCAGCTATTAACAATATACATTAATGATTTAGATGAAGGGATTAAAAGTAACATTAGCAAATTTGCAGATGACACAAAGCTGGGTGGGCAGGTGAACTGTGAGGAGGATGCTATGAGGATGCAGCATGACATGGACAGGTTGGGGTGAGTTGGGCAGATGCATGGCAGATGCAGGTTAATGTGGATAAATGTGAGGTTATCCACTTTGGTGGCAAAATAGGAAGGCAGATTATTATCTAAATGGTGTCAAGTTGGGAAAAGGGGAAGTAAAATGGGATCTGGGGGTCGTTGTTCATGAGTCACTGAAAGTAAGCATGCAGGTACAGCAGGCAGTGAAGAAAGCGAATGGCATGTTGGCCTTCATAACAAGAGGAGTTGAGTATAGGAGCAAAGAGGTCCTTCTGCAGTTGTACAGGGCCCTCGTGAGACCACAGCCAGAGTATTGTGTGCAGTTTTGGTCTCCAAATTTGAGAAGGACATTCTTGCTACTAAAGGAGTGCAGCGTAGGTTCACAAGGTTAATTTCCGGGATGGCGGGACTGTGATATGTTGATAGAATGGAGCGGCTGGCTTGTATACTCTGGAATTTAGAAGGAGTGAGTGGGGATCTATTGAGACATATAAGATTATTAAGGGTTTCTACACGCTAGAGGGCAGGAAACATGTTCCCGATGTTGGGGGAGTCCAGAACCAGGGGCCACAGTTTAAGAATAAGGAGTAAGCCATTTAGAACGGAGATGAGGAAAAACTTTCTCACACAGAGAGTTGTTGGAGTCTGGAATTCTCTGCCTCAGAGGGTTTTCTGGATGCTTTCAAGAGAGAGTTAGATAGCGCGCTTAAAGGTAGCGGAGTCAAGGGATATGGGGAGAAGGCAGGAACGGTGCACTGATTGTGATCAGCCAAGATTACATTGAATGGCGGTGCTGGCTCAAAGGGCCAAATGGCCTACTCCTGCACCTATTGTCTATTGTCTGTTGTATTGTCTATTGTTAGTGGTTAATATACAGCATATAATCTGTTGTTTTATTCTGTTAATGGGCTTGTTATGCTGCAGCAAGTAAGAATATCATTGTTCAGTTGTCAGTACAAATTAAATTCTCTTGACGTATTTCTATTTTTCACAGTTTGAGAACATTTCTTTACAACCTACAACTTGCGCTCCTGGAAGGTGTCGCTGCTTCAGAAATCCTTCCTCAAAGGCTGGTGGAAGCAGGATCTCTGAGGATACTAGAAATAGGGTAGAATCTTGATAAACTTTCAAGTCAAAAAGGTTGATGAGAGCAGTAGACGTTGTATATATGGATTTCTTTTTTTTTTTTTTTTAATTTTTTTTTTTTTTTAATTTTTATTTATTAGAAGTACATTACATCACAGCCACATACATTAATACTCGTCATTTATATCTTCTTACAATTAATGTACTCCCTTTATTTATTTTTTTACACTAAAGAAAGAAAAGATTGAAAGAGAGAAGAAAGTGAAGGAAAAAGTGCAAGTGTAGAAAAGTGTAGAAAATGTAACAACAAAAAAGGACGAAGACCTATGAGAGCGAAATTAAAAACAAAAAGAAAAAGAGTTAAGAAATAGGCCCTAAGAAAAGAAAAGAGAAAGAGAAAAAAAGAAAAACAAATGTTTTTTTTTGAGCATCACGTAAATAGGACATACCAACTCTTCAACTATCATCCCCCTTACCCGACCTCAATTTTTTATTTTTTTATTTTTTTAAAGTACTTTTGCACCCTATGTTTGTAATAATTCTATAAATGCAGACCACGTCAGGTGGAAGTGATCTGGTTTACCTGCTAGGAGGAGTCTTATCTCTTCAAGGTGTAGTGTTTCAAACATATTGAAATCCACATATTTATAGTTGGTATTGGAGCCTTCTTCCAAAATTTTAGAATTAGCTTTTTTCCAGTTATTAACCCATAATCCATTAATTTATTTTGAAACACATTTAGTTCTGGATCATCTTCCGTTATTCCGAAGATAATCCATTCTGCTTTGGGTATCAGTCTTGTTTTAAATAACTTTGTAAAGATTTCAAAAATTTCATTCCAAAATTTTTGAATTTTTGTACAGAAGACAAATGAGTGCGCTATAGTTGCTTCTTGGGATTGACATTTATCACAAATAGATGATACGTTTGGGAAAATTTTATGAATTTTAGTTTTTGAATAATATAATCTATGTAAAATTTAAATTGTATTAAAGTGTGTCTTACATTAATCGAGCATTTATGTACTTTTAATAAGTATTCATTCCAACTTTCCTTTGAAATTTTAATAGCTAACTCTTGTTCCAGTCTCTTCTGATACCCTCCGTAGATGGTATTTGTACATTTAAGATAATATTGTACAAATATGATATTAAGTTTGCTGATTCCGCTTTTATCTGCATTGCCTCGTCCAGTACATCTGCTGGGTTATTATGATGATCTTTTATATATTTTTTCAAATAGTCGCATATTTGAAAGTATTTAAAATATTGATTATTTCCGAGTTTATATTTTATTTGTAATTGTTGAAATGAAAGTAATTTTCCAGTTTCATACAAGTCACCAAGCGTTTTAATTCCTAGTCTATCCCATTGTGTATAAGCTTTATCTATAATAGAAGGACTAAACGAAGGGTTATTGACTATAGGTAATAAAAGTGATAAGTTTCTTAATTTTAAATTTTGTTTATTTGTTTCCAAATACGGATTGTACTATGAATAATTGGGTTCTTATTATAGTTTATGTTATTCAATTTCATTGGAGAGAGGAGGATCGCTCCAATGTTTCTAGAGGAGCAATCCTCTTTCTCCATTACAATCCAGTCTACTTGCTGGGCGGAGTTATCCATCAGTTGAATCATGTTTTTAATATTTACTGACCAATAATAATACATAAAATTGGGTAGTGCTAGACCCCCCAATACTTTAGATTTATTCAGATGGGTTTTTTGGTATTCTATGTGATTTATAGTCCCATATAAAATTAGTGATATCTGTCGAGTTTTTTTAAAAAACTTCTTAGGTAAGTATATAGGAATTGATTGAAATAGGTATAAAATTTGTGGTAAAAAGATCATTTTTATTGCGTTTATTCGGCCTATTAAAGACATCGGAAGCGTTTTCCAGATTTAATTAATGTATTCAGTTTATTAAGTAGGGGGTCAAAATTTGCCCTGAGCATACCTTGATATGCTCTGGTAATTTCGATTCCCAAAATATTTAAATTTTTCTGTAGCTATTTTAAAAGGGAATTTTAAAAGATGTGTTGAATCTTTCGGTTTTATTGACATAATTTCACTTTTATTCCAATTTATTCTATATCCAGAAAAAGATCCGAAGTCTTCAATTAAATTTAATATATTTGGTATAGTGATTTGAGGTTTTGTAATATACAATAATATATCATCCGCATATATATGGATTTCAACAAGGCATTCGACAAGGTTCCGCATGGTAGGCTGCTCTGGAAGCATAGATCCCATGGGATTCAAGGAGAGATAGCTGAATGGATAGAAAATTGGTTTTGTGGAAGGAAGCAGAGGGTGATGGTGGAAGGTTGCTAATCGGACTGGAAGCCCGTGACTAGTGGTATGCCTCAGGGTTCGGAGCTGGGCCCATTGCTGTTGTCATCTACAACAATGATTTTGATGAGAACATGCATGGCAAGATTAGAAAGTTTGCAGATGATACAAAAGTGGGTGGTATTGTAGATAGAGAAGAAGGTTGTCAAAAGTGGCAGCAGGATCTTGATCGATTGGCCAGGTGGGCTGAGGAATGGTTGATGGAATTTAATACAGAGAAATGTGAGGTGTTGCATTTTGGGAAGTCTAACAAGGGCAGGACCTACACAGTGAATGGTTGGCCTCTGGGGAGTGTTGTAGAGCAGAGGGATCTAGGAGAGCTGCTTGAAATTGCCGCTCATGATTTTGGACACCTCAGTTAGGTCACCCTGCACTCCAAAGAAAAAAGTGTTCGGTTTTGACACCCTGCTATTGGAAGGATATCATTAAGCTGGAAAAGGTGCAGAGAAGATTTACGATGATGTTGCCAAGACTCGAGGGTCTGAGCTATAGGGCGATGTTGGGCAAGCTGGGACTCCTTGGAACTCAGGAGGCTGAGGGATGATCTTATAGAGGTGTACAAAACCATGAGGGGAATAGACAGGGTGAATGCACAGTCTTTTACCTAGTGTAGGGGAATCTAGAACAAGAGGACATAGGTTTAAGGTGAGGGTGGCAAGATATAATAGGAACCGAGGGGACAACCTTTTCACACAGGGTGGTGGGTGTATGGAACAAGCTGCCAGATGAGGTAGTTGAGGTAGTACAATAACAACATTTAAAATAATTTTGGACAGGTACGTGGAGAGGAAAGGTTTAGAGGGATATGAGCCAAACGTGGGCAAACGGTACTAGCTTGGTCAGCATGGACCATTTGGGTCGAAGGGCCTGTTGCCCTGCACTTGTGACTCTGTCAATTACATTAAAAATGGAAGAAAACAAAGTTGCAATTCCAGAAATTTTAATGACATTATGTTCAAAGTACAGTGAAGATCTTCAATATAAACGTGAAGTCAATAATCACCTTCGGACATGACATGACATTGTAGATAATGGAATGAGAGAAGGCATCGGGATTAGAAGATGCCTGAACTGCTCTAAGCAGAATAAATCAGTCAACTGAGCACTTGGAACCTCTTCAACGATCAGCAAGGCGGGGATTTGTTGTGGTATAGTTGCTTTATTATAATAGTTCCCTGCACCGCGTCACAGTGTAAAACCGTGCAGTGCACAGATGGGGAAGACTGCATGCTTGGCTCATTCCACTCCTCCAGGCTGTATCTCTAAACTAAACTAAACTAAATGAGCAAAGGACTTCTCCGTTGCTGAAAGCTGGGATACCAGAAGAGATGCCCGTGACGTGGAGAATTTCCTTGTTTAATTACCAGTGAAGATGATAACATAAAAGTTGCATTTACCATTATGTAACGGGCAAAATACAAGTGCCTCCATACAAGGAGGTGGTCATGGGATGAATGGTATTATTTTATGGTTCCTTAGTTGGTCTGCGTATCAGGCTGTACCTGTACATTGGGTGGAGTCTGTGGGAATATAACTTCCTAATGCCTGAGGTATAGACTGAGTCAGAAGGGACCTCCCTTTTCCGAAATTGCCTCTTCAGTAGCTCCGTAGCAGGATTGGAGCTACCCTCTTGTAGATTGCTCTGCGCACCTAACACATTGTTATTCATTCCATTGCCATTTCCACTCAGGCCTTGCCCATCACTGTTTGACCCTTGGTCATTCCCACCCTGGCCATAGCTGCTGGAGTTTGACCCTTGGCCACTATCCCCTTGGACATTGCTGTTTGACCCCTGAATATTTCCAAGCTGATCATATCCATTGTTGTTGGATCCTTGACCATTTCCATGTTGCCCATACCCATTGGAGTTGGACCACTGGCCATTACCACCTTGACCATACCCTTTAGAGTTTGATCCTTGCCCATTCCACCCTTGGCCATACCCATTGGAGGACTGTTGGCCATTACTTCCTTGACCATACCCATTGTTGATTGACCCTTGCCCATTCCCCCCTTGGCTGTTCCCATTGGAGTATGATCCTTGACCACTTCCTCCTTGGCTATTCCCATTGCCATTTGACTCTTGCCCATTGGCACCCTGACCAACCCCATTGGAGTAAGACCCTTGACCATCAGTTCCTTGGCCATACCCATTGTTATTCGACCCTTGGCCATTGCCTCCTTGGCCAAACCCATTGGAGTATGACCCTTGGTTATTACCGGCTTGGCCATACCCATTGGTGTTTGTCCCTTGGCCATTCCACCCTTGGCCATTAAATCCATTGGAGTACGACCCTTGGCCCTTAGTTTCTTGGCCATACCCATTGGAGAAGGACCCTTGGTTATTACCTCCTTGGCCAAACCCATTGGAGTCCGACCCTTGGTTATTACCTCCTTGGCCAAACCCATTGTTGTTTGTCCCTTGGCCATTCCACCCTTGGCCATTAAATCCATTGGAGTATGACCCTTGGCCCTTAGTTTCTTGGCCATACCCATTGGAGTACGACCCCTGGTTATTACCTCCTTGGCCATACCCATTGTTGTTTGACCCCTGGTTATTACCTCCTTGGCCATACCCATTGTTGTTTGACCCTTGGCCATTCCACCCTTGGCCATACCCATTGTTGTTTGACCCTTGGCCATACCCATAGGAATTTGACTCTTGACCATTGGCATCTTGGCCAAACCGATTGGAATATGAACCTTGCCCAGTCCCTCCTTGGCCAAACGCATTGCTGTTTGATCCTTGTCCATTTGAGCCTTGACCATTAGTATTTGAGTCTTCAATGTCCTCATCTTCATCATTATCATTGTTGATTTCTCCCTCATTATCCTCATCTTGATCCTCATCATAACCATTGGCGCTTGACCCTTGGCCATTTCCATTCTGGCTGTGCCCATTGCTGTTTAACCCTTGGCTATTGCTATTCTGGCTGTACCCATTGCTGTTTAACCCTTGGCCATTGCCATTCTGGCCATCTCCATTGCTATTTAACCCTTGGCCATTTCCACTTTGTCCATTCCCATTGTTGCTTGAACCCTGACCATTGCCATTCTGGCCATAGCCACCACCCTTCCCTCCAAGGCCATTGTCATAAGTACCATAGCCTTTGCCAAAGAGCCATTCCCAACCACTAGCCTCTGGTGAGGGACCGTATAACATGGATATGCCTTTGCCATTAGGAGATCCTTGGTACATCCCACGTTTCTGGCCTGCGTAGAATGACCTGTTGTGGGGACAGCGGCGAGATCTCAATCGAATTGCATCGTACAAGCCAACTCCTTTCTGAAGTCCTGCTGAACAAAATATTTGCAATGTAATATTGCTGGGGTATACAGTACTTAATTTCTTCACCTTATTTAGCCCTTTTAGTGAGGGTGCTGAGGGCCTGGGCTATAGGGGGAGGGTGGGCAAGCTAGGAGTTTATTATTTGGAGTGCAGGAGGCTAGAAGATGATCTCACAGAGGTGTATAAAACCATGAGGGGAATAGATTGGGTAAAAGTCTATGTGCATTCACTCTAAGTAGGGGAATCAAGAACCAGAGGACATAGGTTTAAGGTAAGAGGGGAAAGATTTAATAGGAACCCGAGGGGTAATCTTTTCACACAGAGGCTGGTGGGTGTATGGAACGAGGTGCCAGAGGAGGTAGTTGAGGCAGGGACTATCCCATTGTTTAAGAAACAGTTAGATAGGTACATGGATAGGACAGGTTTGGAGGGATATGGACCAAGCGCAGGCAAGTGGAACTAGAGTAGCTGGAGTTACAGGGAAAGAATGGATAGGCTGGGACTTGTCTCATTGGTGACCACTCACAATTTCCCCCAGGGTAGAGCATTCTAAAACTAGAGGGCACAGATGTAAGGTGAGAGGGGAGAGATTTAAGAGGGGCTTCGGGGACAATCTTTTCATTCAAAGGGTAGTCCGTATCTGGAACGAGCTGCCAGAGGCATCTATAGAAGTGGGTGTGATTATAACTTTAAAAAGATAGTTTAGTTTATTTTAGTTTAGAGATGCAACGTGGAAACAGCCCCTTCGGCCCATCGAGTCCGCGCCGACCAGCGATCCCTGCACTATCCTACACACCAGGGACAATTTTCAATTTTTACCAAAGCAAAATAACCTACTAACCTGCACGTCTTTGGGATGTGGGAGGAAACCGGAACACCCGGAGAAAACCCACACGGTCACAGGGAGAACGTACAAACTCCGTACAGACAGCGCCCGAGGTCAGGATCAAATTAGGGTCTCAGATTCTGCCCAGATATATGGATAGGTAGGTTTTGGAGGGAAACGGGCCAAATGCAGGCAAATGCAAACTAGCTCATTTTACCAACTTGGTCAGCATGGACAAATGGGCCAAAGGGCCTGTTTCCATTCTGTACTGCTGTGTGACTCAATGACTCTATAATTGCATGATGGCATTTTGTGGAGAGATAACAGAAGATGGGTAGGAAGGAACTGCAGATGCTGGTTATACACCAAAGATAGACACAAAATGCTGGAATAACTTAGCGGGACAGGCAGCATCTCTGGAGAGAAGGAATGGGTGACGTTTTGGGTCGAGACCCTTCTTCAGACAGAAGATGGGGTTGCTCCACAAGACAGGATATGCTGAGGGGGGATGATGGATATGTTCAATGTTAAGAAAGGCTTTTGACAAAGCAATCTGGGGGTGTGTATCCTCTGGATGATGGTCAATGCAGAACAAGAGAAACAGAGGAGAATTGTTTGGACCAGTGATCACCTTAGATCACACTAGCATTATCCTACACAGTAGGAACAATTTACACAAGCCAATTAACCTACAAACCTGCACGTCTTAGGAGTGCAGGAGGTAACTGGAGAACCTGGAGAAAACCCACACGGTCACAGGGAGATCGTACAAACTCCATACAGACAGCACCCCTGGTCAGGATCGAACCCGGGTCTCTGGCGCTGAGAGGCAGCAACTCTACCGCTGAGCCACTATGTTGGTACCATTCCATTTTACTGTACCAATCTTACATGGTTTCGAACATGTTCAAAATATTGATCTGCACGGAAGCTCATCTGAGAATTCATCAGCGGGCAAGAGTTCTGGTGAAGGTTCGCTTACCTCGGACTACAGGTGTGTTGGTTGGGGTCGGCTGGCAGTCTGGATGGTCAGGGTTAGTGCGGCAATCCGCCTCACTGTTGGTTACAGCTTCATTGTTAACAGCTGAGTAAAAGAGAATCACTTTCAGTTAGTGTTGGAAAGGTGGTACGGGGGCGGCAGCGGGAGAGTTGCTGCCGCACAGTGTATGAGACCCACGTCTCATCCACCAGTTCTATGTTATCCCGCTTTCTCATCTGCTCCCTACACACTAGGGCCAATTTACAGGGGGGCCAATTAATCTACAAACCCGCCCGTCTTTGGAGTGTGGGAGGAAACCGGTCCAAGGGATGTCTCACTATATTGAAAATACTAAGTCATGGAGTCACACAGCAAGGAAACAAGCCCTTCGGCCCAACTTGCCCATGCTGACCAACATGCCCCATATATGCTAGTCCCATCTGCCCACCTTTGGTCCATATCCCTCTAAACCTTTCCTAACCATTTACCTGTCCAAGTATCTTTTAAATATTGTAATAGTGCCTGCCTCAGCTACCTCCGGTGGCAGCTCGTTCCATACCTATCACTCTCTGTGTGAAAATGTTGCCCCTCAGGTTCCTATTAAATCTTTCCCCTTTCAACTTAAACTTTGTATTCTTGATTCCTTATCTGTGGGTAGAAGACTGTGCAGTCATCCTATCTATTCCTCTTATGATTCTATACACCTCTACAAGTTCTCCCCTCATCCTCCTGCACTCCCAGGAATAAAGTCCTATCTTGCCCAACCTCTCCCTATAGCTCAGGCCCTCAAGTCCTGGCAACATCCTCATAAATCTTCTCTGCACCCTTTCCTTTCACCTCCTCCCTCACTTACATCTAGGGACCCCAGCAGTCCCTCCAGGTGAGACTGAGGCTCATGTGTGCACGTCCTCTAATGTTATCTCCTGCATCCGGTGTTCCCGATGTGGCCTCCTGTACTTTGGCCAGACCAAGGTTAGACTAAGCAACTGCTTCGCCCAAGACTTGCGCTCAGTTCGCCGAGGCCTGCTGGATCTCCCGGTTGCTAACCCTTCCCATTATCTCAATATCTCATTGTGCCATTTCCCATAATCTCACCCTTCCCATTCCCACGCTGACCTTTCTGTCCTGGGCCTCCTCCACTGTCAGAGTGAGGCCCAGCGCAAATTGGACATACAGCACCTCATATCACGCTTGGGTAGCTAACCACCCAGCAGTATGAAACTTGAATTTTCCAATTTTATGTAACAAAACAACTACACTCCCTTCCTCCCCTTTTCTCCCCTCTCTTCCCTGTGATCCACCTGGGATGTGCATACCTTCCTCCGACTATTTTGCCCTCCTTTTCCCCTTCCGTCCCCTTCCGCCCGTATATCTCCCTCCGGTTTCACATTTCACTCCTGCGTTTCTAGCCTTATCACCGGGTCTTTTATCTCCGTTTCACCTCTAGCCATTTTAACTGACTCCACCCATCTGCCAACCGTACCCCTGGCCTGTATCTATCTGTCACCTGCCGGGCTTTAGAAACATAGAAACATGGAAAATAGGTGCAGGAGGAGGCCTTTGGCCCTTCGAGCCAGCACCACCATTCATTGTGATCATGGCTGATTGTCCCCAAAGGTTTTTTCTCACCTCAGTCTTAAATGGCCTCCCCTTTATTCTAAGACTGTGGCCCCTGGTTCTGGACTCGCCCAACATTGGGAAAAAATTTCCTGCATCTAGCTTGTCCAGTTCCTTTTATAATTTTATATGTTTCTATAAGATTCCCCCTCATCCTTCTAAACTCCAGTGAATACAAGCCTAGTCTTTTCAATCTTTCCTCATAGGACAGTCCCGCCATCCCAGGGATCAATCTCGTGAACCTACGCTGCACTCCCTCAATCACAAGGATGTCGTTCCTCAAATTAGGAGACCAAAACTGTACGCAATACTCCAGATGTGGTCTTACCAAAGCCCTATACAACTGCAGAAGAACCTCTTTACTCCTATACTGAAATCCTCTTGTTATGAAGGCCAACATGCCATTGGCTTTGTCCCACTCCCACCTCTCCTTTCCAGCTTCACCCACCCCCCTCCCCCTACTCCATCAGTCTGGACAGGGGCCCTGACCTGAAACCAGCAACCAGTTCTTTCCTTCCACAGTATCAATATCTGAAGTTAGAAATTAAATTAATTTCCAAAAACCCTTTGCGGATACAAGGGATGATTATAAAGATTACTCACCAAATGACTGCATATTGAAACTTACCTCTAGCTGTGATAGTTTGGAAAGCAACAAAGGTGCAGAGAGCAAAGGCAAGCAGCACTGTTCCCTCCATGTCTGCCCAACTTGGCAATCTTCGGGGAATTGGTGTTGAGGAGCTGCTCAGAATGGCTTTTATAACTCTCTCCGGCTGCCTGCAATCCTTTAATTACCAGTTCCACTCACTCACCACACTAACACAGACACTGCAATTTACCTAAAGGGATTGTATTTACTTTTTAAAAAAAGTTGAAGTCTTCACCACCCTCGATAATGAAGATTACAGCATTGAAGTCAGTGTTCACCTGTCTCCAATGGATATGGAACAGTAGGCCGCTTATACTGATTTCCACTTGGGAGAATTCATATTTATCATATTACATTTTATAATAACTCATAATATAGAGAAAGTTCCAACTCGTTCTACAGTGTACAATTAAAAGTTGAGTCCAGAAGAAGATGTCGAGATAAGTTACAGAGATACAGTTACAGTGTGGAAACAGGCCCTTCGGCCCAACTTGCCCATGCCGACCAAAATGCCCCATCTACACTAATCCCACCTGTCCGCGCTTGGCCCATATCCCTTGAAACCTACCCTATCCCTGTACCTGAACAAATGCCTCTTAAACGTTATGACTGAAATATTGAGCAAATTATATATGAGGGAATTGCCTTTAATATCGATTTATATTAAGAATGTTATATTTTATACTCAGACATTTAGTTTTCGTTTAGTGATACAGCACGGAATCAGGCCCTTCAGCCCACCGAGTCCAAGCCGAACATCGATCACCCGTTTGCACCAGTTCTATGTTATCCCACTTTCCCATCCACTCCCTACACACTAGGGACAATTTACAGAGGGCATTTAACCTAGCAACCCGCACGTCTCTGGGATGTGGGATGAAACCAGAGTGCCCGGAGGAAACCCACGTGGTCACAGGGAGAACACTACGAACTCCAACTAAACTCCGAACGATAAACTGCCTGGGTTACACTAAGAACTTTGGGCTTTGTTTTTGTTTTTTTGTACTACATTAGTTTTTTTGTTTATTCAACTTTTTTTAATGTTTGTTTATAGTATTAAATATTGAGAACTGTGTTTACGAAAAGTAAGAAATTCATTCTTTGTTTTGGGACATATGGCAATTAAACTCTTTTGATCCTTGACTCTTCAAATGCTTCAAACTCGGGTCTCTGGCGCTGTAAGGCAGCAACTCTATCACTGTGCCACTGTGCCACCCTTGGCAAGTGACTTTGGCACCAATTACTGAATACATTAAGGAGAGATGCCAATGGCATCACAGAGGACCTCACCTTCAACATCCCAGGAATAACCATTGCTTAGAAACTTAGCTGGGGCAGAAACTGCAGCTACTGTACACGAGCAGATCAGAGAACAGGTGTCTTGCACATCCCGGCAGCCAAAAATCTCTCCACCATCTATAGACTTTAGACTTTAGAGATAGACTTTAGAGATACAGTGTGGAAACGAGCCATTCGGCCCACCAAGTCTGCACTAACCAGCAATCACCCTGTATATTAGTACTGTCGTATACACCAGGGACAATTTTACAATTTTTACCGGTGGAACATCAGAGGTTGAGGAGAGACCTGATAAAAGAATATTAAAAAGTATATAATATGATGAGGGGTATAGATAGGATAGCAGGAATCTTTTTCTCATGATGGATACTGGAGGGCAAAGCTTTAAGGTGAGAGGGGCAAAGTTTAAAGGAGATGTGCATGGCAAGTTTTTACACAGAGGGTGGTTAGTGCCTGGAACGCATAGCCAAGGGTGGTGGTGGAGCAGGCACGTGCAGTCAGGGTAGGCAAGGCAGGCACTGCCTACCCTGACTAAAATTATGAAATGGTAATTATTAAATATAAATAGTAAAGGCATGGGAGAATTATGCCTATCTAAGAGATCGATCTCTTAGGTAGGCATAATTCTCCGTGTCTTTCAACCACAGCACTTGTAACACGGGAAAGTCTGTGTAGCTGACGTGCCGTCAGCGCTGCTTCAAGCCGTCAATGACAAGCGGGGCTGAAGGCAGATGTAATTCTGCCTTTGCTGTTCTGCGCATGCGCAGCAGCCTACTGCGCATGCGCAGCGCAAGTTTCTTGGCGGGTTTTTCAAATATGGATTGTCATTATTTTAAGAGTATCTTAGGAAACAGAGAGAGAAGAATGGAGTTCATGTACCAATAATGTGGTAAGTAAATTTCTTGGTGCTATATGTTTTTAAATACCGTATTTCCCTGGGTGGGGGGAGAGCTCCTTTCACAGTGTTTGTGGAGTCTGGCCCGGGGTAAAGTTGCGGGGAGGGTAGGAGCGTTGTGAAGGAGGGGATCGGGGCCAGTAATCCACTTGCACCGCATTGTGGCCGGGGAGTGAATTAGCTCGGGTGGCTGCGAGTGGCCGCCGGGACCGGACAGCCCCTTCTGCTGGCCCCTGCTCACCTCTGGCGGTGCTCTCCGTCTGAAAACCCCTCTCCTGCCGCTCGCCGGCCTCAGTCATGTCAGCCGCTTCCCGTAAATCCTTAAATTCCGACAGCGCGCTCAAGGGACCAATTGAGGTTACTCGGCTGTCGGAATTTAAGGATTTGCGGGAAGCGGCTGACATGAGTGAAGCCGGTGAGCGGCAGGTGAGAGGTGTTCAGACGGAGAGCACTGCGGTTCTGCTGTCGAGTCCCGGCGGCCGCTCGCAGTCACAAGAGTTGCTTCCCTCCCCGGATGTGGCGGCCAGTTCTGCTGTCCGTGCCCGGAGCGCTGCAGCAGCGGTGAGTTAGTGAGTTACTGACATGACCCCCTCCTTCTCAACACTCCTGCCCTCCCCGCATCTTTAACCCCCGGCACAGACTCTCCACGCGCTGTGAAAGGAACTCTCCCTCCAATTGGTCCCTTGAATTAGTATTGTCATTCAATAAGATGACAACTGATTCAACGTCCCAGTGTGCTCCCATTTTTCCCACCATCTCTCCACCTGCCTTCATCCTCAATCCCTCACCCATTCAGTAATTAAAAAATGAAGGAGATTTAGAAGCCTTGGGCAAATTGAATTGTTACTTGTTTTTATTTTTTATTTTTACGGAGAGAACAATCTGCGCATGCGCGGTTTAAGTTTTTTTTTTAAAATGACTGACTGCCTACCTTGAGTAATTACTCACGGCACGTGCCTGTGGTGGAGGCAGATACGATAGTGGCTTTTAAGAAGCTTTTGTAAAGGCACATGGATATGCAGCGATGGAGGCTCATGTACAGGCATATAAGTGTTGGTCTTGGCATCATGTCCAACACAGACATTGAGGGCTGAAGGGCCTGTTCCTGTGCGTCTGAAGAAGGGTCTCGACCCGAAATGTCACCCATTCCTTCTCTCCGGAAATGCTGCCTGTCCCGCTGAGTTACTCCAGCATTTTGTGTCTACCTTCGATTTAAACCGGCTGTACACCTATGTATTGATCAGTCCCATCAAAATACCACTGTATTTACGATCAGCTTCAGAGTGCCATGTTGTTTAGTTATGGCAGTAATATTGATTCCTGTATTTCATTCAACAATCATGTACAGCAGAAGGCCATTCGGCCCATTGTGCCTGTGCTGGCTCATTGAAAGAGCTCCAGTTGGATGTACCTAATCCTGTTCTTTGCCTGAAACTCAGGTGAGGTTTATGTTTATGATGGAGCTGCACCAGAGACCCGGGTTCGATCCTAACTTTGGGTGCTGTCTATGTGGAGTTTGCACGTTCTCCCTGTGACCATGAGGGTTTCCTCCAGGTGCTCTGGTTTCCACCCTAGTAAATTGCCCAGAGTCAATTGGTAAATTGGGATAGTCAACGTGGTTTTGTATGTGGGAGGTCATGTCTCATGAATCTGATTGAGTTTTTTGAGGATGTGACCAAAAAGGTTGATGAAGGCAGAACTGTAATTGTTGTATATATTGATTTCAGCAAGGCATTTGACAAGGATCCGCATGGTAGGCAGCTCTGGAACTTTAGATCCTGTGGGATTCAAGGAGAGACCTGAATGGATAGAAAATTGTCTTCAAGAAAGGAAGCAGAGGGTGATGGTGGAAGGTTGCTTTGAGGAAGGACATCCTTGTGATTGAGGCAGTGCAGCATAGGTTCACGGGATTGATCCCTGGGATGGCGGGACTGTCATATGAGGAAAGATTGAAAAGACTTGGCTTGTATTCACTGGAGTTTAGAAGGATGAGGGAGTATCTTATAGAAACATATAAAATTATAAAAGGACTGGACAAGCTAGATGCCGGAAAAATGTTCCCAGTGTTGGGCGAGTCCAGAACCAGGGGCCACAGTCTTAGAATAAAGGGGAGGCCATTTAAGACTGAGGTGAGAAAAAACATTTTCACCCAGAGAGTTGTGAATTTGTGGAATTCCCTGCCACAGAGGGCAGTGGAGGCCAAATCACTGGATGGATTTAAGAGAGAGTTAGATAGAGCTCTAGGGGCTAGTGGAATCAAGGGATATGGGGAGAAGGTAGGCACGGGTTATTGATTGGGGACGATCAGCCATGATCACAATGAATGGCGGTGCTGGCTCGAAGGGCCGAATGGCCTCCTCCTGCACCTATTTTCTATGTTTCGATGCTTCTCGGACTGGAGGCCTGTGACTAGTGGTGTGCCTCAGGGTTCGGTGCTGGACCCATTGCTCTTTGTCATCTACATCAATGATTTGGATGAGAACATACATGGCATAGTTAGCAAATGTGCAGATGTCACAGAGGTGGGTGACATTGCAGATAGTGAAGAGGTTGTCAAAGATTGCAGCAGGATCTTGATCAGTTGGGCAGGTGGACGGAGGAATGGTTGGTGGAATTTAATACAGCGAAATGTGTGGTGTTGCATTTTGGGAAGTCTAACATGGGCAGGACCTAAACAGTGAATGGTAAGGCTGTGGGGAGTGTTGTAGAGCAGAGGGATCTAGGAGTGCAGAAGTTCATAAGTTCATTTATTGTCACATACACCAGTTGGTGTAGTGAAATTCACTGGCCAGGTCAGTCATACAATGACTGGGCAATCAAACCTCGCGTCGTTGCTGGACGAACCTTCTGCGGCGTTGGAGCTCCCGACTTGCCTCTCCCGAGACTGTGAGCCCTTGATGGTAAGTCCGCAGTCCGCGGTGGGAGCGATCCCAGGCAAGGGATCCGCTCCGATGGCAAGTCCGTGCCCCGCGGTGGGGCTCACGACAGTCCGAGGCGGCTTCCAGCTCCAGCGATGGTAGGCCGCAGAGCCCGGAGAATGTGATCCGAAACTTGATCACCTCTCCGGGAAGGTAAGAACCTGAAAAAAAAGTTTCCCCTTCCCCCCCCCCCCCATTCCCCCCACATAAAACAAACAGAAGAACATTAAAACAAACGCTAAAAATAACAAAAAGGATGAAAAAACGAACAGACTGCCGGCAGGGCTGCCATCTCCCTCCTCCGGCGCCCCCTAGATAGATAGATACCCTAGATACCCCCTAGGTACATAGCTTGTTGAAAGTGGCACCACAAATAGTGATCAATAAAGCTTTTGGCACTTTGGCCTTCATCAGTCAGACCATTGAGTATAGAAGTTGGGAGGTCATGTTGCAATTGTATAAGATGTTGGTGAGGCCGCATTTAGAGTATTGTGTTCAGTTTTGGGCACCATGTTATAGGAAACATGTTGTCAAGCAGAAAACGATGCAGAGATGATTTACGAGGATGTTTGTCAGGACTCGAGGGTCTGAGCAATAGGAAGAGGTTGAGTAGTCTGGGACTCTATTCCTTTGAGCGCAGGAGGATGAGGGGAGGTCTTATAGAGGTGCATAAGATCATGAGAGGAATAGATCGGGTAGAGTCTCTTGCCCAGAGTAGGGGAATCGAGAACCAGAGGACACAGATTTAAGGTGAGGGGGGAAAGATTTAATAGCAACCTGGAGGGTAACTTTTTTCATGCAAGTTGGGCCGAAGAGCCTGTTTCCATGCTGTAAGACATGACTCTAGTGTGTAGGGAGAGGATGGGAAAGTGGGATAACATAGAACTAGTGTGACCGGGTGATCGATGGTCGGCGTGGACTAGGTGGTTCTATGGGGCCTGTTTCCATGCTGTATCTCTAAACTAAACCATAAACATATATCTTTTTTTATGTTACTGTTCATGGTATCTGTAGAAGATTAATATTAGGAAATATAGATTAGGCTTCTTGAGAGAAGTTCAGTAAAATTAATAATTCACTTAAAAAAACTGTCGTTGAGGTGAAGCCAATTAAAAGTTGGCTTTATCGGAGTGTACAACCTAACATTGCTCGAACAATGTAATTACAGGCCCAGAAAACATACAAACCCTGCACCTTAATTATCTTATTGCTGGAATTTGACAATTCATTCTGAATGAGTCTTGCCCAAATCCACAAGGCTTGATGGGTTGAGTGTTTAGCTGTGTTTGCTGTTTTCGGTAATTGTTGCTGAGTGTCAAAGGGAAGCTGGTTACAGTGTTGGCACTGTGACACAAGTGGAAAAGGTGCAGAGAAGATTTATTTGGATGTTGCCAAGGCTCGAGGGCCTGAGCTATAGGGAGAGGTAGTGCAAGCTGGGGCCTTATTCCGTGGAGCACAGGGGGGGCTGAGCTTATAGACGTGTATAAAATCGTGACGGGAATAGATTGGGGGAAGGCACAGTCTTTTATGCAGGGTAGGAGGTAGGCACAGTGGTGCAGCGGTAGAGCTGCTGTCTCACAGCGCCAGAGACCTGGGTTCCATCCTGTCCATGGGTGCTGTCTGCATGGAGTTTGTACGTTCTCCCTGTGACCGCGTGGGTTTTTTCTGGGTGCTCCATAGACTTGAGGTACATTAGCTTAATTGTCTTTGGTAAAATTGTAGAATTGTTCCCAGTGTGTGGGGATAGTTAGTGTACGGGGTGATCGCTGGCTGGCACGGACTTAGTGGGTCGAAGGAAATGTTTCCGCGCTGTATTGCTCAAGTCTAAAGAAGACATATGGATGTTGCCAAGACTTGAGGGTCTGATCTATTGAGAGAAGTTGGGTAGGCTAGGACTTTAGAGCACAGGAGGTTGATCTTATGGAGGTGTATAAAATCATGAGGGGAATGGATAGGATGAATACACAGAAATTTTCCCAGGGAAGGGAAATCAAGAACTAGAGGCCATAGGTTTAAGATGAGAGGGGAAAGATTTAATAGGAATCTGAGCGGTGAGATTTTCCAACAGAGGGTGGTGGATATATGGAACAAGCTGGAAGAGGAAGTAGTTGAGGCAGGTAATATAACAACATTTGAAAGATATTTGGAAAGATGCATGGATAGAAAAGGGTTAGCGGGACATGGGCCAAATGCAGGTAAACAATAGATGGGGCATCTTGGTCAGCATAGACGAGCAGCAGGAGGACCAGTTGCATGAAGATGGTCATGAAGATGGCCCAGTCAGCAATACACTCAGTACAAGAAAGAACACAAAGCGCTGGAGTAACTCAGCGGGTCAGGCAGCATCTCTGAACAACATGGACACAGAGTGCTGGAGTAACTCAGCGGGTCAGGCATCTCTGGAGAACATGGACACAGAGTGCTGGAGTAACTCAGCGGGTCAGGCAGCATCTCTGAACAACATGGACACAGAGTGCTGGAGTAACTCAGCGGGTCAGGCAGCATCTCTGGAGAACATGGATAGGTGAGGTTTTGGGTCGAGACCCTTCTTCAGGTCAGAGTCTGCGGTTCCTTGTGTCTCCAATACAGTCAGTATATAAGGCTCCAGCAGGTGCCTTTGTTTAAAGTAACTCGCAGGCATGGTGCCGGGACACAGCTTCATTGCCAAATAAGTTGTTTCCTTCCACACCTGATGTGGAAATGTAAAGGGTTGCAGCTCTGATAGTGAAAGTTTTCCCACACATGTTTACGGTTTGACTTGTGGTTTAATGTTGAGAGATATTGCAGGATGAGCTAAAGGAACAGTGGAGGCACGGTGGCGTAGCGGTAGGGTTGTTGGCTTACTGTACCAAAGACACAGGTTCAATCCTGACTACGGCCGCTGTCTGTACGGAGCTTGTACGTTCTCCCTGTGACCGCATGGGTTTTCTCCCACACTCGAAAGACGTACAGGTTTGTAGGTTAATTGGCTTTGGTAAAATTGTACCCAGTGTGTACAAGCTGCCAGAGGAGATAGTTGAGGGAGGTACTATTACAATGTTTAAAGGATATTTGGACAGGTATATCATGGAGAGGATAGGTTTAGAGTGATATGAGCTAAGCGCAGGCAGGTGGGACTAGTGTAGATGGGGGATTATGACCGATGTGGGCAAGTTGGGCTGAAAGGCCTGTTTCTACGCTATATCTCTCTATGACTATCTCTACGAGTCTAGGTGTCTATGAAGACGAGACACATGGGGATATCATACCCGTTCTGTCAGTCTAATTTCACTGGTAGATGGGTTGAGCTGATATTCTGCTTACAACTCCATTCCCCGACCATGACTTTCATTCTAAAAGAATCGCGCTCTGTAATTAGATCAAGTAGCCCTGCTGAGTGAGAAGTACCTTCGGAACTCAGCATGTCCCAGGAAAGGTTGGATGTAGCTACTTGTCAGAGTCTGGATAAACTGCTGCCAAAGCTGCTATCCCGAAATTTGCTAAATGAGTCATTGTGACGGCTGTGTTCACTATTACGGCGGATTCAGCTGTTCTTCAGAGAGGAAACACGTCTCCTGCAAGGACTCATGTAACAAATGTTTCTGATAATGTGTAATTACCAAATGTACTGGAGATGATTTTAAATCTGTAGGAAATAAAAGAAGAAAACAACGTCGCCTGTGCAAGAGATGGGTGGAACGGTGGCGCAGCGGTAGAGTTGCTGCCTCACAGTGCCAGAGACCCGGGATCGATCCACACTACGGGTGCTGTCTGAACGGAGTTTGCAGGTTCTCCCTGTGACCGCGTGGGTTTTCTCTGGGGGCTCCGGTTTCCTCCCATACCCCAAAGACTTACACGTTTGTAGGTTAATTGACTTCTGTAAATTGTTCCGAGTGTGTAAGGTAGTGTGAGTAGACTGGAATCAGTGGCCGGAGGGTCTGCTTCCACAGTGAAGTCTACAGTTTAATGTTTACAGTAAAGTCTAAATTGCATTGTGTATGCACAGCCCAGTCCATCTAACAGACCAGACTCCCCACCATTGACCCATGGAGTCATAGAGTGATACAGTGTGGAAACAGGCCCTTTGGCCTAACTTTCCCAACATGTCCCAGCTACACAAGTCCCACCTGCCTGCATTTGGTTCATATCTCTCCAAACCTGTCCTATCCATGACTCCATCTACACTGCACGCTGCTTCGAAAAGCAGCCAACATAATCAGGGACCCTCACACCCTTCTTCTCCTTCTTCTCCTTCTTCTCCCTTCTTCCATCGGGCAGAAGATAGAAAAGTTTGAAAGCACGTACCACCAGACTCAGGAGCTGCAACTTCCCTGCTGTTACCAGACTACTGAACCGTCCTCCCATAATCTAGGGTGTAGTGCCAATCTTCCAACCTACTTTAATATGAACTTTGCACTTTTTGTAATTTGATGTTCTCTGTAACTGTAACAATATAATGCTGTAACACTATTCTGTACTCTGCCATTTTTCTCTTTGCACTACCTGTTGTACTTGTGCATAGCTTGATTGTACTTACGTATGGTACAATATGACTGAATAGCTCACAAACAAAACTTAGTTTAGTTTAGTGATAAAGCATGGAAACCACCAGGTGGCGCCAGCAATGGTTGCCTCGCCAACAGTCTGTCTGTCCTTTTCTTCTTTGTGTTTTAATAGTATGTGTTAAATGTATGTTTTTAGTGTTCTTTAGCATGTTTTATGTGGAGGATGGGGGGGGTGTGGGGGAACCTTTTTTTAATCTCTTACCTCGACAGAGATGCGATTTTTTTCCATATCGTATCTCCGTCCGCACTGCAGCCTAAAGGGCCTGTCCCACTTAGGCGACTTTAGGCGAGTGCAGGAGACTCTGCGCTCACCACATGATCGCCACATGATCGCTGGTGGTCTCTGGTGAGTCTCCTTCATGGTCGCGAGGAGTTCCCGCATTCTGGGAACTAGTCGCAGCCTCAGTATGGTCACCGCAAAATTTTCAACAAAAATTGGTCGCCATAGAGAAAATTGATAATCCTGTAGTTGTTGGTGCAGTTGTAGTGGGGTCGCCATGTCATTTTACGTAGTCGAGGTAGTCGTAGGTAGGTTTAGTTAATCGCCTTTGCTGACCGGTCATTTTCATTGGCTCATTGGGGAGAAAAACGTAAGCACGCGTTTTCAGAACCAAGGATAACTGACCAGTAATGATAAATAGTAAGATTAAACGAGAACTTACCAGTTTGAAGTTTGATCTTTATTTTATGAGGAGTTACGTTGGTGAGTACGTGAAGAAGACCCCGTCAGGCCGCGTGCGCGTCAATCTTCAAAGCAGCGGTGTGAAATCACAGGTAACAGTAATTGAAGTATAATAGTAAGACCAGAAACCTAGAACTACCAGATGACCTTTGTGAGAGAGGGTTGGCAGTGGAGGGCACGTTCTCACCAACGTAACTCCTCATAAAATAAAGATCAAACTTCAAACTGGTAAGTTCTCGTTTAATCTTACTATTTTACTTCGGAGTCACGTGATTGACTACATGAAGATTTCAAAGCTCTGTGATTTCATGCCATAGATTCAAATCCAGGCGCCTCACTGCATCGATTGACTCAGAATGAGTAAATAATCAACAATGCATTAAACCATGACATTGATTTAAACGTATTAACGGTTTATTTTTTATAAAGAAAACAATAGCAACCCCTGTGTCCCAGGGGGAAGCTATAAAACTGAACTCAAAACAGAATGGGCAAATATCCCTGCTTCGGCAATCGGCTTATGATAATATTTTTGAAAAATCAATTCACTTGACCATCCTGCGGCCGCGAGGATATGGTCTATGGGGATGTCCATTGCCCTGGCCGCTGATGTTGATGCCCCCCTGGTGGAATGAGATTTAAAATTGTCAGTGTCAATACCTGCACAAACCAGAACCTGCTTCAGCCACCTTGAAATAGTCTGAACCGACACCTTACTATGCGTTTTTTTGTGGCTAATAAACAATGCTGATTCCGCACCTCTTAAGGTTCTGGTGGCCTTGATGTAATATAGCAAGTGTGACACCACATATAGGCGGGAATCCGTAGGATATGCCGAAAAGATAATCTTAAACCCTGTCACCCCCGGTGTGCTCTGCTTGAGTAGATCATAGATGTAAAACGTAATGGCATCTGCAGATACTTCCATCCTGTCTAGTGCAGCTTCTGCAATGTCTGCACCCATTGCGCTGAAACCAGTACCATGAGCATGACTACCTTCATGGTGACTTTGGCCAAAGACATGGCTGTGACAGGAGTCCACTGACGAAGGAGCATAAGTACTTCGCTTACATCCCAGATTACCGAATACCTGTGCCTGGGAGGATTGGAATTAAAAATTCCCTTCATAAATATAGAGATTAGAGGGTGTGACCCCACAGAATATTGTTCTGATCCCATCCATAAGTATGAAGACAGGGCACTTCTGGCTGTATTGATCGCACTATAGCTTAACCTTTGATCGAAATAGAGAGTTGACAGGAACTCTAGCACATCTGAGATGCCTGCCATGTGATATGAAATATTCTGCCGTAAGCAGAACACCTCCCATTTCCTTATATAAGAGATGTACTGCTTTTGGGTACTATCGCACCAGCCGCAGTAATAACATCCACGGTGCGATCAGATAGTCCTCTCCCCAGGTATGGCCTTCTTATAATCTGCAAATTAATAGATCAATACGATCATGTAAAGGGTGTTGATCGCCAGTTACAGGGTGCACCAGTAGGTGTCTATGTTTGGGAACAGTCATAAGGGGCTGTGTGATTATCTGCAAAATGAGAGGGAACCATGGCTGAGTAGGCCAGTCGGGTACCACCAATACTCCTGAGGCGGAGTCCTGCTTGATTTTTTGCAGACACCGACTGATGAGGCAAAATGGAGGAAATGCATACAAAAACATTCCACCCCAATGCAGCGAGAATGCATCTACCGCTACTGCCCCAGGATCTGGTTCCCATGAAACATATTTAGGTAACTGGTGGTTTAGTCTGGATGCAAACAAATCGATATCTGGCATCCCATACCGAGCAACAACATCATTAAATATCTCATGATTCAACATCCATTCTGTGTTGTCATTGAATTTGCGTGACCTTGTATCTGCCACTATGTTGAATCTACCTGGTAGGTAGATAGCTGAAAGCCAAATGTCTCTGGTAATACACCAAATCAGATTCGCCAATCTATCACAAGATTCCGACTTGATTCCACCCATATGATTAACATACGCCACTGCCGTAGTGTTGTCAATCTGAACCTGAACATGCAAGTGACACTGAGTAGAGCAATAAGCTTTAAGCCCATAAAATGTTCCCAAAAGCTCTAAATAATGAATCCCTCATGATTGCAGAAGAGGTGCCTCATGCATATTCCATCTGCCTCCACAGCTGGAAATAGTATCAGTAGCGCCCCAACCTAGAGCACTGACATCAGTCTGTAAGACAATGGAAGGTGGTTCAACCAGAATTTTGCTGGAACAACTTGAGACATTCATGATCCACCATTGCACTTCAGCAATGGCTGCAGCTGGTAATTGCATGGGCCTGTCATAATGACCTGAATGTATCCTCAGTGCCTGTTCCTTTGCTCGTTGTAATTGTTGTTAATGCAGAGGTCCAAACTGCACAGCTGGAAAAGAAGCCACTAATTTGCCAATCAAACTGGCCACCTGTCTAATTGAAGGTCGTTGCTCTTCAATGAGCTTGATACAGTCTTCAATTAACTGCAGCCTTTTGTCCCTGGGCAGAGTCACTGACATGTGATCTGAGTTAATAGTCAAACCCAAATAATCAATAACTCTAGCACATCTGAGATGCCTGCCATGTGATATGAAATATTCTGCCGTAAGCAGAACACCTCCCATTTCCTTATATAAGAGATGTACTGCTTTTGGGTACTATCGCTCCAGCCGCAGTAATAACATCCACGGTGCGATCAGATAGTCCTCTCCCCAGGTATGGCCTTCTCAGAAGTATGGCCTTCTTAAAAGCAGTAATCAATAACTCTGACTGGTTAATTTGGACTTACCTGGATGAATGATAAACCCCAATTTCTCAAAAGTGAGCTTAACAACTGAAATGGATGATTCAGCTGTGTCCCGAGTCTTTCCTACAATTAAAATATCGTCCAAATAGGCCATTACAATATGACCCTGAGCTCGAAGTAGCCCCAGTACTGGTTTTAACAATTTGGTAAACAATCTAGGAGCTGAGGTTAATCCATTAGGCAGTGCTTTGAATTGCCATAATTGACTCATCCAGCTAAATTTCAAATATCTCCTATCATCGCAATGAACAGACACTGATTAATATGCATCTTTAAGGTCTATGCTTGCCATATAACATCTTCTGGAACGCAGTTGTTTAGCAGTAGCAAAAGTTTCCATTTTGAAATGTTTATACTGTACAAAGGGGTTAAGGCTCGTCAGGTCGAGGATGATTCTACATCCTCCATCCTTTTTTGACCTAGGAAAAATATTTGACACAAATTGGTGGAGTTGGTGAACCGCCTTCTCAATTACCCCTTTTTTGCATAATTTTTCGTTCTGCCTGTATCTCCATATTCTCTTTCTGTGAGAAAATGAGTGTCTGGCTTGGAACATGCTGAGTGGGTGGACACAAATTGGGATAGAATTCAATTCGAAAACCTTGTATACTGCACAGTATAAACGGATCTGATGTTATCTCATACCATTCTTTTAGGAACAAGTGTAATCTCCCCCCAACTTGTAGGTGTTTTTCACAATATGTTCCTATCAGGACCAGACCCACCTACCTCCATGGTTACCGGTGGAATTTGTTGCCCCCGGTTCCTGGTGGGAAAATTCACGTTTGCTCGTGTCCCAGTAGCAGTGCGGCAGCTGCGCACATTCGTAAATGACCGGCTCGTTCCTCACCGGCCCCGGTCGCTTCACTCTCTTTGCAAGGTCCTCCCCAAACAGCAGATTTGGCGGATGAATATTGCTGGGCTTACACAGCGCTGCAAATTTAGGGTGGATAGTAGGCTGTATGGCACTTTTTCGCAAACAGTTATTTTTAAAATGTGCACTGCACATGAGGGCTAAGGCATCCTGCTGTGATTCAGACAGATGCCCCTCGTCCACCGATCTGGCGAACACAGTAATGCCTGCGGCAAGCAACTTCAGCACCCGCTGGAGCTTCATTTCTTGTGCCCGAATACCAATGCCCATATGGCCCCATATTACATGATTAACCGCCGGTACTTTCAGTAGTATACAAATAACCGGGGTTTCATATTTTTTTGCTGTATCGTCCATGGTCAGCTCATGCAGCTGATGGGAGAGTAAATAATTTATGGTTGTTGCCAATTCCTCACCCAACGGCTCCCCTGATTCTCTGGGGATGGCAAATCTTGCTGCCAGACATGGTATTTCGGGCTCATGCCCTTCATCCCTTGGGCTCTGCTCACCCACAGATTCGGCGTCAGAATAAAACTGACCCGTCAAGCTCTCCTCCTCCAAGAGGGAGCGATTGAGCAGCCCTATTTCAGGCGCTGCTAGTGCGGGTTCTCCCGTAGGCCGGCGCGGACACCACTCCTCCTCCCGGAGTGTATCCTGATGGAGCATCCTCTCCATTAGGAGCTCCATTTTAGATAACCGTGCAAGAACGGTATCCATTTCCGGAGGGGAACCCTCCTGGCCCGACTCACCCGAGTCTATGGGCCGTGCAGACTTTCTAATGGCCTTACGCCCCAACGGCGCGGCGATGGTGCTCAAAGGCAACGAGTCTGCAGTTGCTGGCCTCCCTGCCACCGACTGAATAGGTGAACTGGGCGGGCGCCCGCTACCCAACTCCCGCGGTCTTCCATGGTTTTACCAGCGGCTTGCCTCGCCTTCACCTTTGACGCTTTCTCCATGGTTGAACTTGATCTGAAAAACAAGCCTTACTCCAACAAGAAAGCGACCTCCGACTAAGCTGAGCACTTACCTAGAGATTTTTTAACTTACCGTTGGAGGAGCGCTGCGCCATGCGTCTGACGTAATGACGCGCATGCGGCCTGACGGGATCTTCTTCACGTAGTCACTCACGTGACTCCGAAGTAAAATGCCCGCCGAACTTCACAGCTGTGTATCTCTGGCTTATTAAAAGTTGTCTGGCTTCTTAAAAATGTCTCCACTCCTTCTCTCTCCCTCCCACCTTTTTTAAAGGACTTACCGTACACTGTCTTAACCAGCCATCTTAACCTTCCTGTTCATTGAGCTGTGTGTCTGTATCACCTTGGCTTTGCACCGTGTGAATTTCAGACAGTGTGTGTGTGTGCGCCTTCCACTCTGACAGTCGCCATTCCAGTTCCCAGTTTTTCAGGCGAGTGCCGACGACTTAACAGTCGCCGGCAGTCTGCTGAAAAATTGCCTAAGTGGGACAGGCCCTTAACATCGAGGAGTTGGCAGACTCCTGCAGACTTATCACCACGGAGCTCGCAATCCCTTTGCCTGGGATCGACCTCAGAGCTCCAACCATGGGTGCTTGCGGACTTTAACATCGCGGAGCTTGCGGTTAGAGACGGACCGGGGAACTCCAAGCAGCAGGAGTTTCAACCACCCCGATGCGGGAGCTACGATCACCCCAGCACGGGAGCTTCGATCACCCCGACGCGGGAGCTTTGATCGTACTGAGTATGGAAGTTGGGATGTTATTCAGTTGTACAAGACATTGGTGAGACCACATTTGGGTATTGTGTTCAGTTTTGGTCACCCTGCTATGGGAAAGATGTTGTTAAGCTGGAAAGAGTGCAGAGATGATTTATGAGGATGTTGCCAGGACTTGAAGGCCTGAACAATAGGGAACAGTTGGGCAAGCTAGGACTTTATTCCTTGGAGCACAAGAGGCTGAAGGCTGATCTCACAAAGGTGTATAAGATCATGAAGGGAATAGATAGGAGAATGCAAACAGTCTTTTTCTTAGAGTTGGGGAATCAAAAAAGTGGACATAAGTTTATGGTGGGAGGGGAAGAATAGCCTAAGGGGCAACTTTTTTACTCAGAGGGTGGTGGATATATGGAATGAGCTGTTTAAGAAAGAACTGCAGATGCTGGTAAATCAAAGGTCGACACAAAATGCTGGAGAAACTCAACGGGTGAGGCAGCATCTATGGAGAGAAGGAATTGGTGATGTTTTGGGTCGAGACCCTTCTTCAAACTGATGTCAGGGGAGGGGAGCTGCCAGAGGAAGTAGTTGAGACAGATGCTATAATAGCATTTGAAGGGCACGGACAGCTACATGGATAGGAAAGGTTTAGAGGGATATGGGCCAAACACGGACAAGTTCATAAGTTCATAAGTTCATTTATTGTCACATATACCAATTGGTGTAGCGAAATTCACTGGCCAGGTCAGTCATACAATTAAAAAAGCAACACTCAGAAAACACATTTTAACATAAACATCCATCACAGTGATGCCTACACATTGTTTTAAAGAAGGAACTGCAGATGCTGGAAAATCGAAGGTACACAAAAATGCTGGAGAAACTCAGCGGGTGCAGCAGCATCTATGGAGCGAAGGAAATAGGCAACGTTTCGGGCCGAAACCCTTCTTCAGACTGATAGGGGGTGGGGAGAAGAAAGGAAAAAAGGAAAAAATGCGGAGGAGGAGCCCGAGGGCTAGGGGATGGGAGGAGACAACCAGAGGGCTGATGAAGGGGAGGGGACAGCAAGGCCTAGCAGAATTGGGAGAATTCAATGTTCAAGCCCCCAGGATGTAGACTACCCAAGCGAAATATGAGGTGCATTTCCTCCAATTTCTGGTGTTGCTCGCTGTGGCCATGGAGGAGACCCAGGACAGAGAGGTCAGATACGGAATGGGAGGGGGAGTTGAAGTGCTGAGCCACCGGGAGGTCAGGTTGGTTATTGCGGACCGACCGGAGGTGTTCGGCGAAACGATCGCTAAGCCTCCGCTTGGTCTCACCGATGTAGATCAGCTGACATCTAGAGCAGCGGATGCAATAGATGAGGTTGGAGAAGATGCAGGTGAACCTCTGTCGCACCTGGAACGACTGCTTGGGTCCTTGAATGGAGTCGAGGGGGGAGGTGAAGGGACAAGTGTTGCATCTCTTGCGGTTGCAAGGGAAAGTACCCGGGGAGGGGGTGGTACGGGAGGGAAGGGAAGAATTCACAAGGGAGTTACGGAGGGAGCGGTCTTTGCGGAAGGCAGACATGGGGGGAGATGGGAAGATGTGGCGAGTGGTGGGGTCACGTTGGAGGTGGCGAAACTGACGGAGGATCACTTGTTGTATGTGACGGCTGGTGGGGTGAAAGGTGAGGACTAGGGGGACTCTGCCCTTGTTGTGAGTGGGGGGATGGGGAGAGAGAGCAGTGTTGCGGGGTATGGCAGAGACCCTGGTGCGAGCCTCATCTATGGTGGAGGAGGGGAACCCCCGTTCCCTGAAGAATGAGGACATTTCGGATGCCCTGGTGTGGAACGCCTCATCCTGGGAGCAGATGCGG